>PVIJ01001279.1:0-46338 GCA_004024925.1 Scalopus aquaticus | reverse complement strand
TCAATATAATACTGGAAGTCCTAGCCAGAGCAATTAGACAAGAGAAAGACATTCAAGGGATTCAAATAGGAAAAGAAGAAATTAAACTGTCTCTATTTGCAGACGATATGATAATATATATACAAAACCCTAAAAACTCCATAGAAAAACTACTCAAAATAATAGACCAGTTCAGTACAGTAGCAGGATACAAAATCAACGCACAAAAATCAGTAGCCTTCTTATATGCAAACACCCAATCTGAAGAAGAAGAAATTAAGAAATCCATACCCTTCAAAATCAAAACCAAAAGATTCAAATATCTGGGAATAAATCTAACAAAAGACATAAAGGACTTATACAAAGAAAACTACAAACTCTGTTGAAAGAAATAGAAGAAGACACAAGAAGATGGAAAGGCATCCCCTGCTTATGGATTGGAAGGATTAACATTATCAAAATGGCAATCCTACCAAAAGCAATTTACAGATTCAATGCTATTCCAATAAAAATCTCAATGACATTCTTCAAAGAAATAGGTCAACTACTGATGAAATTCATATGGAACCACAAAAAACCTCTCATAGCTAAAGCCCTCCTAACTAAAAAGAAAGAAAACAGAGGAATTTCACTCCCTGATTTCAAACTATATTACAAAGCCATAATAATTAAAACAGCATGGCACTGGAACAAAAACAGACAGAAAGACCAATGGAACCGAATAGAATACCCAGAATTAAATCCACATTATCTATGAACACCTAATCTTTGACAAAGGAGAAAAAAAAATGCAGTGGAACAAGGACAGTCTATTCAATAAATGGTGCTGGGAAAACTGGACAGCCACATGCAAAAAAATGAAGCTAGACTACTACCTCACACCCTGCACAAAAGTCAACTCAAAATGGGTAAAAGACCTGGATGTAAATTCTCTTTACTCTTCTTCATGAGTCTGGAAATTGTCACTAGAAAAGTTGAGAAATATTGAAACACAGCTAAGCCCTAAACATTCAAAAACGAGGGTCAAGTGAGTTAATGTTCTTTAATCACAGGTATTTAATTTACTGTAGTTCAGCTATCATAGTTATTTGCTTTTCCAGTGCTGAGAAGATTAGGAAGAAAAAAATGGAAGAGAGCTGTATTGCTAAGAAGGATACACAATTGAAAAAACTAGAAGCCAAGGGGGAGGAAAGAATAAAGTACAGGACACTTGAACTCTAGCATTCTGTGTATTGTTAATAGAATAATAGAAAAGGTTAAAAACATCATGGCTATTGTTTTATACCTTAAATTACCAGTGTTGCTCCTAATGATTCCAGTAACACAAGTTTAAATTTTGCTTTGTGTGTTCTGTAAGTTTAGAAGATTATATATTTTAGAAAGATTTCTTACTGTAATAGTTAATATTAAATGTGTAAGGTAATAAGTTGCAAGACCTCTCACTCATGGAGTTTTTCACTCCTTAATGGTGTTTTGTAATTGATGTGCTTCAGTGTGATTTTAGAATATGATGTGAGAAGTGTCTGTCTTTTTTGGCTGTCCAGTAGCTGAATCATCTTTTTAAATTTTCGGAGTATTTTATATTGAATCTTGCAGAGAATCAGAGCACCTTCCAATAAGAAGTTGAGAGGACCAGATATTCCCTATTTTAGCCTTCTTGGCAACCAGGGATTTGGTATTGCCAAATAAATCATGGGTTCTTAGGACTAAAATTGATGAGAAGCCTACAAAGATCTTATTTGATTTATATAAGTGGAAAATGTCCAAGTCTGGCAAATGGAAGTATGGCTTGAATCATCTTTGACAGTCAAGGATCTATGCCCAATTTCCAGATATAAGTTAGTTGACACACACAGAGCTCTTGAATAAAAACTAGACAATTCCCTTGGAGATAGGTTTACAGTAATATCACAAGTACCAACTGAAGCGATACTCCTAGCCTTTTTCAAGAGTCCTTGGTCAATTATCGTTTAACTCAAAGATCTATACTTGGCACAAGGAAAAGGAAAATGCAAAAACTTTTAAATGATTTTCTCTATTAATACATTTGAGTTAATTCTAATTCCTGGGGACACTGGACACTCTGAGAGTCAGAACACAAATGAGACCTTGACATTACCATAAAGTTATTTTCTCTACATTCAAGTGTGTGGTAGGAAAGGGTATAGAATGTGCTTAGCAACTGTCAGAATCCACTTCTTTATTTCCTGCCCTAGAATGTAAGCAATTATGATAAGGGCTAGGTGGAAATCTCTGAAACTCCCACTCTCTAATAAATAGTAAATCCAAGGTAAATACAAGTGTGACTGCCAATATTAGGCTTGATAGCCCCCCATCCCCCTTTCCTTAAAAAGTTTTTAAATATAAAAATAGTGTTGTTTAAGTCATCAAGAGCTTATTTCTGTTGCATGCAACAAAAACTCTGGCCTATAGGGAAGGGATGAAAGGCAGGAAGGAGGAATGTGAAATAAGCATTCTTTTATGAGATGATCCAAAATGGAGTAGCCAGAAATGCTCAAATCCAAGAAATAAAAGGAAAGAGAAACAAAACACACTCAATGCTTAAGGAAGTTTTTCTATTTGGTCAAGAAGATTAGAATTAATGTTTTCTCTTAAGAGAGATCCACTGAGAATGGGCAAAAGATAGGTGCCATAGGCACAGGGAATGGTATACATACATTATTTGAACACTTTGGGTAAATAAAAGGACTCTAAAGGGCAATGAGAAGTAACTTTGCTATTATTTGAATGTTCCCAGATTTTGTGAGCTAAAGAGATAATGAAGCACTAATGATGCAGTTCCCCTATTTTGCTTCTAATGTAAGTCATTGACCTCATATAAAGTGCTCTTCAAATATTTCCATGATGCAGGGGTGAGGAGAGTCACTTCATGGTCAAATGAAGATGGATGTGTTCCCTTTCTCTTCATTCTTAGTTGGCCTTCCATATGGCAGAAATGGGACTATATTGTCCCTAAGAGATCTGCAGATCTGCAGAACTTAAGAGTCCTTAAGAAACCTTAAGAGACCTGCAATCTCTACATTTACTTATTGGGATGCTCCTTTCAGAGACCCAGGTGCCATGTGAAAAGTCATTTGAAGAGAAAGGAACCTACCTATTCCACCTATCCCAGCCAAGACCTAGAGCTGAGCTCTTCCAGGCATGGTCACTGGAGATTGGGGTCTTCATGACACAGTTTGTAAAACAGGTGGTCTTTTGGAACATGCTTTAGAATGAGGGTAAAGAAACACTGTTATTTGTTCACTAGCCTGGAATAATTTAAAATTTTTCATTTTGGAAGAATAACTCATATGTGTCACAGTACATTGGAACATGGGTCAGATCCAAGTAACAGACCTTCAGTGTGCTCAATATTCTCCCTCTCTTCCAATGACCAAGGCTTTTGGTTTTCCTTTATTGAAGTAAATTTATTGTTCATGACATTACATTTAAAAAAATTTGTTCTACTGCAGAAACCTCCTCAGTAAAACTATGAACAGAATTCTCTTGTCCTACCCCATAAGTTCTCCAGACATGCCCCCCAAAAAGTCTATGTGATTCTCAGAGTCAAGCAAGGACAGCTGCCATGCTGGACAGATTTTCAAGTAGAATGTGGTAGAATTAGAATTATAGACAAGTATTGAGCTTTCACTCACTTGTGTTGTCCATGTGCAAGAGATACAGTAAGTGATGCAACAGGGCATAACTGAGGTCCTAGAGACTCTTTACAGTAACTCATAAAGTATTAGCATGTGTGGAAGGAGACTTTCACATCTTAGACTGCAGATCTTTTCATGCTATAATCATGGAGATGGAGGACAGGTGATTTCAAACAAATTCAATTCACATTAGTATCTTCAACCAACTCCACACATTCATTGAGAAGTTACATATACATATTCAGGTGTTACCATTTGTTACTTATATGCATATTCAGCCAATCCCAAAGGTAAGGCTTTTGGCTAAACTTGTGGAGACATAGCACTCTAATGATATTTAATATTACAGATTAAATTATTTTGTACCTAATTTTGTATTTATAGCAATATCTCATTTTGTTTAAAATATTACATTTTAAAATTTTTACATACTTTCTCATGATTTCTTTCATTTTTACAACCATCCATTGAAACACACATTGCATTTCTATCATATAAAAGAAGAGGCTACAAACAAATGAAACTATGTCTCAAATTTAGATTTTCTGACTCTAGAAAAGACACTCTTGCCACTATATTAAAATATTTTCCCCTCTGTTCTATACTTGATAGCTTATAATAAAAATTTTAAAGATAAAGTATTCTATCTTCAGTCTGGATTCCAAAGGAGAGCTTAGTATTATTAGTATCTTCATGCCAATATAAAACTTCAGGATGAAAAAGCAGAAATTTGTGCCAAGGAAATTAATGTCATTACTTTCAGCCCCAATTCTTAAATTTTATAGTAGAGCATTACTTTACTAAAGTAATCCTTCCCTCCAATAAATAGTGCTGTCTTGTTATTCAGCAGAGAAATTTAGAAAATGTTTCAGCAAAATGTTCATTACCTCCCTCAAATGTTAAAATGCACAGCTAATGACAGTGGGCATTGATAGTAACATTAAGCTCCCACCTTTCCCATTAAACTATCATGCACCTTTTCCTGATCATCTTTCAGGTCCTAGCTGATGTCTCATGTTTGTTTTATTACTTGTCCTACTTGGCTAAAAATTATGAATCAATATAATGAGACAGAAGTTTATAAAAAGTAATATGTATTTCTTTGGAGTGTCACGCTATGTACTCTTTTCAGTGAACTCTTTTTAAGATATCAGGAATTGTTAAAACCTTTCATAAATTGAGTATATAAATAATTCTTTAGTAAAGCCATTTTAAAATAGGCTTAAATTTACATTTTTTAAATATGCATGATGTATGTCATGGGTAGACATTGCCTACTGCTGCCTCAAATCCTGCCCCATGATAGTGGCATAGGTGGCAAATACACTCAGGATCCATGAACATTTCAAATCCAGCCAGAGCTTATGAATATTCAGTGGAGACTGTGTTGTGGTTACTGTGAAGAATAGATCTAGAAAAAAGAATTCAGGAAAAGGGATATAAAGCAGAATTCTAAAGTGGTTAAAAGAAAAGTAGGACATTACTTGGTTGATTGACAAGGATGAAAACCCAGAAGTTGCAAAAAATAATTTCCCTAGAACGGTAAGGTCGTTTTATAATGTTCTACCCTAAAGGTATAGACTAAAGAAATAAGGGCAGATATAAAGTGGAAGTTGCAAAGCAGCTGTCTCTTATGATATTGATCTTACACTCAAATACCTCTTCATCCTGACAAGATCTGCTGAATTATATAACATTCATCAATATTAACTTTTGGACCTGTATAATCAACAGTTACTCATCTTTAATTGGAAATTTTCCTTTTAAAATTTCTTTTTTTTTTAATTCTTATTAAGTTTTGGACCACTTCATCTGCCTCAATTAAATATATATTTTTCCAAACCAATTTGGACTATGACCAAACAAATATAGATTTCATTATGGAAACCAAATGTGTATTTCTCTCATTTTTCAAAGACTGCGACACAGTAATTTCATTAATGCTTCTTACCTTGGATGAGAAACTTTTTTATATACTCACAAGTACAGACATCAGCAAAAAATTGTGGTAAGTGGAAATAGACGACGGTGTTGAAAATTTAGCTACTGACTTTATTTCTCGTTTTTCTGTTTTTCAGTATTGTCATATTTCAATTATTATGACACATTTCAAACGTACGCCAGAATCTTTGACTTTAAAAATACTTAAATCTCTACCTTCCAGTTCTATCAGTATTAAAAGGAAATTTCTCCAAAGCATCTGTTTTTTTAAATGTCTTCTGGAGTCCAATATCCTATCCCAGTCAAATAAAAACTTCATTAGTGCTATTTCCAAAATCTTTTTGGAATTTCATGCTATTGCTATTCAGAGTTAGATGTGAATTAAAGTCCTGTGTCATGTATCATTTCTTAGTTTACAACCTCAAGTAAATATATCTCAAAGTAGCTAACAAAGAATTGGTGTGGAGAAGTAAGTTTTTTGACTTTGATGAGTATGGATGCTTTTGGTTGAAAACTTTGTCGTTTGAACTTTTAGAAATTATGACTTCTTTGTCTCTAACGTACAGCAAAACTGGTGAGAGTTTTGATTTCAATCTCTTATTTGATGACATTTGGAAATATTTAGGACTATCTATTCTTTTTTAAATTGGACAATATGTGCAGAGCTAGTTCTTTTTATTTTCCATTTTATTTGGCATTAGCAGGCCTTCAAAAATGAAAATTTAGTCTTTAGAATACTTTGTAACATAATGACATAAATTGCCTTTAATATATTATAATCTGATTTTCTATGGATTTTGAAACTCTTACATTTATACTCTGCATGTTTCACCTTCCTCTCATGTTTTCTTTTTTATCACCTTTGTGGGAGTTTTCTCCCATTTTATCTTTAAGCCTTTAATAAATCTATTTTCACAGTTGTTATTTTAGGGCTTCAATATCCTTTCAATTATGTTGATGTTCTTAACTAGGACCTTTTTTAAAGTTATCTTCTATTGCCTGAAATATCTCTTATTTCCTTAGGGATGATTCTTATGTTTGATCATCAACAACACAACCTGTATCTATCTCCTAGGGAGACAAAAGACATTACTTGCCCTAACTTACTCCATTTCTGTAAACAAGTCTCTGTTTAGTTCAATTTTTATTTTGTTTTATGTTTCTCTCTCTTTCTTTTCTTTTGGCCAGGGTAAACACCAAACATCTAGCCCTTCTGTGTTCAGGTTTAAATGGAGTAAATGGTTGCATACATAACTCTATAGGAATTATAGTCAGCATACACTGATATGAGTGCTACCCAATGTTTATTTGGAGTACCCATTTTGATTGGTCATTTTTTTTGTTTCAGTAATTAAGTTTTTTTTTTCTTTATGGCTCCAGAGGAGAGTCAATTAGTACCACAGACTTATGGCTCATTATTCACTCTTGCCATTCATGTATTTTACAATCTATTAGTCTAAACTCCTCTTCACTACAAAAGTTTTCCTAAATATTTTACATTGAAATTTTCCTCTACTCTGCTTATCAAGATACGCTCATCCATCTGACTCCTATTTGCAATAAATGTGCTATAATATCCTGATAGCATTCTTCTCATTCTCTTCATTATGAAAGGTATAAAAACTTTTTATATCTTTATCAACCCTTTAGTGGAATGTCAGAAACAAAGGATGTATTCCACATGGCCTCAATCTGGAGCCTTGGAGCAGAAATTGAAAATTATTTAATATCCTAGAATAAAATGTACTTTGATAGAGATGACAGAAGAAAAATGAAACATTGATATGCTCATTTCTAAAATAAAATACATTACAGAATTCCACTGGTGCTTTTTGAGCTGCTGTGACAAACACAATTTATTAGAGAGAAATTTATAACACAAATTATTCCATGACTAGCATAATTCAAGGTAATGTCAAATGTGAGGAAAATACTGCACTTACTCTCAAAGATATGAACAAAAGAGAAATTGAACTTCTAACAAAGTTTTAAACTTTATAAATGGAATAAGAATATTAAGAAGCTAAGTAATGGTATCTATATATTTTGAAATGATAAAGAACATTATGGACATTAAAAGATTACTTAGGAGAAGAACTTGCTAACAGTAAGCAGAATGAGCAAAATAATTTAAAAATAAACATCAAATCATGCAAAGTGGGCATGATGGTAAAAGACAAGGCTGGTAAAGTTAGGAGCGCCTGGTAGAAAGGTGTGCTTCTCAAGCTGGAGTTTGTGAAAAAACAGGGGGCTCTGAAGCAATTTGTCTGATGTTTACAAACTCCCTGAAACATATTCAAGAGAATCAAAAAGGGGACTTAATGCCAAGAAATTAAAACAGTATTGGGCTATAATGACCTTTAAAATAAATGTTAGCATAAAACATGAAGTATCAAAGAAATTTCAGGTATGAAGGTGGCCACTGCATTCTCTTGAGAATTTTTCCTTCATTGTATTTAATAACTCAGCAGATAATGCTAGAAAGTTTTAAGAATTATCATGATAGTTTTCTTTTAATTCATATGTATCCAATAAATGTTATAAACCAGAATACTGAAGTACTCTGGGAGCAGGAGAAAGAGTGAAAATGGGATAGATTTAAGGTTTTAGGATTCTTTGGAAAGCTATAACAACCCAAGCTATAAATAACAAAAGTTCAAGTAAAACAGTAAATTATGTATGGAAACAAACAGATGTAGCAAATGTAAATGCAAAAAAAAAAATCATTATAGATGATGTCTCCACCAACTTGGTGTGTGACTACATTTAAGGACTGAGAAAAATGTTTGAATAAACCTAAGATATTATGGTGCCACTGAGGTGAAGACAGGAAGAGGTTCCTAGAGTGACATTTTGGTTTGGGGCTCCTACTCTATAGGGATTTAATATTATAATTCATTTTGTTTGTAAGATTTATAATATTCAGAGAAATAAATGAAAGTATCCCTAGGAAGAGACTGAGTTTTCAGAAAGGAGTGGTTATTTTTTATGAGTAAGATGAGTACATCAGTGATACGCCAATGAATTTCAGAACCAGTAATTCTGGATACTGTAGGACGAATAGAAAGGCACCCAAAGATAGACAACACATTCCAGCAGCAGATATCAGAGGAAAGTTTAAGGTGAGAAAGAGGGTGTTGTGGGGATAATTAATTCTTTCATGCAACTATAACAAGGAGCAGGCCAGCATGGAGCAAATGAATTGGAGTCCCAGGGAAAACTGAGCAAACCTATGAGATAAAACAACATAAGAAATTGAACTATTCAGATAGAGATCATAAAGCTTCATTGCAGCAATCATGCAGTTTTTATTCTCTTATACTGTTTCATCTTGAATATCACTTGTATTAAGAGAAAAATTTATAATCTTTCAATATCTGATTTGTACTTTAAATAAACTCATGGAATAACAACCACAGAGATGTAGTTTTTCTTGACAACACTGGTCAACAAATTTTACAAAAGTCATGTTACTGAAATAAAATTAGTCATTTCCTATCAATTTGTGTGTGCTCAACATGAATATGACAGTCAAATTCTAATTTTGGCTCCAGGTTTTTTTTGTTATCTGCAATAAATTAATGTTTACATCACAAAGTGCATGCCAGTAGTGATAGGTCTATGGTTAATACCTGTAAAAAATCAAGTCATAGACGACTTCTTAGATTTCTTCACTTGCCTCTTGTACAGCTGTTCAGGAATAGAATAGATGGAAGATGGTTTCCATTGTGCAAAAACACAGCCTTAAGACTCAATTTCAAAGAGTCTGGAAATAGTCTTCATTCTTGTAGGTCATGAGTGATTTCTAAGGCATTCATGAGGCCCTCAATATCAGAACAGAACACCAGAGTACTTTCCTTTCTGAAGAAAGGCTCCAACTGCTGACGGCGCTTTCGATATAAAGTAATTATGACATCTTCATCTAGCAGAGACCATTGCTGGAGTTTTGATCTTAGCAATTCTGCCTTGTTCTTGGATAAGTCCAAATTATGAACCAGGCCATTTAGTTCTCCTTTAGGTCTCCCTGTGTCAGTCTGTGTGGGGTTGATGATGCAGCACAGTGAAAATCTGGATCACTACATGCTGATGGAACAGGAGAAGAACAGGTCGGCTCACCCTTGTCCTCATCAGATGAATCAAGAGAATATTCTGCTGGAGGTTCTGGAATAGGAAGTCCCTCACCAAGTGGAACTGGTTTCAATGCAAACGGAATATTTGGGTAGACTCTTCTTGACTTCTTTTGCTTCGTTATTCCGCCGGAAAGAGGAGGAACCAAGCAGAAGGAATGGTCTTTTATGTGGTTGCTTGGCTCTCTCCACACCATGGGGATTGCAAACGGCATTGACGGTCTTTTGCCATTTAACCACTGTGAAAGTTGTGTTGTACATGTAGCACAGCATATATGCGGGGCCCAAGGCTTGTCTTGGTCACCAACCTTGCATCCACAGTAAAGATGATAAGCCTTCTTCACTTGAGAAGTGATACTTCTGGTTGGCAAATGTCACTTCCCCACAAATAGAGCAGAAATTGTCCACACTATTAATGCATTTTCAAGGCATCAGTCTTCTATATTGTGCCTAAATGGATAAAATCATAACAGTTCTATAGAACAGTAGCTTCAACTGTCTCACACAAAGTCTGAAATGTTTTTAGTGCTTAACCTTTCCAACAGGGCTTTATCTAGTTCACTGCTGACATTAGCTTACTTCAGCAGCCACTGGCAGTAGGATTGCATTGCATCAGAAAATGATGCAATCAACTCTGGATGATGTGCGCATGATGGTATTAGGCAATGCGATGCAGTATTACATCATTCTAGGCTGATTTAGGATGTTGTTGCAGTCCTACTGGATAAATTTACATGGTGAAACATAGAAAATGAATTATATGAAATATCTTCGAAACGAGAGCTAATACAGAATTTTCAGGGTTGTATTCATGTTTAGCACTCCAAGATACTACAGATTAGGGCCTTTTTAAGTAAGTAACAATCTCACTGTTGACCAGTGTAATGTGTCGGGTAGCAAAGCAAAGACAATTGAAATAAGAAATCAGCAGATCTGGCTTTAATCCTAACATTCTAGTTAGCTGTGATTTTTGGCAAGTGAATGTTTGCATTCACTTAATAATTGTTAATTGAGTGTCTGTGCTATTCCAAGCTCTGTTTTAAGTGTTTTTGGTACATCCAATATCCCTGCTCTCATAGATACTGTATTTCTGTAGGAGGATTTAGAAATAAGTAAACTAGCACGTAAGTAAATTAGTACTATAGAATATGTTAAGTGGTGTCAAAAAAAAAAAAACAAAACTAAAAGAGCACAGTAAGGGAAGAGTGAGTACTGGACTTCAGGAAAGAAGCAGCCAAGTTTAATGGTTAGGATAGGTCTCATTTCAATGACATTTGTGCTTAAAATATTAACCTTGACATAGCTGGTGAAGCCATTGCTGACAGAACATAGCTTAGCATCACAGAGACATCCATATCCTTATCTTTGCCAGGTGGAGATAAACTTTTCCCTGTACTCTTTTCTGTCCTTAGGCCATCAACACAAATAACCCTAATAATAGAATGCGAAAGGAAAAGAAATTTCCAGGAAAATACTGAATAGAGTTTCAAAAAATAAATCTACTCCAAGTTAGGCAACTTTTCTCTTCTTCAATTAGTACTTGAAACAATTGGTAAAGTGAAATTTAAAAAACAGGGCCTTCATAAACAGGGCCTCCCTGGTGGTGTAAGGGGTTAAGTCTCAGCACTATGAAGCTATTGGCGCAACTACAGCATGAGTTCGATCCCCAGCCAAGGAAATGACCCACATGGCCAGCAGACATCTCCTGTCTTGCCTGCTGCTCCCTTCAGCAGTGTATTTCAGTCCATTTGCCTGTCCTGTTCCCCGCTCTGTCTCTGGTGAATCCTCTCATAACTCCCCACACCTCTGGCCTGCACCCCAGCTTGTATGCATAAATAAATAAATCTTTAAAAAAAAGTTAAACAGAGGGGAAAACTCAATACAGTCATCTGTTTCCATCTCATCTACTGAGTAAATACAGCAGAATTTCTACATGTCCATTACTGTCTCATATACATTCCTACTTTGTCTTAAAGAGAAACTTATATAAAGGCTGCATAATCTTCACAGAATAATAATACCAGAAAGTCATAAGTTTAATTTAGAAATTCTTAGTTTAATTATTGCTCCAATATTGAAATGACTACTGCTTAAATCTTTGCTATTACACTTTGCTTATGTTGTAAGTGAATTGAGTTTAAGTCAGAAGTTACTTAGCAATTGACATGTCTCAATGTGCTAATACAAATGCACACAGTCAAAAGAGTTTTTTCCAGGGATGATTCCAAAAAAAAGCTGACTGACAAATGAGAGTTTTCTCATCATTCAATCACTCAGAAAAGACTGGCTATTTTCTATATAATCAATCCCATCAGCCATTATAATGGTCAATAACTCAGCAATTTATTTAGTGATAATCAGTTAGATTCATTTGTTTCAGGCACTGAACTAATCAAAGTATTTTTCAATATTTGAACACATACATCAGTTTAATTCCATACTGAAGTGATATAAAACCAAAACTGAGTCATCAGAAAATAAAATGAGCTTCTATTTCAAGCTAAATATGATGAAATTTACCTTAACTCCTTATTCTTTAAATATAAAGTTTACCACTTTAATAAATTATATCAAAATAAATTTAATCTGTAAGTAATATACTCTATAATGTGTTACTTGAGTGAATGGAATAATTGAACAAAAATGACTAACACTAATAAACAGCTATATTTGGAGATGTCTGTGTTTGCAAGCTAAACCAATAAAAAATATCCTTAGGTAAAGCCATATTTTTTTATCCTAAGTCATTTTTCCTCTCTGAAAAAATAGATTTAGAAAGGGAAAAGTTAAAATCATAACACGAACATTACACTTTTTAGTTTGGGTAAATAATGCTGGCCGAATAAACAGTACTCAGGCAGTACAAAGATAAGGCAAATGGGAAAAAAGTTCTGCTTTAAGGTGTATAATTTAAGGGGAAAAAACATTGAATCTTACTAAAAGGGTAAATCAATTTAATATAATCATCGGAAGTACAGAAAGGCTTCATGTCATACCATATATTACAATGCCAAAGATGAATGATGATTAAAGATAATAGTTCAAGACTGCAAGCAATGTATTTATATTAAGATAAAACTATAGTCTAGACCCAACACAAAAGGTAATTTCACCTTCACCTGAATTTTTTATTCACCTTATGTCTCATTTTTAAGATAGTTACTTTAAATTACTCTCATATTTTCACTTTAATTTTACTTTAAAATCCTTTATTGAGTACTAAACTTGTATTCGAGGTTAAAGACACTAATTTTTTTTTCTATTTCAAATGTTTTCCAATGTAGTAGTATTGATAGATACTTCATTATAAACAGGCACCAAAGTCACAGTAAATGAGGTAAGTATCCAAAGATAATATGGAGATGGTTTGTAATAGTTCCTGTCCCAAAATAATTGCTAATTGAAATGTTATTTTTTTGTGACCAAGTCGTATACTAATAAGGGTCTTGCAAAAGCTAAGCCTTTAAATACCAACACAAAAACTTCAATAATAAGTGAAACATCAAAATACATACGGATATTAATATTTTACAAATTCCATTATCATGAACATCAAATAACAAAGTTTGAAATTAAAACATCATTTAATGTAAAATAAAACTTTTTTTACAGGTATATTTGGTGTAAGAATTTCTCAACTTTGGGGAAAGTGGCAGGTAGCGACTTTTTGTTAAATAGAGGGAGAAATGTCATTTGCAGGGTTGTATTTATGAAATTGGGTAGTCTGTAAATTATTTTTACCCTTTCTTCTTCCTTTCTGATTTTTACTACTTAAATAAATGTTTCCTTCCCTCTCAAGAAAATACCTGCAGAATTATTTCTAGGCATACATAAAATTGAGGCTATATTTTATAGTTTGATATTTACCATCATTGCAGTAACTTACAACTATCAAAATGCCACATGTAGAATATAAATAACCAAAGAACATGTACTGGAAAAGCACAGCAAAAATAATTCTTAAGATTTTGTGAACAATATCCTAGTTACCAATGGAAATGGGGGGAGGGAAAAGAGGGGAGGAGAAGTTGATGGAATGTTATTACAGAAGTTTTAGTAGAAGGGGAGGAAAATACATGTACAAATGGAGGTGCAAAAATGTGTGTGTATACACATATAAGTAAACATACATATGGATATAATGTATATGACTGACAATAAAAGTAATTTTAAAAGACCAAGGAATAAATAGCATATTTATCATGAAAAAATTTTCAGATGTTATTGAAATTCCGATAATCAGCACAACTTGTAACACTCTTTCAATTCATTTCTGCTAGATACTTTCTCTTTGATCCCAAAGTCTAAAGCCCTTATACTTGAAAATATGACTCTTTTAGAGTAAGAGAGGTAGGGGGTGAAAAAGGTTTCATGTATATAACTGGCTACTCTGTCCTCAAAATGTTTCCTACCATAATTTCAAATGACAAATGATAGCTGGGTCATTTAATGCTCATCGCTAAGAACATCTTGATAGAAATTACACTGAGCATCTAACTAATCAGAGGCCTTTAAAATCCTTTTCAAACAGCATATTTTTAATGTCTTTCTTTTTTTCCCAATTTATTATACATATTTTGGGAACTAGAAATTTTAAGGTCTTCTCGCAACTGGACAGTCAACTAGAAAGTTCTAAAATCCAATTAAACTATTTTTCTAAATAAATTTGTATAACAAGTTACCATATCCTTCTATAAAAGAACGAAATAATTTTATTTCTAAAACCTATATTACAGTTTTATCACGTGTTAAGCTATCTTTAAATAAGGTCACCTTCAAGATATTGGAAGTTAGGGCTTCAACACAGGAATTGGAGGTGGACAGAATTCAACTCATGACAAGCCTCCTAAGTTATACTTTCCAGAAAATGGGATAGAAATAAACCCAGTATATTTCTCTTTAGGGAATTACAGGGACTTCTTTCTTCTCCCTGAGTAAGCTTCTCTATCCCCATTTCAAGGACCATTCCACAAATTGTAATGAGATCTCTTATTCATGGAGAGAGAGGGGAAGTCTCCTTACCTATTACCATCACCTAGAGGGAGTCATTAAACCTGCAGCTTCATACATAAGAAACACTGAAGTGAAATATGCAGCTATGAATTAAACAATAGTGAGACACTCCCATATGTGGTTTTAAAATCATATACAAAACTATGTAATTAGGAGAAAGAAAATTACTAGGGTCTCTCTTAGAATTGAGTAATTTCTGGCCTGAAACTCATAGTTTATGGGAAAAGAATGACTGACTATTTATAAAATAAGATTGGAAATCAAGTACCTAATTTCTTAGCCTTTAAATTACCCAAAATAAAATATATAATCTTACATTTCACAGAAAAGGTAACTTAATACCATAAGTTATG
This sequence comes from Scalopus aquaticus, assembly GCA_004024925.1. Classification (NCBI taxonomy): domain Eukaryota; kingdom Metazoa; phylum Chordata; class Mammalia; order Eulipotyphla; family Talpidae; genus Scalopus; species Scalopus aquaticus. Next base: position 31,266 of record PVIJ01001279.1, on the reverse strand, counting down.
AGTATGGGACATGAAAAAAGAAATTCCAAGTTTCCAAGTAAAGGTAATTCTAACCCAGGTTTAGAGTCAACAATCAGTACCAATGTCCTCCAATACCTCTCTAGGAAAATTTGCTATAGATTTATATATACTTGCCTTTCAAGTTTTCTGATGAAGCAACTAAATTGCTTATGTTAAATAGCAATGCATCAATAGCAATGCATCAATAGCAATGTGGGTGTCCTTCTTGTAAAATGTGCCATCACAGCACTTCTGTTAAAAGTTCTTTTTTTAATATGCATTTCTTAATACCCTCAATTAACCAAATTTTCACAAGCTTTTCCTGCCAATGAAAATAAAAGTGCCATACTCTCTCATATTCTATCAGATTTGTCACCAATTCTGTATTTAATGAGTGCCTCTGAATGATAAATGACCACTTGCTTTGCTAAAACATGATGTTCTCCTAAGCTTCTTAAAATTTTTAATGTAATGACCAAATCTCTGCCTGGTTCTATACTTGGGCTTCGTCAGCAACTTGATCATAATCTTCAGAAGAGCAATGCTTTGAAAACTGTTGATATATAATTTCGAGTATACAAATGCATAAGGCATTTTCAATTCTCAGATTTCCTTGAGTGTGGTATGTGCATCATTATTTACCATAGAGTTTCATGTCTTTTATTTATTCATTAAATATTATTATCATACAATAATATTTAATGTGCTTTATGAGCCAAATACTCTATTGGAGTGTGGTAATACAAAGATGAAGAGAAGGTCTATAGTCTTAGGAGACTTGCAATGACTTATAATACCTACTCTAATATAGGCACGTTGGTTGTGGGTTGAATTTGAAATTATATGTGTGTATGTGCCCATATATTCAAGATAACCATGATACTATTAGTGGGTAAACATATCATTCTTTTCCCTGGAACATACTCATAAAAAAAAACATAAAAAAATTACGCTAAGTGAAATAAGCCAGAGGATAAAGATAAATACCAGATTGTGTCACTTATATGTGCAATATAGAGAAACCAAACAAAGGATCAGGGAAAGATTAATTTTAGAACCAACCCTTTAAAGCTGACCATAGAACTAAAGCATCAGAAGAGGAAGGAGAAAAGGAAAGAACAGGATGAGGAGAAAGCAAAATGAACTAAGGTAGATAACCATGGGTATTTTGATGGTAGGAATGCTACCTGAAGGGGGAGATCCTATGTTTCCAAAATAATAACAATGATGTAAACCAATAATACTTCAATAATGTTTTTTAAAAAATATATCCTTCAATTGGTAATAGCAATCACCACTTTCAGGAATATAAGCTGTATTTGATTCACAAATGACCTTCATTTCCATGACATATAAGATAATTGCCTGTACCACATGTATAAACCATGTGATCCCGTTATTCCATTTGTGTTAATAAGAATATTCCTGTTTATTCTTTCACTTAACTTAGTCAACTATAAACAACTACTGATATACTAGTAAAGCAGATATTCATGTAGCTATTTAATTTGGGCTCATGCTTACTAATTTTATCAATAATTATTAAATACCTTGCTTGTGTCAGGCATTATTATTAATTAAAAACTGTCAAAGTCCCAGACCTTCTTGGGGTTTTCACAAAAGAGAAGGTAGTTACTTAAGTATAACACAAACTAATATAAATAATAATTTGGACAAGTGCTAAAAAAGAAGGCACTTAGAGAAACCTGAAGGCACTTAGAGAAACCCCATAGCAGTTGGCCAGTGAAGGAATCGCAGAGGAAGTAGAAATTGATTTGCAATTTCAGGGAAGAACAGAAATATGAGGTAGAATGAAAGCTTGAAGGTGAATGGGGAAATCATCAAGAAAGAAGAAATAACTTTCAGGAAGAAGAAGCTAGTCACACTGCATAGAGTGGATAAGGGCAGAAAGTAGGAGTGAGAAATGTGAAGGAAAAAAAAGACACGAGGATACAGCAACAATCAATGACTTTGGTCTTTATCCTCAGAGCAATGGGAATCCATTGAGGTATTTTTCAAACTATTTTATGTACAAAAATCTGTACATGTTTAATGTCTGCAAATTGAAAATTCAGAGATAAAGATACATGCCTGAAACAATTATCACCCACAGTCAATGCTATAAACATATCTGTCACCTCCAAAAATTTCCTCTTGCCCTGTTTTTTATAGTTAGAACAGCTAAAATGATATGGACCTCTTTGCAAATTTTTAACTATAAAATATAGTGTTGTAAACTATAGGTACTATTCTGTATAATAAATCTCAAGGATTTATTCATGTTGTGTAACTTGAACATTGTAGACTTTGGCCAACACCTCCCTGTTTTCTCTCCCTCCAGTTCCTAACAATCACCATTCTACTCTCCATTTTAATAAATATGGCTACTTTAGATTCCTCAGATAAATGGAATCATGTAATATTTGTCTTTACATGACTGGTTTATTTCACTTAACATAATGCCTTCCAGGTTCATCTGCATTGTCACAAATGGCAGGATTTTCAGAGGTGATTGTTTCTTCAACATATTTTTAAAGTAATATATTAACATGACTCTTTAATCATATAAAAAAGAATTCTTTAAATGTTTGCAAATGGCAAATTTCCTTGAATATATTTTAATTCATTATCATTTAAACCAACCCCAAACTAAAATTTTCATTAAAATGTAATCATATGAAAGTAATTGTGGCTATTTTTTCTTTTTTCTCAAATAGTATGAGCCTGCACATGTTTCTTGCAAATACACCTATTTTTACCCCAAGGGCACATGATTGATTCTCTCTTAAATCAATTATTTTTTCCCAGAGAAAAATCGTATACAAATTGAGACAGACCACTTTAAATTAATTAATGTCAAGCTGTTCATCCTCAATATGTCTTCAGTGAATAAATGACAGGAAGTCAGTAAAGTGTGGCAGTATGCTTACTGAATCTTAATTATAAAGTTCATTCTTCCATTGACACATCCTTCCAGCACTTTCTACCATTTTTTCTGCATTCTTCTCCCTGAACTCTGAGTCAACCAGCAATTCTTCTCTAAACTGTTACTGTTCCTTTGCCCACAGGGATTCATGAATGGTCAACACAGCTGGATTGTCAGCAAGGGTTTAATCTAGAGACCATCTCTATCATTTTATAAAATTTTTTTGGATTCAAGTTAAGTCCATTTTCAATTCTTTGAAATGCTGCTGAGGTCAGCCATCCTTTTTGGAACTTATAACAAACCAGTCCTATCCTAATATGTTTTATTGAAATTATAGTTATAATTACTTACAACCATAAATAAATAAATAAATACATGAATAAGATTTAAAATGGCTTCACAACATACACTAGAAAAAATAGACACTGGAGCAATACCTTCAATATTCTGAAGGTTAGCTATCTCACAACTAGATTTCTAAATCTCTCTTTAAAAATCAATAAAAGCATGAGAATTGAGTAAAAATAACTTCTTATAAATCTCAAAAAATGCATTCCCCAAACACAACATCATCAAGAAAGTGCTAGAAAAAAGTCTAAGACAGAAGAAAGTATGAAAACAACAACTTTGAAAAAAGGAATAATTGTAAAAGGAAAACAGAAAAAAACTAAACCAAAGCAAACCCTCAGTAAAATAGAAGAATAAACAATGAAACAGGTTTGTCATTATGTCATCATCATGCTTTCTTTTTAAACCCAAAGATAGATTGATCAGGTCATTCTAACCCAGAAGCTTTTCCATACTTGGATTGTCAGGTATATGCTGTAATTCCCACTGTTTTCAGCTCCCTCAGATAAACTAAGACTTTGGGGGATTAGCAGGTATTGTTTCAACACTAGGAGTTGGTTTTCTAATCCAGCCTGCTATACCCAGACTTAAACTTGGATAATTCTCCTAGATCAAGTTATATTCACAAGTCATAAAACAATTGGGAAAAAAATTCTGTAGAATTTGCTTTTGTTCTTAATTTTGATATTCATATCAGAGTAACTTCTGTCATATCGCCAGTTGGTTTGATTTGTTTTTCCATGTTTCTGATAGCTCACTCTCTCTTTCTGTCTCTCTCCATATACATATCGATACATATAAATATACAAATACAAATACACACATACATCTTCATTGCAGATAGGTATATCATATATATATGATATATATGTGATATATATGTGATATGCACAGCTTTCCATAGCTGTATATCACATGTAGATAACACATGTAATATGTTACAGACATGATATATGTGACAGGTATGTATCTTTGTGGTCACATATCACATATATCTAATTACAATATATAACTTAATCATTCACATAATCTTATTGCATATGCATATGTATTGTGTGAATATGATATATATCTCATATATGTATATGCTATACCTACTTGTGATACCTCTTGCACAATTACTTACTATTTGTACTGATCCCACTTCTTTCAAAGGAGGTAGAAGAAAATTTGTCCAAAATGTATGCTAGAAAGTAGATAGAAATAGATAGATTGATTTACTATTTTTCTCAAAAAAATATACTGCTGTTGATTTGCTTTTGTTAGACAACTTGAGAGTTTGATATATGCAATGACCAACTGGTAGTTCAGTTCTAAAATAACAATCTCATTTACAATGATGTCACTGTAAAATTTTGGCTCTTCCAGCCACAACAAATTAATCAGTGTCAAACCAGGTCAGTACTAAAAAACCAAACAAAACTATTTTGGCTACTTCTGCATTGGCAATATAGGCAACAAAACATCTGAGGTCAATGCAGAATTGCAGCATCAGCATTTAGTACCTTAGGTTAACAGTGCCAAAAACAATGATGTCAAGATCCTATGGTTCTTTGGCAAGAGAAAAAGTATTTCCCCTTTGATACTGGCCAAATTTTATATTACATCATTCTTCTTCCACTATTTTCAGCTGCTGATAATAGTCTTCAGTCCCTATCCTAAATTTTGGGGCCGAATTGCTCTGATAAAGCCAGCACATTAATTCCTTCAAAGTAGATTTCCTTACTTTCACCACTGATACACTGTTTCAAGATAGAGATAGTGATAGAGGTAGAGGTAGAGATAGATAGGATAGACATACACACACACACACACACACGCACACGCACACGCACACACACGATCTGCAAAGAGTTTGGCCTTGAAGACTGCAATATCAACTAAAGATGACTAGTAAACTTATTAAGATGCATGCAGTGTACTTAATGAGAAATTTAATATACTCTGCTGTATTTTTCTCTCTTCTTAATATTTGAAAATCTATTTGGACATGTATTAAAAAAGTAAATATATTTGTGGGGGTTTAAAACATTTATTCATTTAACTTAAACTTAAACCAGAGGAATCCATTTGAAAATCATGTTAACAAAATCAAAAGTGACAAATTTAATTCAAGTGCTTCAGGAAGCATTTCTCAAAATGCTGGCCAGAGATGTCCCCTTCATCCTAAACAGTAGTGCCAAAAAAGGTGCAATATGAGAGGCAACTAGAGTTGTGCTAAGGAATGATGAATCGGTACTTATCTAAAGATGCCACAGTGTTGGTGTGGAAGCACTTGGAAACATCACCTCTTTACATGTAATCCACCCTCCCTAGCAAATCTTTTTACGGCAAAAATTCTTAGCAAAAACTAAGTGATTTCTTGTCCCAATAGTATTTCTAACAAAATGTAAACTTTGTTCTTCTAACAAAGTAACTGTGCATGTTTGGTGTTATTTATCAAAACTGACCAGGCTATAAAATGCAACACTGTGGCCTTAGAAATCAGAGCCTCTGGATTATAATCCCTCCATTAACCAACCATGGACAAGGCATTTATCACCATATTGAATCTTAGTTTCCTCATCTATAAAATGAAGAAATTAGGAAAAACATGATACTGAGGAGTTTTTAATACTATCCCCCAAATATAAACTCTACAGTTAGAAAATCAACTCAAGTGCATGTTTCACTGATTATCACTATACTTAATGTGAATAAGTAAAGATTAGCTTTTGCTATATATAAGTACCAAGATCTCTACTGATCTAGTTAATGTTGAACTTCTGGTAAACTTCACTTTGTTCCTTGGAGTAATTTAAACACTGAAAATATAATCTTTCCTGCAAACAAACTCATAGAGAAAGTGATAATGACAGAATAACTAAAGATATTTTTCCTGCCTTTAAAATCATATCCTTGGGGCCTCCCTGGTGGCGCAGCAGTTGAGCACTGAGCTATGGAGCTGTCGGCAGCCTGCGATGCGAGTTCGACGCTCAGCCGGGGAGAATCCCACATGGCGCGGCAGACCTCTCCTGCCTCGCCCGCTGCTCCCTTCAGCAGTGTATTTCTGAGCTGCCTGTTCTGCTCCCCACTCTGTCTCTGGTGAACCTTCTCGCCGCCCCACGCCTCTGGCCTGTACCCCAGCTTGTATGCATAAATAAATAAATCTTTAAAAAAAATAAAAATAAAAATAAATAAAATGATATCCTTTATCACAGCTATAAAAGATACTGTATCTGTTTTGACTCTTAAGTCCATAGCTTTATGCATATTATATTCTTGTTTTCCTGACTACTATTTTTCATTATAAATTATTTACATAATTAAGAAAAAGGGCCTTTCGTAGCTTCTCAAAACACAATAGTCTAAGACCCCAGTATTTTGGAATAAGTCAAATGATTTATTTTCTCCATCAAAAGAAAACTTTTTATCATGCCATTTTTCTGCTGAGAGCATTAAATATTTAAAAACCTGTTAACAGAGAGTCTTTAATAAATCACTAAACTCACTAAATCACTAAAGCCAGAGGAACCATTTTTAAAAATCTCTGCCAGATTTACAATTTGCAAAGTCATGTTAAAAACACCTTGCTTGGTACTTTCATTTAAGCATATTCTTAAGTAGTAGTATTATGCATTTGGCTTGTTTTTGACTTTGAATTCAGTTGTAACAGCATCAAATGAATTCCAGGTCTCTTAATTATCTAATCAATATCATCAATAAAAACATAAATTCTAAAATTCTCTACTTGGTCTTGGAAAACTTCTAAATTTGTTTTGTCCAGTATTTATTTTATCTACATAAATGACAATTTTGACTAAGATGACACATTCCGGTCAGTTTCATCCTGTTCAACAATTGATAAGATTATTTAAATGTATCAACATCAGCCATTAGTGAAGCTAGAGTGTATAGATTGTACTCTGTTTATATTTCATAGATGACACAAAAACTATGTAGATCATAAACATTTTTTCCACAGAGAAAATAGTAATTTTATATAGTCATGCAATTGTGTTCACCTCACTTTACAAATTTAAAATGACTAAATAAAATGTTCTTTAGTATTATCTGAAAATTATAATAAATACAAATTCTAATTTTTTTAACTTTTGAAGGTCTGAACATTAAAACAAATAGCCAATGTGCTTCCACAGATCTAAAATTAGCTGTGAAGTGTGAGTTGCATTTCCCCAACCTCCCTACTGTAAAGTTACATGTCAAAAAGAGATGTTAAATATGGTGGCTACTGCAACTATAATAAATATAAAATGGATCCAGAAAAAAAAAAAAAAAGATTTGTAGTCTACAGTAATGCCAGTATGCTTGGGCAATAATTTTGCTCCTCATTTGAAAGTATTAGTATTAGTCCACTGCTTGACATTTAATTCACTTTAAAGTTCAAATAAACAGATTTTGTCATAGATTTAACCTATCCATAGGTTTAAAATACATACATAGAAATTTTTCCAATGTTTACCCTATTGTGTTTAATGTTTTTTTTCTCTTATTTTCCTTGATGCTACATTTTTTACAGTCTTTTAGTCCCTATTCCTAAACACAAGTTTTTCTAAACTCATGCATATGAAATTTGGTATATGAAACAATATGTCAGATAGATGTGACTGTGAAAAGTCACAGATCCTCATACTTAGTTCCTCCAATAATTTCTCTCTCTGTTTTCTCAACTACTCAAATTGTCTAATTAGGGATATCTCATTTTACAAAGGAAAAATATATTTAAAATTACAAAATTCAATATTGTTTGCACAAAAATTTCAGATTTAAATAAATGTCGAGGACCAATATCAATTTCCTTCAGAACTGCCACTTCTATTTGGAATTTCAAGAGAAAATTAGAACTCTATTATGATTGAAAGAAAAAAGTTAATTCCTCCTTTTTCCCCAGGAGATTTTAAGTTTGACCTCTTTCATCTGATTGGACAGTTACCAGGATGAGCTTCTTCCTCCATAAACAGCTTCCATACAGAAAAATACAACTAATACACATTTCTTAGAAGCACATAACATACTAAGTATTCAAAATCTGAATCAATTAGGAAAAACAGGTAAGATATTTCTCTGCATTCTGGAGATAAGCACAAACAATATAATGGAGGAGTTGGCGGCCATCTTCCTAAAATGGGTGGTTAAAGCTATGGAACCCTTGTCACATTTTTCTCAAAATAGCCTATCGCCATTACTATGCAAATTGTATAGCCTCATACATTTTTGAAATATTCACCTTCCATCTATGTGCTTTAGGCAGTCCCATGGCACGATGCCCAAGTTGGTAGCTGTTCTCCAAGTCTCTCTGTATAATGTCTGTTTCCCCTGCAAGGAGATCCACTACCCATACTTTAGTACACATAATTGTTGAACCTGACTCCTGTCAAAATGAGGCCAGGACCACTGGATGTGGACTCAGGTCTTTCTCAGAATTAGGGTGTTATAGATAATGCAATGGTTATTGCGCAAGGGCTGGTGGGTGGTGTGTTCTCTGCTCAGATCAGAAAGGAGATGCACTGCTGTCCCTTGCTTAGCCAGAAATAATTCAGGCAATTTAAATAAATCATATTAGAATATTAGATCATATTAGAATATAAAGTTAGAATATAAAGCTATAGAAAAGAATTGGACATATTAACGTTTGAAGTATTCTGTTTTAATATAAACATATATACTCAAACTTTAACAGACGGGAAAACCATATTCAAAGTTGTGGTCTCTAGATCCTGTATCTTTCACTTTATATTCTCTCTCTCTCTCTCTCTCTCTCTCTCTCTCTCTCTCTCTCTCTCTCTCTCTCTCTCAATATCACTGCCAGGTCTTCTATATATCAAAGAAGTGCCGTTAATCCAATTAAGGCAATATTCAATTACCCGTGTTAGGGGAAAAAGGATATACTTGCTTTTTCTGCCAGAGTCATTATTGATTAAATGGGGAAGGGTTAGAAAAACCATTTATAAGCTCAGATTTTCAGGCTTCTTAAGCCAAGATTAAAGTAGAGTTTGGGCAAAAGTTGATTCTTGCATTTATTCTAGCTGGTAGATTGAATACTCAAACTGATAAACATCTTGAGGGAATTTCTTACTCTCAAGGAATTGTTGTAACATGTATTAGCTCTAAACTTATCATTACACTCTAAGCTGTGGATTGGTGTATATTGGAGACATGAAAATTAACTAGGCTCTTGAAACCTTGCCCTTATAGAAAATTAGTCTCTTCTAACAATAAATGAAGACAACAAATAATTACTACAGAGATAACCACTGGTAAAGTAATGTCCCCAAGAGATAAAATGGTTACCTTGTCAAAACTAAGCTAAGAAAATCAAGTCATCATTACATGTTAAAGGACACATTCATTTTTTGGTACAATAGATAAGTGCAATTAATTAGGCTTTTAGCATACATTATCTCAATTAATGTCACCTAAATAACTCCATTTGGATTCTTAATTATGTTATAAGAGATCACTTGATCTCTACTCTCCATTGTAGATTCCTTTTCCTCTACTAGTGATTGCCATTTCAGCAAACAACTTTACTATTATCTATTTGTTTGCCATAAATCTCAGAAGTCATATTTAATTCCTCTCCTCCAGTTCATTTCCAACTCCTGTCATTTATGCCCAGGAATATATCCCAATCTGCTTGCATCATTCCATCTCTAGAAGAACAAGATTATTCTGGACTAACTGGTCAATGACTGTAGCCTTTCTATTTTCATCTACCTAACAGTTCATTTTCTGCATCAGCTTAAAGGTAGACCAAATGATACTCTAGCTTAATGCCCACCAATCAATGACTCTCCATGACTCTTACAATAAAATTCAGCTTCTTCCATGGTCTACACGATCGATCTGAATCTGATTTCTGTTTACTTCTTTACTCTCCACTTCAGCTCCTCCATCTTGCCCACTTTGTGACCTCCTTTCTGTTCTTCAATAAATGACAAGTTTTGTAAGTCTGCCATAACAAATTACCACAAACTGGGTGTCTTCAAATAACAGGAATTTATTCTTTCACAGTTTTGGAGATTAAAAGCTCAAAAGCAAGGTATACATTGGCCCATGCCCTAGGGATGAATCTTTCCTTACCCCTTCTATCTTCTGGTGGTTCCAAGTATTCCTTGGTTTGTGGCAGCTAAACCTAAATCTCTGATCTGCCTTCACATGACTTATCTTTTGTGTCTATGTCTCCTCTTCCATCTATAATAATGAAGCTTTTCTCTGCATAGTTAACCCACACAGTTAACCCATGATTATTTCATCTTGAGAGCTTCAATATAACTTACATCTGCAAAGACTTTTTCCAAAAACAGTCACATTCAAAGGTTCTGGGGCATGGGCTAGAGATTCCCACTCACCCACTATACCAATACTTTTCCATATGTAGACATTTGGAGTTCTTGTTTCCTCTGCTTGTAGGACTCCTTTCTCAGATTTCGTATTATCATTCAGGTCTCACTTGAGATTTTACACAAAGTCTTTTCTCATTTCTTTCCTAGCCATTCTATCCAAAATGGCCTCCCTTCATTATTTTTTCCTGTTGCCCTATTTATTCTCATCACAACGTTCATCCAAAAATGAAAGGTGGGCCTCCCTGGTGGCGCAGAGGTTAAGCGCTGCACTGTGGAGCTGTCAGCAGCGGCGATACGAGTTTGACGCCCAGCCGGGGAGATTCCCACATGGCGTGGCAGACTTCTCCTGCCTCGCCCACTGCTCCCCTCAGCAGTGTATTCCCTCGACCTGCCTGTTCTGCTCCCCACTCTGTCTCTTGTGAACCCTCTCGCCACCCCATACCTCTGGCCTGTACCCCAGCTTGTATGCATAAATAAATAAATCTTAAAAAATATATAATAAAAAAAATCTGAAAGGTTTGTCCATTTTATTAACTTACTATTATCTGTCTCCCTCATTTGAATGCAATATCCATAAAGGTATAGAACCAGTCTGTCTTTCTCACTGCTGAATACTTGACTCCCATTACAGAGGCCAGCATGTAATACCTGCTCACAAAACATTTACTGAATAACAAATTTAGTCCTCACGATAACACCGTGAAGTACGATGAAATCTGAGGCGTAAGCTTGGAGATCGGCTAGTTTACAAATCTAAATCTAAATCTAATTAAGTAGACTAGGACACAATCTCAAAAATACATGACTGAGTTATTATTGATAAAATAAAATGTAATCTAATCAATTTTTAAAAATTACAAAGTGTAAATCTTTTCCCAGTTAGTAGGGTGTCTGTTAGTTTTGGTTAATGTCTCTTTTGCTGGACAGAAACTTTTTATTTCGATGTAATCCCATCTGTTTATCTTGTCCTTCACTTCCTTTGCTTTGAGGGATGTCTTTAAAGATTTTGCTGAGATGTATGTCGTGTAGAGTTTTGCCTATATTTTCTTTTATAAATTTTATGGTTTCAGGTCTTACGTCTAAGTCTTTTATCCATTTTGAGTTGGCTTTTGTGCAGGGTGTGAGGTAGTAATCTAGCTTCATTTTTTTGCATGTGGCTGTCCAGTTTTCCCAGCACCATTTATTAAATAGACTCTCCTCGTTCCACTGTTTTTTCTTTGTTCCTTTGTCAAAGATTAGTTGTTCATAGATATGCGGCTTTAATTCTGGGTATTCTATTCGGTTCCATTGGTCTCTGTGTCTGGGAAAACACCTTTGCACACAATACAACTGATAAAGGCCTGATAACAAAAATTTACAAGGAACTCACACAACTCAACAAAAACAAAGCCAATAACCAGTCAAAAAACAGGCAAAAGAACTAAAAAAGGCACTTCTCCAAAGAAGAAAAGCAAATGGCCAACAGGTACAAGAAAAAATGTTCAACATCACTTATAATCAAGGAAATGCAAATCAAATCCACAGTGAGATACCACCTCACACCTGTGAGGATGGCACGCATTAAAAATACAGGTAACAACAAATGCTGGAAAGGATGTGGAGAAAATGGAACTCTTCTACACTGCTGGTGGGATGCGAACTGGTCCAACCACTATGGAAAGAAGTATGGCGATTCCTCAAACTGCTAAACATGGAGCTTCCATACGACCCAGCAATACCACTTTTGGGAATCTACCCAAAGGACACAAAAACACTAATTCAAAAGGATACATGCACCCATTTGTTCACTGCGGCACTGTTCACAATAGCAAAGGTATGGAAGCAACCCAGATGTCCAAAAATAGATGATTGGATCCAGAAGATGTGGTACATATACACAATGGAATACTATTCAGCATTCAGGGAAGATAAACACACAATTTGCAGTGACATGGATGGGATTAGAGGGGATCATACTCAGTGAAATAAGCCAGAAAGAAAGAGAAAAATATTGAATGGTTTCACTTATAACAGGACTATAAGGACACCAAATAGGAGAGAGAAACTCATTGTAGGGGGTGGGAGGAGAGGGAGGGTAATGGCACAAAACGGAGTAGAAAAGAATACAAGGAACCATGGAGATGGATCACGGGTGAATTGGTGGTGGGTTACCCAAGCGGAATACAAAATGTAAAAGACATAAATAACAATTAAATTTTTTTTTAAAAAATTACAAAGCATACTGCTAAAGGTACTTAAAAGTAAAGCTTTTCCTTTCTTCTGGAATCTCTTTTTATTGACTACTCAATGTATTTCTAAGAAAAATTAATATTTTAAATTATTAGCATGAATTTTGCTATTTACCATGACATTGCACAGGGTCAGTTTTAAATGCAAAGAGCATTAAACTCATGTCAAATCATCAAAATTATAGAATTTATATTTTGTAGTTTATATACATGTGCATTTCATTCTTGCCAGAAAAGTAGAAACATAACATTAAATGAACTCAACTGCTTTTGTTTCATTTTCTGTATAAGCACATTTGACCAATACTTTCTACTTCTGGCTTACTGATGAGTAAAAACACACAGAAAGGAAAAAGAATCCTAAGTTGCTCTTTCTTTTTCCTTCAATGCTATTATTTTTAGCATAATTGGTAGTTTAATACAGAAAAATAATGTAAGTAAGAAAAAAAATAGCGTTCCTTGGTCATTTGTGTTTCCCGGGACACCATTGCTTCTTTCTGTATTGTAAGCAAGATCTAGTTAGAATGGAAAGCATCGCCTTTGGGGCTGTCAGCACCTTGATTACCCAGTCCACTAACAAGCTTTGAGTCTCTAAACTCCTACACATAATGAGTCCACTGGAATTCTGTACTCGTGGAACATCTTGAAGGCAATATGAAAATGGAGTAGTAAGAAATAGCAGACACACATATTGCATGTATATTCTCTGCTCACAAATGTGTTCCATTTTCCATCAGACTTTACTTACACAACACAAATTCAAAAAGAACATTATTAAGAATGTCAAAACTTCAACAGCAGAACTTTAAACCAAAAATGAATCCCTTCCAAGTGTGACCCCTGTATGCCTGTGCAAGTTGCATACCTTTGAAGTCATTCATGTCTTCAATGAGTATTCTGGTGTTCTAACACAACAAACTCCTACAGTGGAAATGAATCTTCTCAGTGACTTGAATCATTAAGGAATACAACCAATTTCCCCTATTCTATAACTATAATGCAATCTTATAATGATAAATTGGACTTTTACCCAGGTAGGAAAGAGTACTTCATTCACTCAGAAGTTAAATTTCTCAAATTGCAGTTACCAGAATGAGAGGGTAGGAGTGGATATTAAAGGAAAATCATTTATTAAATGTTCCCTAATTAAAGTATATACTGTCTTTTTACACCATTTGCACCTGGACAAAAGAAAGCTGTATTTGAAATAAAGGGTTCTTTGGCTGGCATTCAAGATACATTAAAATCAAATGTTCCCAATTAATAAATTGACATAAAATTTGATTTCCTATAACAGTATTTTTATGGAAAAAATAAAAATACTCTATAACTCAGTAGCAGTGGTGTGAAATATACCTATATACCATTAAGAAGCTTTTTGTTATAAAACTGAAATGCTGATGCAGCCTTAGTATCAACAAATATATCATTTTACTGCAGATATTCAAGATCCACAGCAATTCAACAGAAAATTAATTAGTATCACCTTACCATAAATCTCAACAGTATTAGCTAAAATGCCAATTTTGTAATCACTTTTCATTAAAGCCAAAAATACTAATTAAAATTGATTTTTGTCCTGTGCTTTGGTAAACGGCTGCCAGTTAATGGCTTTCAGTTGTAATGCAGACCTTTACTTAAATTAATTTTGTATGTTGTCTCCTTCCTTTTCATAAAGATAATAAAGTGTGAAAGGATAAGAGATGTGGTTGCAGAAAAGGGCAGTTTACTTTCAAGAAGAATAGTAAAATAAAGGATTCTGGAGTTTGTGCTAAGGAGCACAATCACTCACCTTTAAAAACCAGTTTTAATATGTTATTTTATATGCAAAGATAAAGTCCCTTCACAAATAAGTTACACAAATACATTATTATAAATGGTCTGGATGATTAAGTAACATACTTCTGTTTAAAGCATTTTCTGAATAGAGTCAGCCTAATACGTGTATGTGCGTCATTTGTAAAATAGTGATCTCATGGACTTGGTGCATGTTTAGAGGATCATTTGGAGTTAATCAAGGTTAATTTAAGTTTCAAGTTTCAACATATGTTAAATGGAAGGTGATAGCTATTAAAACGCCAAATCTTTCATTGGTGCTGAATAGAAAAACAACAACCCATAAATTTCTTAAAAGGGTAATCCACATGGATTCTATTGTTGGTAACTTTTTAATTAATATGAATGTTGATATGCTGTTGAGATGGGAGGGAATCAGGTGAGAAATATGAGAATGAGATGTTAGTTATTACCAATAAGTGAAAAGGGATGGTGAGTCACTTATAATCAAGTTATGTGAGGAGTCAAAACTTAGAATCAGAAGTCACCTAAGCAAAATCAAATTCAGAGTTCTAGAGTAGCATGGATGCAGAATGAAATTCAACCAAGCATATGGGAAAGGGTAAAAAAGAGATCCCAAATAAGAAAGCCAGGTTCAAGATTCTAAGAGTCAAAATTCTAAAGTCAATAAGCACAGACAGAAATCTATTTTAATTAATTTGTTTGGCTTTAGTGGAAGGTGACTGCAAAAATAAGATTAAGTCTTAGGATCTTAGACTAAAATCTATGACCAGTAAAAGTTAGGAATAAGCAGGGAGCAGAATCCATGCATAGTGTCAATATTCTGAGACCCGCATGGAAATCTATCATTTTTCTATAGAACTTTGTGATCTTGAGACTTTTATTCCTTACCCATACAGATAAAATTTATAATTTTATTCCACCCTCATAGAAAATCAACATACATTTCTTTTTAAGAAGTTAGTAAGATAGCAACCTTAATAAATAGATTCTAAGAATTAATAAACAATAGTAGTAAATCTCTTAAGGTTAGTTGCAACGTGCTAACACAAAGGAATTATTTAGTGCACGTCCATATTAGAGCGACATAAATCCTGAGCATTCAGAATCCTAAATAAAAACTTTCACTGCACCAAATAACTACCATCCCAAAATGGTATGACAAAAGATATGACTAAAAATTTCAATTTGGACCATAAATTCATAACAAGAAAATCATTTTCGGCTCCCCACAAGCAAGTCTAGGTATTTGGTCTCTTTATCCAAGTAACACTTTGCTTACATAGTTAGGATCATATTTTAGATCTCATTTCTAAGCATCACTAATAGTATAATCACAAGTTCTACACATAAGATGACATGAGGGAAATTGTAATTGATGTTTACTACTAAATTATTTGTTACACATCCACACATCTAAAATCAGCATCATTAAGCCAATCTATTCTTGTTTTAATGATACAGAAACTAGCCAGAAAATATCCAGTAACCATTACATTGTTCTAGGAAGCTCTACTCTGAAACATTCATGTTCAGTAATTTTCCACAATCCCAGTAAGTGTAAGGATTTTAGTGATTTTTGACAGGTATTTTGCCATTATTTAAAGTGTTCCTGAAATATAGAAAGGGATTCTATTAAACTAAACTTGAGTAATGGAGAATAAGAAACACTCATCTTTGTCAGTAGAAATAGAGCAGAACCAGAAATACAATTCAGTGAAACTTAGACACAACATTAATCTCCACAATACAAACTTCAACTAAACCTACACTATCCTCTGCCTTCCTGAAATTCACAAAAGGAACACTCATAATTAATCTCTATCATAAGAACCACTTTTGTTGATTGTGTAACTTTTATTTATCATTCATATGCCTGAGGTTAATTTATAGCTTAGTTTTGTTTGATTTAAATGTGAATTATATATTCTGAGTCCCTGGATATTTGAGAATACTAGAACTTAAAAGACAAATTAGTTAAATGCAAAACATGAAAGATGAAATAAAATTTTTAGCATTTCAAATTTCCCCCCTAAAATTTCTACTATTTTAACTGCATTTTATTGTGGCATTTATTGCTGAAGAAAAATACAAGTAGTCCTGTGATCCTTTTTTTGTTTGTTTTTTGAAACAGTATATAGGTTTTCACCCTGTATTTGGGTGACAGTTAAACCTCTCTCCAAGTCATAGAATAGTACATAATTCCTAATTATTCTCTAGCAGGATTTAATTCAGTGTAGTCTAGTGGGATAAAAATAGATATTCATTGTCCCTACTATCTGATATTCTGAACAAATATTATATGAAAATATATAATCTCCAGAAGATAATGCTACTTTTGTGTCTTTGTTGACATGGCTAAGCTTTCAGTATCAATCATGCTAAAAAGTCCTATATTTTGACTTCCTAAAATCTGTGGTCTTTGCAAAGATAAAATATTGTTAATAACTGAAAATGGGAAACATTATTCAAGCTGCCACAAATAGTGAAATCTTCCAATTGAAAGAACCCTGCCAGGATCCAAGCTAATATAAAGTTCTAATTATTTTAAAGGAATTTTAGGGGCATTTTCTCAAAGTTAAGTTCCTTCCTATTTTTACAAGGACAGAAGTATTTATAATCTCAAGTAGAAGCCATCAGTTAGAAAAGTTTTCCAACACTGCATGACATAACATAACGTAACGTAACAACATAACGTAACATACAACATAGCATAACGACTTCTGTTTCCAATCAAGATGTAAGGATGGGTTACGATTCCTAGTAAAGGAGAGAAAAACAAAGTAAACACAATTGCCTCAACCTTTTTGACTGGAGAGCGATGCACGCCCTACCCTGCAGGACTGGGAACCCAAACGGAGCCCAGAGTTCTTCCAGACATGAACAGATAGTTAACAGTTCAAGGAGGTCAAAGTGGTTTGTCTTCAAGGAAGACAAAAAAATGGAACCAACTTTAAATACACCAGAGTTCTCTGCTCTTGTTTGCAAGGTCTCCCCTCAGGAGAAGCTACTTAACTGGAACTCAATGTGCTGAGGTTTTATCGTGTCCTAACTGACCTGGGCAAAAGGAAATACTCAACTCCAACCTCTTGTAGCCATTCTGTTCCACCTGAGAAAAGGGGGGAAATGGGAAACACTTGTGAATAAGTAGAAAACCAAAATTCATAAAGAAGAATGCCAGAGAGTAAAGATCTGCACAGAGAAAGTGCTTCTAAAATTTGCAAAGGATCCCTCTCAAATACTCAGCTGAGTATTAATCATTATACATGTCTGAAGAGACTACACAAAGACAGGAAAAAGAAACCCAAAGAAACTAGAGGTAACAGTCTTCAGAACTCATACTGAGCCAGAAAACATTTGCTTCCTTACTGGCCAGGGTGGGAAAATTTCATAATTCACAGGCTATCAGTTATAAAGTACTCAGAAATTTATTGCCTCAGTAATGAGGCAAAATTAATCCAGAAGTATAGGCTACTTAACATCATCTTTAAAAAGCTTAAATGTAGTCCTCTAAAAGAGCAAAAGTTTCACATAACTGCATGAGGACAGGGGAGGAAGGGAAAGGAAGCAGCACTCAACAAGGTAAAATACATAATATCTGGCAAGCAATCAATAATTATCAGACATTCAAAGGAGGATGAAAATATGATCCATAATAAGGAGAAAGAAATCAATCAAACGAAATAGACCAGAAATGTCAGATGATAGAATTATAGATAAGGACATGAAAACATTCATATATAACTACAGTTCATACATTCAAAATGGTAGAGGTAAGATTAAACATATTAAGTAGACATGAAAGAATTATAAAAGAACCAAACTGAATTTCTGAAAAAAAATATTCAAACTCTCAGATATAAAGGTATAAAGTAAATGAAACTAATTTCAGATTTGATATTGAAAGTGAAAAGATTTTGTGAACCTGAGGATACACCACTAGAAACTATTCAAAAGGAAATAAAAAAAAATTGAAGAAAGAACACAGCATTAGTAAACTTCAAGCAGACTAGTATCTGTGTAAATGGAGTTTCAAAAGAGAAAAGTGGAAGAACAGAAAACAAACTGAAAAAACAGTGACTGAATTCTGATTTCTGGTTCCACATGTAAGGAACTTGGAGATCTTCACACTGTCCTAACAATAAAATGCTGTACAATCTGAAAAATTAACAACTCTTCTCAAGTCCATAGAAAAGTGAGGTCAGAGGACAAAGTCCTGCCCCCGTCCCTCCAATTAAAGAGATAGACAGGCAGATACAGATAACCACAACATACCAGAGAAACCTCAATATGCTTCAGAGTATCAGAGTGAGAAACTTGAACTATAACTGACAGGCTGCTGGAAGTTAAATGTGTACAAGTCTGAAAGTTTAAAATTCTGATAAGAGCCAGTCATAGGGAGGTAAAGTTCAATTAAGTTTATTTCTAAGAGAAAATATCAGCAGGAAAATCCTCCTAAGCTTCCAGCAGTGGCAGGGGGATAGAACCATCTTGAAATATATCAGAGCCCCTTTTCTTATTTGCAAGTCCTGCCCTCTGGAGAAACTAGTTAAACAAAACTCAACCTGCTATGTTTTAGCAGACCTTAACTGACCTGGGGTAAGGAAATGCCCAACTCCAACCTATTCTAGTCATTCTTGTTCCACCTAAGAGAGAGAAAAAAAAAAAGAAAATACTGGTGAAGAGGTAGTAACCCCAAATTTTCAAAATTTGATGTAAACTATAAACACACTGATGCAAACAGTTAAATGGACCCCAAACTTAAATTAACTTTATGTATCAACTTGACAGGGAAAGAGGGGGCTCAAACCAAGCATTAATTTTGGGTGTGTCTATGAAGGTGTTCTTGAATAAAATTAGCATTTTAATCAGTGAACTCAAAGACTGGCCTTCCTAATGTGGAGGCATCACTCAATCAGTTGAAGGTCTAAGTAGAACAAGATGCAGAGGGAGGACTCACTCTCCTTTCTTGACTGCTTGTAGGGACACTGGTCTCCTGTCTTGGACTGGGATTGAAAACATTGAACAAGGAAGTTAGGAAATGGGCACAAGTAGGTAGTTAAGATGAGGATGGGGGGGGGGTGGGTTGGCAAACCCAGATGCCTCAAGCCCATTTATCAATCTGAATAAGAAATGATAGGTTAGGCCTCCCTGGTGGCGCAGCGGTTGAGCGCTGTGCTGTGGAGCTCTCGGCCACAGCGATGCGAGTTCGACGCCCGGCCGGGGAGAATCCCACAAGGTGCGGCAGACCTCTCCTGCCTCGCCAGCTGCTCCCCTTAGCAGTGTATTTCTGATCTGCCTGTTCTGCTCCCCACTCTGTCTCTGGTGAAGCCTCTCACCACTCCACACCTCTGGCCTATACCCCAGCTGTATGTATAAATAAATAAATCTTTAAAAAAAATTATTAAAAAAAAAAAAAGAAATGATAGGTTAAAGTCAGGGTGCCCCAACTTAGTAAAAATTAAAATTTCAGAACACCAACACAATAACATAATACTAAAGCAGGGGTCAAAGCTTGTTTCAGGAAAGCAGACCAGGTAACCTGGGAGGCTCAATGGGCCTCAGTAACCTGTTAGACCCCAGAGGCCACAACCAATTAGCAAGAGACACAACACAGAGAAAGCCAACAGTGGAACCCCCCTTTCTTGCCCACTATACACACAGAAACATGTTTCTTGCCCCCTCAGTGGCAATCCATTTGGGACCCATCTGATCAGAGAACTTGCCTATCCTTTTTGTCTTTCAATAAATCTCTTGCTTTTCTGCATAACTCTGGATTCAATGTTGACTTCTTTCCTTGCAGAGATGAAAGCCAAGAGCCCCTCACGGTCCTTGGACCCCCATCCTGATTCAACATCACTTTCCCATTTCTCAGCCCTTCAGCCTTAGACTAGAATTGCACCACCAGCTTTCCTGGGCCATCAGCTTGCAGATGGAAAATAAAGGAACTTTCAACCTCCATAATAGTGTGAACCAGTTCCTAATA
The DNA here is from genome assembly GCA_004024925.1 of Scalopus aquaticus. Taxonomy (NCBI): domain Eukaryota; kingdom Metazoa; phylum Chordata; class Mammalia; order Eulipotyphla; family Talpidae; genus Scalopus; species Scalopus aquaticus. The sequence continues at coordinate 10,635 of PVIJ01001279.1, read as the reverse complement.
ACAACGATAAAATATATATATAATTGGTTCTGTTCCTGTTTGTTAAAAACATCCAGAGGAAAAAATGATGCATTATATTCAGAGAAATTAACTTAAGAATGACGGTAGATTTCTCACTAAAAAATAATGCAAGTGGAACAACATTTTGTAAATATGGGAAGAAGAAAACTGCCAACCTATAATTTGAAACCATGTAAAATATCTTTCAAAACAATATTCTCATGAAGAAAAAAAAATTGAAACTAAGTAGTAAAAAGTGGGTGTATACCGGCAAATGAAGAGCACAGAAACAGTGGCCATGTGGAAAAATATTAAGGATAATATAAAACAAGTGGCTTTTTTCCAGCTCTCTGCTAGTGAGATCTCTTTCCCTGTAACACCAAAATCCTAAGCAGAACTTAAGTTCTGCTTAACTCCATCTTAGTACAGGGAACGGGCAAAAAGAGGCATATCTGGGAATGTCTGATTCTCTCCTCTGAAATGACCTACTTTATTTTGTACAGCAAATAGGTCTCACCAGTTTGCCTGAACAATGAGCTAGCTGATATCATCCCTCTCCTTCTCTGGCCATGGAGACTGTACCTAAACTGATTCCCATATTACCATAACTTTCTCCTCTCTGGAGAAGGTACGACCACTTCTTGTGGAACCCCCAAAGCACACTGGACTGCAAGAACTCCCAGAAAATTTATGAAAATAGTGGGCTTCTCATCACTATCCTATAAGAGGAGTGGTAACAGGAATATTCAGACCCTCCATGCTAAGCAAATCACTGTTTCATTAGGTCTCCATGGGATAAAGAGAACACAGGTGCCACACACTACACTCTTCTTCATTTACTGATTATTTGTAGGTATCCCCCAGCAAAGCCTGCACCTTAACTCAGACTGTGGAAGTCTCTAAATGGAGTTGGCCATGATATAATGGCCCAAATATGTCATCTTTGCATACTGATTATTTTGAACTAAAGATACTTAGGGAATCACTGGCGTAAAGAGAACACTAACACTCCTTTGTCCTTGCAAGCAGGAGATGAAGTCCTCAAGTAAAAAGTTACCCTGCCTGTAACAGAAGGGTAGAAGGCATCCTTATTGCCAGAGATAGAGAACGTAGGGCCAAAGAAAATATTCAGACAGACTTTGGTACTGCAATTTATTAATCTGCAGTTCTCTGGCTTCCAGGCCATTTCAGTCAATGGATGTCCGTGGTGGGACTGGACTACAGGCATGAAGCAAAAACCATATCATTCCTAATCCTTCATTTTGTTTCCCTTGGGGTCTCAAACAGGAGTGTGTACTTCTCCTCCACTGCCTCTGCTCCAAGCAGACTACCTCTGTGTCCACTGGGAAGTTCTCATCTTGGCTCCAAATCCATAATGGCTACAATTTATTGGAAATGCTATCTACTTTAGTGGTTCCTCACCTGAAACAATTGTAGCCATTTCCTGCTGTAGGTAGTCTCAGGTCAATATGAATATAATATAATATAATATAATATAATATAATATAATATAATATAATATAATATAATATAATATAATATAATATAATGTAATATAATATAAAATATAAATATAATATATACAATGTAAATAATGAATGTGTGTCACTCATCAGAATTTGATGTGTGATATATGAATATCTTATTTATTATCAGTCTCTCGCCCTCTATGGTATTAACTCACAAGAACAAGAACTTACTCTTTTTTGTTCATTTGTTACATTTTCAGCACCTAAAGAGATGATTATCACAAAATAGTCAACAGCCATTTTTGAATAAATGAGTTAATGAATGGCATGCATGTATCATATCACATTTTATATAACTACTTTTCAGACTATCAGCATAATGTAACCAAAATAGTTAAAGTATGTGTGGATGCAGTCTTGAGTCAAATTTTGGAGATGCAATGCTGGCTTTTAAAAATCCTGATTTCTTCTGCTTAAAGAGAATAAGGAAAATTTATTTTTCAGATAAATAATTTCATACAAGGTGTCAGGGTATTTTGATTTGCTCCGGTAAGGAGATCACATGTGAAACAGCAGCTGCAATTGAAGCAACCACCTGTCATTTTTTCAAACTCATTTATCTTCAGCATCAACCATATTGAAAAGATAAATGAGGATGGGGTAGGAATCAACTACCCACATCTTTCAAGTATTTGATCATTGCACTAGTCTCTGCTCCTCCTCAGTGATGCCGCATTGCTTAGGTCAAAATTCTATTTATCAGTTGACTCACCATAAGCCCCTATGTTGACTGGCAGTCTGCAGTTCTACTATAAATCCCCAGAAATTAATGTGCTCACAGACAGTATCGACTAATCATAAAAATGGCACACATATGATGGCAGGTAGAAAGAGGATCATTTGGAGAATCCTAGAATGAAGATTCATATCTTTATAACTATCCTAATTGTTCTGATTCTCTGTGGATTCCTGACTAGTACAGCTTTACTACTGCCAATAACTTAAAAATCTTTTAACTACAGTGGTGGGTTATGGGTAGTTTAGTGGTTGATATGGGCTGGTAACAACACCTGAAAGGGGAGATCCTATTCTGCCAAAACACAACATTATAACCAATGTTATTCTTATAAAATAAAATAAATCTTTTAACTAATTTGAGATTCAATGGCCTGGGCTTGAACATCCATTTGCCTGAGACTTAGTCACTCAGTTAACTCTAGTAGACCAGAAACTGAAAGAGGAATGATGCACCATTTCGGTTTTGAGATTTGGATATAGGAAAAGTTACAGATTCAAAATACCCATAAATAGACAGATAAAGACCTAGCTAGATTTATAGATAGATAAAATGTCCTATACTTCTCTATTACATGAAAATTTCCTGAGCTGTTGCCTTTTGCAATATGAAAGCAAGTGATGGTTATCATTATGATGATTAAAATTTTAAAACATGTAAGTCTTCATTCACATCTCTCTACCTGTAGTGGAGCTCATTTCACACTTCAGTTTCTAAAAAGCTTAAAATATATAGAAAATGGCTAAATCTGCTTTCATAGTAGATTCAAACAAGGGTAGACATGAAATCAAAGTACTTGACTATCAACATAGTGATTGTAAGAACATAATTTAAGGAAGGAATTCCTACAGTCCTCTCCCCACTAACTCTATTGAACACATCCACACAGTGAGACCAATTTATGAATTATTACCACTCATTTTATTTAACATTAAAACCCCTACAAATATGTTTATATCTTTAGGAGGGATGTTACTGGCTGATTTATACCTAAGTAAACGTGATTTCAAACCTCATGTCCTTTGATAAAAATGAAATATTAAAGAGACCATAAGAATGCCAAAGGGCCTCCATGGTGGTGCAGGGGTTAAGTCGCAGCACTGTCACCATGACAGCCTGAGTTCAATCCCCAGCCAGGGAGCTACCTCACATATGGCACAGCAGACCTCTCCTGTCTCACCCACTGCTCCCCTCAGCAGTGTGTTTCAGTCAATCTGCCTGTTCTGCTCCCCACTCTGTCTCTGGTGAATCCTCTCACACCCTGCACCTCTGGCCTACACCCCAGTTCTCCCCAGTTCTATGCATAAATAAATAAAACTTTGAAACTTGAAAGTAAATTAAAAAATAACTAAAACTTTAAAAAAAAGAATGCCAAGAAAAAGGGATGAAGCCGTAACAGAGGACATAATATGCTTGACCAACTTTATAATTTTTCACATCCACTTCTAAAGTAGAGTAGGCCAAAATAATTAAAAAGAACGATGAATTTATAAAATTTCCATTCATTTTTATCAAGAAAATATGTCAGCTATTTATCTTAGATAACTATGTGTGAATGTGTGTGTACGTGTGCATGTGTATGTATGTATCTATAAAGCAGGTTAAAAAAAAGCAATTTTTATATTATTTATTCCAAAATATTTAACAAATATTTATTGGCCTATATTATGTAGTGGTAACTGTCTAAAAATTGAGGGAAAATAGTTAACAAAGTAAACTGATTTCTCAATCTTATGAAACTAATACGTAGAGATAATAAACTGGTTACATCAATGATAGATGATGATGATATGATGATGACAGAGATAGATAGATAATAAAAGTGCTAAAAGAAAATAAGGTGCCATGATAGAGAATAACAGAAGCAACTAATTTGTTTTAAGAATCAAAATAATTCGGGCCTCCCCGGTGGCACAGCGGTTAAGCGCTGCGCTGTGGAGCTGTCGGCAGCGGTGACACGAGTTCAACACCCGGCCGGGGAGAGTCCCACATGGTGCGGCAGACCTCTCCTGCCTCTCCCGCTGCTCCCCTCAGCAGTGTATCTCTGATCTGCCTGTTCTGCTCCCCGCTCTGGCTCTAGTGAACCCTCTTGCCGCCCCACGCCTCTGGCCTGTTCCCCAGCTTGTATGTATAAATAAAAAATAAATCTTTAAAAAAAAAAGAATCAAAATAATTATCTAAAGAATGATTATATTTAATATTTGAAATATGAGATTTTTTCCATTATTATAGTTTTATTAACATGGATTAGAGGAACTGAAAATATTCTGGGATCACAGAAAGGTATAGAATTGGGATTCAAGATAAGAAAGAACAGAGTAGTGGCTAATATTAGAAGACATCACGTGTGGTTACTGTCTAACACTCATTCCAAGATGAAATTCTCATTACCAAAATTAAATCTAACATACATGAAGCATACCAAACTTAAGGTAATTGATGTGTGATTTTTCTATGTCACTATAGAGCAATATTATCACCACTAGTAATAATTTGTGTGTAACTTACTTTCACTGATTCCCAAATCTGTAATTAGAGAAGAATTATTTAGGTTTGTGCCAACTTAACTTATAATTGCTATTTAAAAAAACAAATGAAAGAGTATGTCACTTCTGGAAAGGTATTATTAAAGATACTGTCTGCTTTGTTTTTGAGTTTCCTTTGTTGAAACAGAGGGAAAACATGACTTGATTTTAAACCTCATGCACTTCAAAAATTGTCATTTTGAAAGTTGTCAAAAAAGAAATGATTGTGTTTAATCTTTTGACTATAAAATTTCTTGCAGGCTCCTTGAAGTTAGAAAAGCATGTCCCTTATTAAAATACCTTGCAGAGAGCAACACTCAATAGATGCTTATTTAAGACTAATTTAACGATCCATTTAAATGGATTCCATTTATGTAAAACATTTTTTTATTTCTTTTAATCAGTCTCATACAAAAGAAGAAATCATATCGGTGTGTGAACAAACCAAAGACGTGCATTTTCTGAATGTTAATGCATACAGTGGCGGGCAAGTCACGTTATAACCCTGCCATAAAGTGGAGCTGTAATCTCACCATGCGTCTGTTCCATCTGCCATCAATTAGTCTGATGAAAACAGACTAACGGTGCGGGAGTGATTAGCAGGAAAGATTAAATTCACTTCAGTTTTAATTACAAGTCTTTGCCCTTAAAGTTTTATTGGCGTGAAGGAACCCCTACTGTTCCCTGTTTCTCCTCTACAGTTGATGTGCATTTTACTATTTCACTTTGAAATTATTAATGCATTTTATTTGGTACTTACTTCTAATTACAGACTTTGCCCACAAATGTTACTGACATGCCCATATGCCAGAATAAGCATAACTAAGACTATTCAAATCTTACTAATTCATATAAAATGATCTGCAGTAGCATCTGTTACATTAGAGAACTGAGGTTTGCAGATTTGTTGTTCAACTTCTTTGTTTCATTCGTTAAACAATTTATATATTCATTCAGCAACTATTAATTTAGTGTCTATTACGTCCCAGACACTGACATAGAGTACATAGTGAACTAAAGAAACAAAAATCTCTGCCTTCCAAAACCAAGTGTCAGGGACTCACTTATGTCCCCAAAATTACTATGTTAAAGTTTTAATCTCCAGCACTTTAGAATGTAATTGTATTTGAATTCTTTAAAGAGGTGGTTAAGGTAAAATGTGGTCATTATAGTAGACCCAACATGATTAGTGTCCTTATAAGAGAACTTGGACACAGATATGCACACTCCCTGGGGGATAACTGGGTAAGACAAAAGAAGCTGCCATCAACACACCCAGGAGAGGGGCCTCCAAATAAAATCCACCCTGACCATACTTTAATCTCCAACTTCTAACCTCCAGAACTGTGAGAAAGTAAATTTCTTTTGTGTAAGTCACCAAGCCCATGTTTTTGTTTTTGTGTTTTAATGGCAGCCCTAACAAACTAATGTGCCAATAAACCCCCAAAATCATAGAAGTAAATTATATCATATTTTATAACATTGCATGTGCTACAAAAAAATAGAGCAATAGAAGAAAAATGGGATATAGGGTATATCCATCTACTTTCACCTCTGAGAAGTATAGATACTCGCCAATTCTTTAAAACACACACACACAAACAAACACACACACACACACACACACCACAGTGCCAAGGGATTCTTGATAAGGGAAAGGAATTATTTCATTAAGACCTTTGATGAGAGTCTGCCAACTATTTTCCTTCTATTAATATTCTTCTGTTAATAATCATATAGAAAAATATGATCATTTACGGGTAAATTTTGTGCAGCATTAAAGTTAAAAACATGTCATGGTTAAGGTAGCCAAGTAACTAATATTGAATCAGACCGCTGATATTTTAGTAGATTATTTGGTAAAATTGTTTTAGAAGTATATAAAAGTCAATTTTTAAATCTTCTATTTTTCATTGTACTTCAAGTCTAAATCTCAGTACAGTTGACCTTTGAACAAGAGATTTGAACTGCAAGAGTTCACTCATACCTGTACGTTCTTGCAAATATATGACATGAATTTATGGTGTTGATAAACATGGTATATTACTATAAATACACCATGTGTACTTTTCTGTATAATTTTCTTAGTAACCTTTTTCTCTTCTCTGGCTTATTGTCAGAATTCAGTAGTTAACACATATAACATACAAAATATGATTTAATTGACTCTTTATACTCTCAGTAAGGCTTCTGGTCAACAGCAGGATATTAGTAGTTAAGTTTTGGGAGAGTCAAAAGTTATTTAAGAATTTTTTACTGCAGTGTGCAGAGGAGAGTGTCAGCACCCCAATCCTGATACTGTTCAAAGGTAAACTGTACTTCACAACCTGATATAGCAGAAATTATGGACATCATATCTGCTTTAAAAATCATGACAATTCCCCCCCTTTTGTACTCTAAAAACGGGAGCAGAAATTTTCCTGTGGGTAGCCTTTGTGGCTCTGAGAAATATCACTGTGTTGTGCAGACTTGATCAAGCATGTGTAAGTCATAAAATATATTCACTATTGTGTTTTTCTTTATTGAAGTAATATTGGTTTAAGACAATGTACATGATTTAGGGAGATGGATTCACATCGCCTCAAAATGTATGCTACCATACCACCCCCAATATTCACTGTTCCTGAGGTCAGTCCAAACCTGATTTAAGCAATACAAATGCATATAGTTCAGCCTTGTTACATTCTATAATGTAAAATTCTCTGGGTCGATGAGTGGTGGCCAGTGCAGAAGACATGTCTCTGAAGAAAGTACATAACCCCATCATCTTCTGTGGTTTCACCAAGTAAAGGCCCATACAATTACAGCTCTGCATGGACTTTTCCATAGAATAAACTTCCAAAAATTGGCAAAATGCTTCATGATATCATCAAAGAATGAGGTAAGGCGTGAGTCAGTGAATTTGGCCACAACCTACTCGCACCATGTGGAGATGCACCCTGCCAGTTCCAGAAAAGAGCAATCTTCAAAATTGCCTCTTTTCAGTTAGGCATGGAAGCAATGAATAAGAGGCCCCTCCTTGAGGACATCCTTGAATTTGTTCACAAATTAGGCATAAATTTCATTATATTCAATTTGCATGTTTTCTTACTTGTATAATCTTAAAGAAATCCATTCGGAAACTTAATTTCACATGAACTTGTTAGAAAATTCATCAAGACTCAAGAGTTGTGCCTGGCCCTCATTTTTCTCTATTATCATACCCATATTTCTATCTGAGTATAAAATTTATGAATCATTTCTTAAAAGGAAAAGAAGGATAACAGTTATGCCTAGTCAAATAAATGAGGCCATATATTTTTTTCTCCTGATGAGTGGATTTTCAAAATAATCATTTAGACTTTGAATCTCTTGATTCACAATTAAGTTAACTGAAAACAAACAAACAAAAAAGTCTTAGATGGAAATGCAGCACCAAATAGTCCTATCAGAATTTCTGGCCAACAATTTCAGCACAGTGGACAAACACTTGTTAAAGATTGTAGGGCAGCCAAAGTTATTCTCATAGGGGGAAAAATTCTGTCTCCTGGCTTCTCTTTTACCATAGCTAATCACTAGTTTTTCATGCTTTGAAAAGCAGATATTCTGTGCCTTTTCAAGTCCTTTGTAAGACATGTTTGCATTACACAGCAATTCTTTCCAGGAAAGCCATTTTTATACTACTTTATTCATCCTTGTAGCTTCTGTATGAAAAAGATGGAATGTAAAAATATTTACATTTTGTGCATGAAAAAATATAAGGGGTAAAGGTAATTCCTGTTCTAAAACCTAGATCCTATTAGTTCCCTATCAACATAATATTTAAGAGGCGCATATTGGCCAAAGATGATTCAGGGGACAAGATCAAAAGAATATCAGATGCTGTAACTGCCTAGAAAATGCCTCTTCATGGACAAGAGTAGATGCAAATGAACAACCAAGAGCTCCACACATTTTGGCACTTGATGGCTCTTCATTCCTGATTGGATTCATAGTTCCACATACTGGTATCCTTTTTGTTACCCAAGATCAGCACTGTCCCTGTCCCAGCTTTTCCCACCACTGCCTCCCACCCATCCTATGAGCCGGAACTGGCTCCTATTACTAACCATCTAAATCTGGCACATACCACAACCAACTAGCCACCCAGTTGTTCAAAGCAGCTTGGCCTTCATATCACCTCCCATTGAGAGCAGCCCCAGTTGGGGACTCTCTTTATAGTTAGCCAACTCCACCCCATTGTTCTTGGCTGGTCCCAGCTGGTTGCTGTCACTGAGCAGTCAGGCCCACCTGTGTCCTGACAGCGGCCAAACCCAAGAATACTAGTGAAATGGGTTGGTTGCTCTCAGATAGCAATCAAATAATTCCTATTAAATCTTCACTTAAACATTTAGGCAATAGTCACTGACACTTTAAAACATGCCTTCCTCCCTCTTTTCTCAATTCAGCTTTCCCAGGCCTATCTATGGAAGAGAAAATAAAGCATTTAACTTGGAAAAGGTCAGTTTCAATGGGAGGTTAAGCAATGAAGCTCTAAGAACCTCCATAATTGGGAATACTAAAAAAGAGCATGCTTATTACAAAGCTTAGAACAATACAAAACACCAGAGTTTCTCAACACACATAAACTGAACTTTGAATTGAATTTAGAAAAGCATTTTCTAGACCAAAAAAATGAAACAATAAAGAATAATTATGGGCAGTTGGGGGAGGGTGTCGCTCAAAATTAACTGGAAACTTCTGGTTCAGGGAGTAGAAAAATTAGATTCCCTAACACTTGGTTTCCTCCTTGTAAGTTTGCATTTGAGATTATGGTGTCCAAATCTCAAAGAAGGAAGTCTTCCTCAAGGCAGACCGAGGAGAGCCAAGAATATGACACACACCTCCCCACCCACCCACCCCCCACAAATGGGGAAAAATATACCCACATTAAATCCTTGGAGCATGTGAATGTTACCTTAAATACAATAACAAGAGTTCTTATGCATGAAAGGAAGAGGAAATTTGAGACAGAAAAGAAGAGGCAATGTGAACTCATAGGCAATTGGAGTGATGTAACCACAAGCGAAGAAATGCTTGGACCTTCCAGAAGCTGGAAGAGACAAGGAACAAAATCTCCCTTAGAGCCTTTAAAGGAATACAGCCTGTGGTGATGGCTCCACAGGTGAACAGGTGGTGGGTAACTTATGGGGAACACACAATAATGTAAAAGATACGAATAACAAAAATAAATATCCATTATATTTAAAATAAATAAATAAATAAATGAATACAGCCCTGATGGCCCTATGATTTCAGACTTTTGAACTACAGAGCTGTGAAAGAAAAAGCTTCCGTTACTTTATTTTACCATGTTTGTGTTCATTTAGAACAGCAGGCTCAGGAACATAAAATACCACTGGTCAACAAATTTTTACAAAAGTCATGTTACTGAAATAAAATCAGTCATTTCCTATCAATTTGTATGTGCTCAACACGAATATTACAGTCAAATTCTAATTTTGGCTCTAGTTTTTTTTTGTAATCTGCAATAAATTGATGTTTACATCACAAAATGCATGCCAATAGTAATAGGCCTATGGTTAATACTGTAAAAAATCAAGTCATAGACTACTTCTTAGATTTCTTCGCTTGTCTCTTGTACAGTGGTTCAGGAGCATCTCTGGGGAGTGTCCAGCAGTAGTCAGCCAGCATTGTAGTGGACCATTTTCCATGGTATCTTTGTTCCATTGATGCGATATCTTGATGAAAATGTTCGACATGTTCATCACTAACCATATCACAGTTTTCAGGGAAGAAATCCAGATGGGAATGAAGGAAGTGGATCTTTAGAGACATATTGCAGCCAAGTTTCTGATACTGCATC
>PVIJ01001278.1:15760-162613 GCA_004024925.1 Scalopus aquaticus | reverse complement strand
GTGAAAAGCATTCCATGCTTGTTTCGCATCACCCTGCAGCAAGTTGTTGAATCACTCATCTTTGAAGAGCTCTCAAATCTGAGGACCCACAAAAACTCATTCTTTAATCTTTGCTTTGGTGAGTCGAAATTTTTCATGCAGGTATTGGAAAGCTGGTGAGGTCCGGTCCATGGCTTTTACGAAATTCTTCATAAAACTTAGTTTGATGTGAAGGGGTGGTAGCAGGATTTTGTGAGCCTCGACCAGAGCTGGGTGCTGGATATTCTTCTCTACAACTGCTACATTTTGTCTGTGAGTCCATTCCTTCCGCAAGTAGTGCAATTCACTTGCTCGGCTATCCCACTCACATAAGAAACACATGTATTTTGTATATCCCTGCTGCAGTCCCATTAAAAGGGCAACTAGCCTCAAATCACCACAGACGTGCCAGTTGTACTTGTTATACTCAATGGAATTCAGTAGCTGCTTTAAGTTATCGTATGTCTCTTCCATGTGGACAGCATGTGCTACTGGAATAGATGGAAGACGGGTTCCATTGTGCAAAAGCACAGCCTTAAGACTCAGTTTCAAAGAGTCTAGAAATAGTCTCCATTCTTGTGGGTCATGAGTGATTTCTAAGGCATTTATGAGGCCCTCAATATCGGAACAGAATACCAGAGTACTTTCCTTTCTGAAGAAAGGCTCCAACTGCTGGTGGTGCTTTCGAGATAAAGTAATTATGACATCTTCATCTAGAAGAGTCCACTGTTGGAGTCTTGACCCTAGCAATTCTGCCTTGTTCTTATTTAGTTCTTCCTGTGTTAGTCTTTGTGGGGTTGATGATGCACCACAGTAAAAATCTGGATCACTGCATGCTGATGGAACAGGAGAAGAACAGGTCAGCTCACCCTTGTCCTCATCAGATGAATCAAGAGAATATTCTGCTGGAGGTTCTGGAATAGGAAGTCCCTCACCATGTGGAACAGGTCTCAATGCAGACAGAATGTTTGGGTAGACTCTTCTCAACTTCTTTTGCTTTGGTATTCTGCCGGAAAAAGGAGGAACCAAGCAGAAGGAACAGTCTTTTATGTGGTTGCTTGGCTCTCTCCACACCATGGGTACTCAAATAACATTGATGGTCTTTTGCCATTTAACCACAGTGAAAGCTGTGTTGTACATGTAGCACAGCATATATGTGGGGCCCAAGGCTTGTCTTGGTCACCAACCTTGCATCCGAAGTCAAGATTATAAGCCTTCTTCACTTAAGAAGTGATAGTTTTCTTCTGGTTGGCAAATGTCACCTCCCCACAAATAGAGCAGAAATTGTCCACACTATTAATGTACTTTTGAGGCATTACTCTTCTGTATTGTGCCTAAATGGATAAAACAATAACAGTTCTATGGAACAGTATCTTAAACTGTCTCGCACAAAGTCTGAAATATTTTCAATGCTCAACCTTTCTGACAGGGCTTTGTCTAGAGCACTGCCGACGTTAGCTTACTTCGGCAGCCGCCTGGCAGTAGTATTGCATTGCATCAGAAAATGATGCAATCAACTCTGGATGATATGTGCATGATGGTAATATGCAATGCGACGCAATATTACATCATCCTAGGCTGATTGAGGATGTTGTTGCAATCCTACTGGATAAATTGACACAGTGAAACATATAAAATGAATTATATGAAATATTTTCAAAAAGAGAGCTAATGAAAATTTTCAGGATTCTATTCATGTTCAGCACACCAAGATACTACAGATTAGGGTCTTTTTAAGTCAGTAACGACCTTACTGTTGACCAGTGCACTCTTTGGACAGACACTATTTTTTATTAGTCAGGCTGCTATAACAAAATATCATGGATTGAGTTGTTTAAACAACAGACATTTATTCCTCACTGTTATGGAGGATGGTGTGTTTGATATCAAAAGGTTGGCATATTTGGTTCCTGGTGAGTGTCCTCTCCCTGGCTGCAGAAGGTTGCCTGCTCACTGTGCCCTGACATAACATAGAGAAAGAGTGGAAACAAGCTCTTCTGCACTGATTCTATCACAAGCTCTACTCTCCTGGTCTCATCTAAACTTACTGTTCTTCCAAAGGCCCCATCTCCAAATATCATGCAGGTTATGGCTTCCACATAGGTATTGAGGAGTGGGCAGAAAAATTTAGTCCGTAATACCCTTTCACTGATGTTTCTGGAACACAGATCCCCCTCAGAGGGGCAACTTAGTTCTCTTTCATTCAGTATCAAACATTCTCTCACCACTTACCATTCACAAAGGCGTGACTTTGTACCCTCTACTATGAGGAAGTCGAGAAGCATAGAGACTTAACATACAACCATTAAAAATTTCTACTACTCTACTATTAATTCTGTCACACTAAAACTCATTCACTCACTCAACTAAACCATATAAAATATGTATTAATATATTTTATACAACATTACTAGGATTCAAATTGGAGGAATATACCAATGTTTTATTAGCATATAATCCAGAACCTGGGACCCTTCTAACTAAAATGGCCTTTCTACTTTACTTCAGCAGGGCAAGGAGCTCAAGCACAAGACTCATGTAACTTTTTCCAAGCCTAGAAACCTGGACAAATAGACTATATTTGGAATTTTAAAAAGGTAGTCATGAGTGAGAGAACAGTAAACATCAATTTGTGATGCCTATGTCTCAGGTACTAAATCCAAAATAAGGACTCTATTGATAGTCACTTAACTTTAAGAGTAACACACTTTTCTGACTTTTCTCTTACTTCCCTGGCTGCTGTTTCATAATCTCATTAGAGTAAGGATTTCCTTCTCTGGCCTACTCTAAATATCAGTTTATCCCTGGGTTCAGTCTTCTAACTTTTGTCTCTTCTAACTACATTCAGACCTAATCGATGTTATCCAAGGTTAGGGTAGTAAGTGCCTCCTGAATGATAATAAACTCCAAGAACATTATCTCCCACTCAACAGTTGACATTCCACTTTGGTCTACAGTGGAGACATCTGTATTTCAAAACTAACAAATCCAAAATAGTCATCTACATTTCCATAGCCCACAGTTCACTCTTTCAGTCTTCCTCATTTCATTCAAATACACCTCCATTTACTCAATGCTCAGCCATAGCATCTAGGAGTCATCTTTGACTCTAACTTCTCTTCCATGTCTCAGAGCCAATCTACCAATAAGTTGTATTTTTTCTATCTTTAAAACATTTTCCAAATCTGACCACATTCCATTACTTCCAGTGCTGTCATCCTTGTCAATGGCATCATGATTTCCTTCCTGGATTATTTCAATAAGATGTCAACGCATCTGCTCCCTGTTTTCACTCTTGGCCTCTTAGAGTCAATTTGCCCCATAACAAGCATAATGAGATTTTAAAACAAATACCACACCAAATCTCTACTCCAAGCTCTATAATGACTTTAGACATAAAATAAAATTTAACAACCTCACAGTGTCCTACAAGTGCCATGCTGAGCTCTAGTGCCTCTGACTGCTCCTCCAACCTCCCTGCCCAAAGCTCTTTTATTTCAGGTATTTGTATGACTTCATTCAAGTCCATGACCAAATGCCATCTTCCTAGACAGACCCTTCTTAATCACTATACTTAATCTAGTTTTCCTTCACCATTCACTAACCCTTTATATTCATTTGATTGTTTTGTTATATATTTATTCACTGTATATTTATGATGTTTCCCCCACTAGAATGTAAACTCCATGAGGTCAATAACTTTGATATTATTTAGAGATCAAAAAAGACAAACTCATGCCATTTGCGGCAACATAGATGCAGCTGGAGGGGATTATGCTAACCAAAATATGTCTCATTCATTCTTGTACTTCCAACATTTAGATAGTGCCAGACACTTCACAAATATTTGTTGATAGAATAATATATCAGTCTGCGTCAGCTGCTGTGTAGCTTAAAAAGCAGGCATTTTTTTCTTCACAGTTCTGGAGGCTAGAAGGGCAAGATAAAAATGCCAGTCAATTTGATCTCTGATGAAAACGACCTTCCTAGTTTGTAGACAACAGCCTCCTTGTACTTGGTGGAAATGGGGAAGTAAAGGACGGTGACAGGGAGAAATAGAGGTATTTCCGGTGTTCTTTTTATAAGGCCATAAACCCTATCAGATAAGGTCCCCACCTTTACGACCTCATTTAACATCAATTACTTCCTTACAGGCCCATCTCTTCAAAATATAGCCACACTGGGAGAGGATTTGGGCTTCAACATATGAATTGGGCATGGAGCAGAAATGCAAACAAATGAACTAAAAGCAGGCAGCCACTATTGAGGAAGAAACCAATATTCTATGATAAGGAGAACTGAAGAGTTTAAAGAATAAAAATTTGAATTCATTTTAATCATTTTAATCTCTCAAAATGAGAGAGGTAAAAAGAATGGAGGGGGCTTGGTTTCATGTCTTATCACACATTACTTATGTGAATGATTAATTGATGGTTAAAGATAATCATTCAAGTGTAATGACATATCCAATAAGATAAAAGTGGATTTTAAAGCACTTCAAAACACAAAATACTTGACTAGTGCTTTTAACTGTCAGTCTATTGTAGTTATCTTCTTATTGTCTCTTTAGACCTTTAACTAGCTCCTCCATCTAGAATACGTTACTTCATATGGTTAGTAAATTAATGCAAATTTATTACCAAGGTGACCAGACTCTTCAGGTCTCCATGGAACTTCAAATCAATATTTGTTTGATCATTCAAACAATTTCAAAACAGCTTTTTGAGGGATAAAATGAAAAATTAGTCCTAAATAGAAAATGTCCCAAAGTCCATTTTCTGAATATTGTATAAATGCAATTTTTCACTATCACCCTGCCCAATAAAAGGATTATCTGCCCCCATCCATTTCCTTATGATTTGCCAGTGCTTCTCTGGAATAGGAGAGCTCCCAACCTCATTTCTTTGTCTTTGGACTTGACCATGTGATGCTTTGGCTAACAGAATGTGGGCAGATATGACCAATCCCAAGCCTTTAGAACACTGTGGGTTACCCAGTTCTGTTTCTCTTTCCCTCTACTTCAAGAACAGGAAGTTCCTTGATGCCTCAATCTTTGACCCTTGATCAAAAGACATATGGAGCAGATGTCCAGTAACCCCATAGATACAACATGCACAAAATAAAAATCCTTGTTTATAAGTAGAGATTCAAATATTGTTAGTTACTACAGCAAAATTAATTATCAGTGAAATTATAGAAAGACAAGAAGATAAAGAAGAATTCATTTTTTGAATTTTGTGATAATGATTTTACATCTTCTAACTACTTGTTTCTATAGCATGTGGTACTTACTGCTTCAGTTACTATCCATGCATACCTACATTTCTCCTTTACCTTTCAACTAATAATACTTGACTCTCATGGGCTAATAAAGAGTTTATTTTTCATGCATGTTGTATTTGTGGGGTGGCTGTGCTTCTGCTCTGTATGTCTTTTGATCAAGGGTCAGAGATTAAGGTAGTAGCCCTGGGGGGAGGGGTACAACTCATAGATACAGAGAACAAATCAGTGGTATCAGAGGGGGATGGTGGTGTGGTGGGTGAAGGTGATCAAGAGGTACAAATGTCCAGTTAAAGAAAAATAAATTAAAGTAGATATTTAAATAGCAAATATATGTGAAATGCTTGGCACATTTTTGGGAAAATAGAATTCAATGATTTTGTACATACTGCCATGTTTTTATTGCTCAGAAATATTAGATGTTATTACTATTGGTTTTAATTCATACTAATGACACATCATCACTAGATTGGGAGGTATAATGCTTATTCATCTCTGATTCAATCCTCATAACACTTAGTACTGTATCTTGTACCTCAAGGTACTGAATAAAGTGATCTGTATGATAATACAAAAAATAGAACATTAAAAATGCGTCTACAATGATGTCCAGGACATATCGCAAGCACTCACCATCTATTGAGTGAATGGGGTCCATTTGAAATCTTCTCTGAAAGTGAAAGTGAGTGCCCTGAAAAACCCTGTAGAACAATCATGCAGAATAGAATCCCCTGCAGCACACCATGTCTCTAAAATCTGCAAACTCTCCCTCAGCAAACCTGCTTTGCTAAAATATCACTGCCTTTCACTACTACCAAGTTTGAGAGAAAGAAGAAAAATATCTTCCTATTACCTGAGCTTTAAAACTTTCTGACACATACTAAAAGAGTAGATGATTTATTCATAGCAAAATTATAGAGTAAAGGACTAAACTTCAACTTGAGAGATTGAAAGCAGCAGGACTCTTTTACAAATAAGTGTCTTTCAGTAAGAAGTATGGCAGATTTTTAACTATTTGGCACAAGTTTCCCCCCTTTTTCTCAAGAGGGGGAAAATTTCAGTAAGAGAAAATAATAGCTATGCCAAGTCATGTATATATTTTCCTCTTCCCCTTAAAAGTCAGTGGAAGGAACTATTATGTCACCTACATCTTCAAAACCTATGTTCTAGATTCTGCCTTAAAAATCCATTTATTTATTACACTGCGCTTATTCTTTTTTCCCTTGCCTTGCTGTCAACTCAGAATGTAGCACTAGTTGCAATCAAAAATTATCTGCACTTATTCCTAAAAGAAACAATGAAAAGTAGCCTAACCTTGTTTCCTCAACCAAGTTATCTCCCCAAAATTCTGATATTTGCCACCTCATTAATATTTAATAAGATCATTAAATATTTTGACAAAGAAATATGTTTCATATCAGTTACTTATCATTACTACCACACCCTTACCCCAGTACAAAGTAAATATGAAAAGTGGTAGCATTACAATGTATATAATAAATTCAGGAAATTCCCTTTAAACATTTTGCCATCCTAAAAATCCCACTTGCTTCAGAAAGCCATTTAGTTGTAACATTTGGATAACTGTTCAGAGTCAGTATGTCTCTAAGAGTGTTAGAAAGTGGTCCTTGTTAGAACTTTTACTTATACTGTCAAAGAAGAATCATGCTTTGTGAAAGCCAGACTAAATTATTATATTTTTCACTTCGCCTCACTTAAATAAACAGACCCATCAAAATTTGATGGATCTTTCATAATACTAGTGCTAAAAAGCTTCTGGGGAAGCATTTGAAAATTTCAAAAGTTTCAGGTTTCCCTTAAAAAGCAAATTTGTCTGTAAGTATTTTGTTTTTGTCTCCCTCAATAGTTCAGATTTGAATGCTTTATTTTTTTCAGTTATAACCCACGAATGAGTCACATTATTAAAACCCTTGTCTGTGAGAGAAAGAGACAACATAAGCAAATTATATTTGTGAAATAGAAGGTTAAGTAAAATATATTTTTGAAAGAAGGACTTAAAAGAATTTTTGAGACATGACCTGTGGAACAAATATGAAAAGATTAAACTGGGACACAGATGAAGAAGCAAATAAGTTGCAGTGATAATGTGTCAAGAGATAATGTGTCTGGCTGTACCATTACCAGATGAAACTTCTTCAGTCACTTGTGGGAGTATTTGACCCACCAGGCAACTTTCTTGAGTTGAACTACTTTTTCTTTTAATGATTCTAACTGTGGACCATCCAAATTGGCCATATGAAAAGTTGAATATGGCATTGAACTCAAAGCAATGCAGAACATGTCTATGTGTCTTTCTGGCCTTACCTGCCCTGTGTCCATTTCTTCAACCTAATTCATTGTTACTTAAATGGTGTTCTTTCGAAGGAAGCCAACCAGCAATTCCAATGTACTGTGAATTTCAATTAGGTTGTCCTGCATTAAAGTATAAATTTGAAGAATTAAAGTTACACATTAATTTTTTACATTCCTTTCATTTTATACTTTATTAAATAACTGAATTATAATTGCATTTTCTAAATGAAATGTGATCTGTGTAATCTACATTTAATAGCACAATCAATTATGCTCACTAGGCATATGTTAATCATTCCTCATTTTCTAGGTTTGTACTTTCAGGTAGAAACACATATGTCCTTATTTTATTTCCTTCAAAAATGTTTATTTTGAAAACAAGTTCAAAATAAAGAAGGCTAGAGGAAAAAATATCATCTCATACACAAACAACCCCTACATTTTTAGCTATATAGTTTAAAGGACATGAGCAAATAAATGGCCATTGGACCTAAACTTTTCATTGAATGGAATTGTACTCATGAAAAGATTCATGAACAAAGTTTATATTCAATTGTCTGTGATGGAAAAAATATGAAAAGACAATGCTTCAGTATAGCAAAAATTAGAAAATCAATTGTACCAAATAGCTTGCTGTATTTTTTTCTTTCTCCCAACACAGAATTCTATGAAGTAAATTTGTCTGAAACCCAATATTGTTTTAAAGTGGGTTTGTTTATTTCAAAACAACAGTAATCAGAGTGTATTTCTGGGACATTTAATCTATTTTAATGAATATTTTCAAAGAGTAATCTAACTGGGATAATTTTGAGCTATTTATCTGGAACCAATATGACAACAGAGTAAGATAAAATATGATTGGATCAACTTTATTACTCTAAAATGGAACAATTTACACAGGAGAAATTATAAGACTTAAACAGTGAATGTTTCTCAACATGTTATATCTCTAGTAAAGCATCTTTCTCTGGAACACTAACACCCTACGCATGTTTTCATCAATTTCTCCCAAACAAATGCATTTATTTAAAATTATACAGTGTAATGAAAAGTCCGAGCATGGATTTGACCTTTAACAATCAACAAAATGTCACATTATTATCTCGGTGATCAATATTAATGGTTCTAAAATCCATATTAGGATTTTACCTGATCAATATTGAGCCAAAGTATATTCAATAGTACAATTCCTATATGGAAAATATAGAAACTCCACAGATTTAAAGACTCTAGTTAACTCCTTTGTTTGATGTCACCATCTTTTTTAGAACTGAAAACCCTTCTATAAATAGTTTCTTTGCTAATGTAACTTCTGTTCATTTATTTGTTGTATCTTAGTCCTCAAAAGAACAAATAACAGTTCAATATAGGAAGTTCCCTGGGGTCTCTTAGGAACTATAGAATGACTTAGGTAACTTAATGCATGCAATTAATAAATGCCTATTTTTTTCATGTTAATATTTCTGAAACATCAATCACATTCATGCAGCTAATCAAAACCTGAAGATGTTGTCACAGATGACAAGATTTCTGGGTAGTATTCTATTGTGTGCATATAAATAATACTGCATCTTCTTGTCTATACATTCGCCCATGGATGAATATCTTGGCTGTTGTGAATAATGCTTCAATGAAAAATGTGAGCATATCACTCTTCAAGTTAATGTTTTGATTTTCTTTGAATAAACACCTTGAAGTGGAATTGCTAAATATATGGCAGATCTATTTTTAATTTGGGGGAACCTCCTTACTCTTTTTCATAAAGACTACCCCAACTCACAATCTTACCAAAGTCTATGAGTGTTTCTTTTTCTCCACCTCCCCAACACTTATTTATTACATTCTTGATATAGGCCATCCCCACAGGTGGGAGGTAATATCTCTTTGTGGTTTTGATTTGCAGTTCCCTAACAATAAATGATGAGCATGTTTCATGAGTTGATTATACTTAGCAAAATAAACCTGAAAGAGAAAGACATGGACAATTTCAGTCATACTGAAACAAAGCAAACACACACAATGTAACAAAAACAACTGTTAGCATCTGACAATAAAATAGTGGTTACCAGAAGGGAGAGAATAGAGGTTGAAAGAAACATGTCCTGAGGTAAATCTTTTTTTATTGAGGTAACATTGGTTTACAACATTGTGATTTAGAGGTATAGGATCTCCCCTTTCAGGTGCCATTACCATCCCACACGGCTGGGGTCAATTTGATCATAGTAAATGGTACTAGAACCTTGTTGGCGGGTACAATGTGCATTGTGGGTATATACATCAATCTAGTGTGAAGCTATATTCCTGAAACTTACATTACACAATGTTATACCAATTGAAAAAGTGTTCTGATAGTGTTGTATAGGAGACACTATGATGTATGTTTCATTTACTGACAAAAAATAAAACCTAAAAGTATATAACAATGGAAGATTTGAACTAAGAGTATATATGAAGATCAGGGCAAATGCTAGGCTAACACTTGGTAAGGGTCTTTTATTCCTAGTAGCCAATTCTCTGGCTCATAATGAGATGTATAGTAAGTACATATAGGATAAATTCAGAAAATAGTTCAGTGTGAAATATACTTATTTTTCCTTATATTTATTTGAAATGTCAGCTGTTCGGAAATGGTTATACTGAACCAGTCCATCTCCAGATTAACTACTTCTAAGTTCTATGAAGCCTCACCATGTTTGTTTAATTTGATATTTTAGAAAATTACATCATACATTTTCATTTTCCTCTTCTTGAATTAGTTTCTTCCAATTCAATGCAATATATCTTCTTTGAAACTATTTGCACAATACAAATCTATTAAACCTTTATTTTTGTCCCAATATATCAAAACAAAATATTTATTTTCAAAGATGCACCTGAACTCCCAAATTAAAATTAAAAAACTTGTTTTTATTCATTGATAGGCTCACAGTTGCAGCTATAACATCAGGCCAAGAACTGTTAGCTGATGGCCACTTTCAAAATGTCAGACTGATGGCCCAAAGATGCTTAAGTGCTTCACATGGCTGCCAAATTGCAAAAGGATGGCAGAGTGGACGAGGGGCAACAATATAATTCTGCCACCAGTTTCCTGGTAGTGAAGTTTAAGTACTGGAAAGAGGAACCGAAGTATATGAGACCACTTTAGAAAACATTTCTCACTGGAAAGATAACCCTTTCTGGGATGGAGTAGGATCTCTTACCACTTTAGCCTGAAATACCACTAGCTCTGATGCTAAGATCAGAATGGAAAGAATATTTCGCATAAGTATTTTTTATCATACTTAGCACTGAGTGTCAATACTGAATATAACTACATTAAGTCCTCACTTACTGTTCTCAAGAGGTTCTTGGGAACTTTGACTTTAGCAAATTTATATATAAACCTGAGTGGAAGGAAAGGACATAGAAAGCACCCCAAATGGCAGTAACAGGTAAGTGAGAAAGCTCTGCTGACTCAGATCTGGGTGGAAAAAGGAGCTCCTTATTCATAGTAAAAATAGGGATCTTCAGCTCCTTTGGGCCCAGTCTCTCAAATGAGGGCCACTGATAACTAAGTTTTTCAAGGTGCCTCAGGGAAAGATGAGACATAATTTACACATTGATGCTTGTGATCTAGAGGAATGCCTAGCCATTTGCTCTCTGCTGAAACTAGTATTATTTCCAGATAACTTTAACACAAATTTTTTGAGTTCTGTGTACTATAATAAGCTCACATATATCCTTAAATGAGCTTATTTAAAATTGCCTTGTCCATGAATGGAGGCAATGCTAAGTGAAATAAGTCAGAAGGACAAATACCAGAGGGTGGCACTTATATGTGGAATATAGAAAAATGAAACAAAGGGTCAGACAAAACCAAACTAATAATGGACCCTAGAAATACAATTGTGAGATTGAGGCTACAAAAGGTGGGGGGGCAGAAAAATGGGGAGGGGTCAGAGTGGACTATAGTGAAGGAGTGTGGGTGCCTTGGTGGTGGAAAGTGACATGCATCTAAGGGGTTGTGCCCCTATCACGAACAATGTTGTAAACCAATGTTACGTTCAATAAAAAATTTTTATAATAAAATTGCATTGAAAATCTTTCTACCAGTATAGTGTATAATTTGGAGTGTCCATCTTACTAAGCAAACATGTATGGCACTTACTGTGTGCTAGACACAGTTCTAAAGCGTCTCATAAATATTACTTCCTTAATCTTAACAACCATATGAATTAGGTGATATTATTATTCCCAATTTACAAAGAAACTGAGGCAAGGAGAGTCAATATGCAACCCACCCAAGTCAGTCTACAAGGAAGTGGCAGAGTTAAAACCCAAATAATATGGCCTGAGCTCTACTTCTCAGCCACCCTGGGCTATTCCTTTCTTAACAAGTGGTTCTTGCACCTGTATTTGAGTCTGTGCTCTGACATTTGTCATTACGCTGACAAATCATTTACTTTATCCGTAAAATGGAGATATGACTTACTCAAAAGTCCCCAAGTTTGCTCCTGGGGACCAAACCATCACTAGCGTTGCTAGTTTCATCACATCACTTGCCAATAGTGATGCCAGGATATGATTACACATTAAAATTAATAATAATCACTATGTTTAGGACCTTGAATGAATTTTTGACAATTCATTATCTCATTTAATCTCTGCAATAATGCTACAAGAAAAATGTGATTCCTGGGACCTCCCTGTTGGCACAACGGGTTAAGTCTCAACCTACGAAGCTATCCGTAGCCACTGTAGCACGAGTTTGATACCCAGCCAGGGAGCTTCCCACATGGCACAGCAGATCTCTCCTGCTTCACCTGCTGTTCCCCTCAACAGTGTACTTTAGTAGATCTGCCTGTTCTGCTCCCCACTCTGTCTCTGGCGAATCCTCTCACCACCCTATGCCTCTGGCCTATACCCAGTTCTTAAATGCATAAACAAATAAATTTTTAAAAAGACTGTGATTCCTCCTTCACATATTTAAAATATTTGACATCATTTCTATAAAATGGTGTAAGTTTGTGAGATGGGAATGGTGAGCAGGGAACTGTTTCTATTTGTGAGCGAGTGGATTCTGAAACAAATCAATGAATAAATAAGCTGTGAAAATGTGACTGTCCCCATTTGACCTGTCTTTTTCATTTAATTCAGGTAATCATATGCTTTCTTTCTTTCAAGCTATAGTTACGTATTTTTGATAGACCAACTAGCATAATACCAATATTCTATTTTTATTATCTCAAGAGTACTTCTACTGTAACTGATGGGATGCCTGTTTTTTTTTTTTTAACATTCTTGTGGAAGATTTAATGTGGTAGAAGAACAGAACACCAGTACATATTGATTTAAACCTTTGACACCACTCAGAGTAGAAACCAAAACCCTAAAACTTTTTCCTTTTAAAAGCCAATTTACATACCAGTCTTGACTGTAAGAACATGTTGTGTATTTCAGTATCCATTAAACAATAATAAAAAATACATGATCAAATACATCACTTTTAGTTAGCAAAAGAATGTGAAAATAGAACAATTTTTACTAACTTGCCTTTTCTCAGACTAATGCTTTACTTAGGTTCAGCTCTTTAAAATTTTATTTACTTATTTTTTTCTAAGAAAAAAGGAAAACAAATGAAATATGTCTCCTAGCCAGTAACTAGAGTACTCCTCCATAGGTCAGCATTAAAGGAATTTTGCCTCTTTATTTTGAGTTATATAGAGAATAAAGGATATCTGCCCCTCCAATATACTATTAAATGAATGTGCATTATTAAATGAACATGTATTATTAATGAAATAACACATGGAAAGTGCTGAACAGTCTGCCTGTCATTTAGAAAGCAATCAATCAATATCAGCTTTCATTTTTTATATTGTCTTTAGATTGCTAATATATTATTCTTCTGAAGTCTTTATGATCTGCTATGATGACAGTATCAAAAGTGCTTAATTTGAGTAAAAAGGATCAAAGGATCTTTCCTAAGAGGTGTGTCAAGGAACGTTAGTTGCCCCTCAAGGTATGTTTTGCCTGTAGAAAACAGCAATTCTACTGCCAATATTAAGGTAAAAATGAAAATGCTGATGCTAGATGAAGTTAGTGAGGATGAACACCCCAGGGTTCTTGAATTTAAAAGAGCATTCTCCCCAAAAAGCAGGTCATTTTGATCTGCTCTTCCAACCCCCACCAAATTTATGTTGACAGTTTACCCCCAAGGTGATGATATTAGAAATTGATTCAATGTATAAGGCACCTTCATGAATGAGATCAGTGCCATTATAAAAGGGACCACTGAGAGCTTTATTTTGCTCTTTCTGCCATTCAAGGATAAAATGTAGAGATGGCTTCCTGCAATTTTACCCAAAACTCACCTTAATGATACCTTGATCTTTGATTTCCAGCCTCCAGAATTGTGAGAAATAACCTCCTGTTGCGCCATTGTTTATAGCTACTTAGTTTATGGTACTTTGTTACTTCAGCCTAAGCTAAGAGTGTATCAATTCTATTGATGTCAGTGTCTTAGGTTCCAGAAGCCCTAGCTGTCCATGAACATCTATTTCTGTGGTCCCTGAAACAGCTCAGAGTGGAAGAGAAGATGTGTTTTATAACTGTGCAGGGCTGTAGAGCCCATGAGGCTGGAGGGATGGAGTCAGAGGCTTGGTGGGGCTGAAATGCCCACAACAAGTTCATGGAACCTAGTTCTGGGCCACTTGTAGATATCCTGCTTGGGGATAAGAATGTCATATACTTCACATGTATCGTAGCAACTATCTTACAGCAACCTGGTCAAAGTTAACATGAGGTAAGTCAAAAATTGAAAGTAAATTTAAAAAATAAAGAAGCAGATATGAAATAAAAAATTATACTGAGAATATTGAAGGACATTGGAACCAAGCTAGTTTTGACATCTTGAAGTTTGATTTTATATTCAAAGAGTCATTTCTATTCTAACTTTAGTAGTACCCTGGAAAAATGATCTTTAAATGAAAATAAATATCTAGCATCAGTATTAAATTTTAACATTTAATTCATATAATTTGACATGTATGAAAACAGTGGATAACATCATAAACTGATGTGTTATTTTTATACCTATGGAAAACAGATATTATCCATAAAAATCATCTGTTTTATGATTATTAATTTCCTTTTGCTTTTTTGTGGAAAAAAATGGACTATGATGATGGAATTGTGGGAAATAATTAATAGGAGAATGAAGCCAATTGCATGGCATGAATCTTCTCCCTTCTGTACCTCAGCTTTTTTAACCACTCATGAAAAACCAACATATCACAATGTAATATACTGTAAGAGGAGGACTAAATGTATTTTCTGGCAGCAGAAACATGTGTCTATTCAACAGTCCCTGAGTAATTCTTAGCATGATGGATCTCAATGAGCCATTATGGCTTTAATGGTAAATGAGGCATGTCATTACTCTGTATTTATAACAAAAAGAAAGACATCCTTAAAGACCATATGCCTAGAGTCTCATGAGCTCTTTAAACACAACCACAGGGAATTTCCCATGTAGCCAACAAGGCCAATAAAACTGAAGCTTGGCATGTTATCAAATTGCTATCAAATCTCCCTGAAGTGGGTGGTCCTTATTCTCATAAATTCTGCATCCATGAACTGAATATGCCTTCTTGTTTTCAAGACAAGTATATTCTAAAAGTCTTTTCCCTACCTTACCCATCACTGATTCTTTGATCTCTGACTCCACAACATGTAATACCACACCATCTTCCCATGTTAGATGGTGCCCTATGGCCCATACTTGCAATAGCCTCTCTTTCCCCCTGTCTAACCCTGGATTTTGATTCTATCACATACTGGATGATGATGATGGTGATGACGATGCTGATGATGATTTTATTATTAGCTAATACATTGTCCTCTTTAAAAGCCAGAGCAAAAAGTAAGGTATGTTAAACTAATCTTTAGGATCTGGCTACAGTCTACTTTTCATGATGTTCAGTATTGAAAGCTGAAACGTCACACAAGGGGAGAAAAGTCTGTCTTGAGACAAGGTTTGGATTTTGAACTCTCACCCTTGTTATTTTTATAATTAATATGAGCATTTGTCATGGTGCTGGCAGCTGTACCACATTTCCCTCTCTTGCCCACGAGATTTCTTTAGTGATTTATTATCGATGTGGGGAAGCTAAGGAAGCCCATTCTTCATGGAATGAGGAGAAATACTCGCTAAAAAATCAGGTGTACCTTTTTCTTATTCCCCAAGGAAAACTTTAAAGTTCACAAGAGAGGAAGAGCTAATATGTTTCCCTTACTTGAAAAATACCATGACGAAAATGCAAATTAAAACCATGAGTTCCTGGAACAGGATACACAAATAGAAGTAGAAATAGTAGCTAATTAGAGATATGGCCCAGTTAAGTAATTCATGGTTATCAGAGTTCATACAGGAATTTAGGAAACCAGAAAAGACAATCAGAAGAATACTCCTCACTCCCAAAATGTTTTAAATCTATTAAAGTTTTCTTATAGCCATTTTATAATAGTCACATATTTCTTGCAGGCCAAGGAAGAAGTCTAAGATATTTTTCTATGCTTTAGAAAATAGTTGATGACTTTCCCCTTTGTGATTTGGTTAGGAACATCCTAAGACAAATGGATATTAAAAGGGACTCAATCTCATTTATGCCAGGAGTCTTAAATCAAAAATATCAATTACTGTTATGTTCCAAATTGAGTTGCTAGACCACTAAGACATAACTACATTTGAAAATGAGACAGTCAATACCCAATTTTGTAATTTTCATTTTTAGCACCCACTTTCAGTGTCTAAGAGGTTGAAACTAGATATTTGAGAGAGCTCCTTTGGGAAAAAATTGGCAGAGGGCTGTGATTGTTCCTCTCTCCACCACTATGAAAAAAGATGGTTTTATCTTCTCCCATGGAACATGATGTAAAAAATTCAGAAGGTCCATTTGGAGAGGTTGATATGTGTCATCTGATGTGACCAAATGGAGATTAACCATGCAAGCCAAGAAATTGCAGAGAAGAGATGCCCAGCTTGAGTGGAGGTTGACAGAGACCCTGCAACCTCCATCCCCACAATGTAGATGTCCCAACATCTGCCAAGCCCAGAGAATGCTGATGGCAGGATCGATCAAGTACAACCTTTCCTGTTCCCTTTCTTTGCTTGATCCTCGTGGGGCAGGAAACAGAAAACAAGAAAAGGGAAAAGGTAGAAGCCACAATGGGAAAAAGGAGAAACTGACCATTCTCCACTCCCTCCATCCAGGTTTTGAACAAAGGCCAACCTCACCAGGGGAAAGGAGAAGTTTTGACATTAAATCCAGATTAGAAATTTGATCATTACACACATTTAGAAACACCAATGATGGAAAGGATATTATTGGCAAGACAAAAGTGACCTGAGATTTTCAACAGGGAAAATAGAAGAACTATTCCCATGGTATGGATTTGAAGAAAGGTCAGAAACAAAATTTAAGTCCTTCATTTAATGTAGTATTATCATTTGATTAATGGTCAGTTTACAAATAAAAATTCTTCATGTTTTCCTCTCAGAATGAAATACATGTTTTCCCATAAACCCATATATGTATTATTTTAGGTTGATTTTTAAAGTAATACCCATTTAGCTAATAAAAATTCTCTCCTCAAATTATTTTTGATCTTTAAATCCTTCTGATATTACATTGAAGGAATCATATAAATTCAGATTTTTTGGCTCTTCAGAGTTCTAACCAAAGAGTACATGGATTTCTTCCACACACTCTGCAAAAGCAATTGGCCTCTGGTTAAATATGTCTAGGTCCACGACCTCATGAAGCATTTTGTCTTTGTTGGACAGTGTTTATTATTAAAAGCTCTTCCTCCTACTAAAAAATAAAATCTAATAATTGAGCACCTCCACTGCCTTGACTATTTAGGGAAAAAAAAATACTCTCATCCTTCAATTTCTAGTTTAAACCCCTCTGTGATGCTGTTCCTGGTCCAGTTGATTTGATCCTTTACCTTATTTCCTGGCTCCATGTGTTTTCCTGTATTGGTTAAGTCACTGCCTCCTTTTCAAGACTATGTAGCTGCTGCTTCATAAGCTACTGTACAGAGATTCTGTGATAATTACATGTGGCTCTTGCCCTCAAGTTGCAGTAAGTCTACCAACAAGGAAAAACTATTGACATAAATATCCTCTGGCTTATGAGGATAGAAGCACCTAAAAGCAATGCAAATTCCTGAGGAAAAACATTAATATTTAGGGTTATTTGTTCTCATGCTGGATCACCCTTCCTGTGGCCTCATATTTTCCTATCCTTTAGACACCATTGCACATTCTAAACTTTAGCCAACAATTGGTGTTTGATCTTACCAAAAAGAAGTGGTTTATTTGGTTTGAAGAACATGAAAAACTTAATAGAGCAGATTGTATTTGAGTTAGACATTGAAGGACAGGTAGCACGTGTCCATACCTGGAAACTGCCTTTGCAGAGAAAAAAAAAGATGGTGAGTAAAAGTAACCAGATCAGATGCCACATTGCATCCTGAAGGAATACTAAGTCATTCAGTTCAGCAGAAACTGGATGCTTGGTTGAGAACCTGAATGATAGTGTTGAAGACATAGACTGAGCCAGAATATAAAAGATCTTGAATATGCAGTGTATTGGATACTTCCACCTCATTTGGAGGACTGCAAAAATAAATAAGATTCAGAGACCCACTTGTTCACTTCAGAACTTGAGGAAATTGATTCTTTTTCCCAATGCTTCCGCAATTAGGTTAAGGGCATGAAGCCTAGTCTTAATGGTAAAATGTCCTCCAGCAAGAACCTGAATATTGAGGGAGTAACCCAACAATGTAGGGATAGGAAGAAAACTAAGATGCCAGAGGAGCCAAGAGCCCCGCCGCACAAGAGCTGGGGTTTTTATTTAGTATTATTTCAGAATATACTTCCCTCATGAACACCAAATTTAAAAGATTATCAACTTTGTACTCGATTGAGATTTCTAGACACTATCTTGCTTAAATCCAGCACTAAAAAATAAATCACCTAAATTATTTTAAACGGTAGTAGAAATTAAAATGCACATTAAATAAAGATTTGACTCTATGTTCTTTTATACCAGCATAGTTACAGAAAGCAACATTCTCATTTTCTATGCAGAAAATGAGGATTAAAGGCAAATTTATATAGCAGAGTTGATAGGAAAATATCTTCAGTTTCCAAGACATGAAATTCTGATTCTCACTGTGCATTTTTCCAAGCATTACAGCTAAGTTTGGAAATATTAGAGAAACAGCAACAAAGAGAGGAGAGGAAAGGTTAAGAATACATAGTTTTAATTTTTGTTATAGAATAAAATTTTGCTTCATTATATTATGCAATATATTTACATATTACTACATATTGTATAGACTCAAGACGCTTCCAGAAATGTTTAATTCCTTACCACCAAGATTTTATTGAATTCCTCAGTAATAGTGCCTTCAAATAATGAACTTTCAATTAACATTGTAAAACATTCACTATTTGGTCCAGATTGCCTATCCGTTTTTGAAAACTAAAATATATTTACTTGGATTGTAAGCAACCTCATGAGTGTTGCCTTAAATGACATATTGTAGGCTCATTTGTTACCTGAGAAGTTCCCACTCTGGGATTTGGCACTTTCTTACAGACGGATATGAAATAAAATGGACAATTCAAATCCAAATTCACAGTATTACTTGTTTTACGTTTCATTACATTTTGGGTTACTGACATTAAAAAGAAGGGCCACCACCAGTTTAATACCATTCTGAATGTCTAATATAAAACTTGACAAGTATTAAATATTTTATTATTTGTTCTTCATATTTTTAGAGTTTTATGTCATTGTTTAAATTTTTATTGAAATAATATTGGTTTAAAACATTATATAGGTTTCAAGTGTATACATAATTCCACACCTATATAAACTACATTATTATTGCTACCAAACTAGAGTATTTTAAATAAATTATCTGGATGGACATATGTGGAGGTAGGGAGGATCTCCGAAGGTGCTCAAAGTCTACTAGAGAAAACATAGAATTTTAGTTGGGAGAACCTCAATGATTGCTTCATCAACACTTCTCATTTTACAGATGAGGCCCAAATGAAAGGAAGTGATTTTTTCAAGATTCTACAGAAGAACCCTAAGAGAGCCAGGGCATATTTCCAGTATGTGGTCTTCCTAAGAGCATTATGGGTCCAAAAACAGTATAGCAGTTCCTCAAAAAAGTAAAAATAAAACTAACAATAGATCCATCAACCCCACTTGAGTATATTCATCTTGTGCTCAGATATAGAACCAGAACTTTAAATTGTTTCCAAATCCTTCAAAATATTTGACCAAAACCAAAATATTTATAACACAGAAAGTCATAGACTGATAACCTCATGTATATATTTGATTTTTAAATTATTTATTTTCTCAATTCCAGTAGGTATTCAACAATTGTTACTTTTCTCCAGACTATAATGAGATGGCCATTCTCCAATGTATATGTAGTGCTGAATCTTTACAAGGCTTGGTAAAATTTTTCCATAGGAAATAATAGGCAATAAGCCAACTAGCTGTTTTCAAGCAGATGGTGCAAACCCAGCTGAACTTGAAGCCTGTGCTGTGGAATTTGAATGTCGTGCTATATCAACAAACTTAGCAAGATCCATGGTTTCCTGCATGTGAGCTATTCCTAAAAACACCAAATGTTCCATTTTTCTCATGACTTCACACACCAAGAGAATTCAGGTAAAACAAAACTTAATGCCTTTTGCAACTGCTAGAATGTTTCACCTTCTACTTGTGCCAATAATACTGTATTATAATTATATTTTACATAATGTTTTTTTAAGAATTTGGAGGCAGATAAATGACTTCCTTTGAGGCCAGATGCCTTGTGTTCACATCAAAAGGTTTACCCCAATGCTCCCCTCCCAATAGTGTCTTTCTCAATCATGAAGCAGAGGATGGGTTATAAGTATAATGTCAGATGGCTTATGATTTTTTGTAATAACTGGCAGTGGGATGCTTGTTATTCACATTAAATACATAATAGACATAGCAGGTGGTGCAGTTTTTATTCCTGATAGATCATAAGAGACTGAAATGTAATGATGTTGTATTCTGTAGCAAGTTTCTCCTCAAGCACTCTCTCTAGAATCAAAGAAAATTTGTGTGACTGTGATTTAAAATACTGCACGGATAGCACTTTGCTTTTATATTAAGCCAGTTTTAGAAGAAAACTGATTATGAATACATATTACTTTTTAAATGTTCTCCCTTGGCAAGGGTCTGGATGGATGCTCTGGTTACCTAGGAGATGAAGACAAAATGAAAATTGATTGACTTATCAAAGTGATTGTGAGCTGAGCTTCAAGTGGCAGCTGTGTGTGCAGCACATGAAATGTAGCTGCTTCGAAGTGATTTTTTTTTTGTATTTGTCATGTCAGTAATGTTGCCACATAGATTACTAGGTAGAATAAAGGTAGAAAATATTATATTTCATTAGAAAACACAGTGTTGTGTGATCATTTGAATGATTATAGTTGAGAAAAGGATATTTTAAAGAAGGAATTCTGGCCTAGATGTTTGTTTCAATGTCTTACTGAAAATGATTGCTTTGGTGACGACCAAATTCCATCTGAGGTAGGACTCCTGCTGCTGGCTCACTTTTATTAATCACAGTGCTGGCTTCTGTTGCCTGAGATTGGGCTAGTGGGAAAGCAACTTGATAGATCTGATTGAAAACGCAACTCTGCAGCCCCTGCCCTCTCTTTCTCTAGTCCACATGCAATTTTTCTATACAATTAGGACACGTTGTAGACAAAAAAAATGAAATTTATTTTTCTGAGCTCTCCTAATGTCTCATTAATATCTTCCCTCTCTGCAAATTGTCACACCTCACCCTCCAAATTTGTAATTTGTGATGTCCCCTTACCGCTCACAGCCCTTGACCATGGTCCACATTTCTGGACACTTATTTTTGTGGATTCCACCCCACCATTCAATTTTATGTGCCCAGTGTCCCACAGTGGTCAAAGAGGTCAAAGTCCTGCTCTTACATGAGAACCCAGATGGAAATAACCTGCTAATTAAAATGTTACTAGGTTTTAACAGTCTGAATCATTCTTCCCTGCAGAGCTGTGTTGGATATAGAGCCCAACCAGAGGACTGCGTCTACATGGTGGGGGGCAGCCTTTCCTGGAGACGAGTGGTAGTAAGAACCTTCCCTTTTGCTCAATTTACACCCTGTAGTCACCATAAAAATTGCAACAAGTGAGCCAGAACAATTTATCTCAGGAACTAACTGAAAAGAAGATCAAGAAAGAAGGAAAGCAACTGGAATTTTCCCTCTGTCACTATAAAATTCTCCCATTCTCCCTTGGCTGTGAGAACTCCAGTTCTGTAGACATCACCAGGTTTGTTGTTAAATGGTGAAGTGGAATGGGTAAATAGTAAATCCCAGGGTGGGTGAGCAATGGAGTAAAGGAGCAGATAACTTAATATTGGGTAAGCAAGTATGCATGAAATCATGCTCTTGAATAAAGACTGCTAAAAGAACACCAAAATAAAATGCTGGGTTTGAGGAAAGAATGACACAGATTTTTCTAATAAACAAAAAAGATGAGCTGGCAATGTTTCTGGATGGAAGTGTCTATATTTTTTATAGTATGTCTATATATAGACACTTACAAAGTGTCTATAATTTTTCTGTTTTCTCCACATTATAAAGTTAATGCAATTGCAATCTAAATCTGAATGAGGAGTTTTTCTTTGGACTAAATTATAGGATAAATTTCATCTCAAAATGTGTAAAAACAAAGACTAATAAAAAAGAACTTTCACTCTAATAAAAATAAATGTTTCACCAAGTTATAATAAACAGTGTAATATTGCTGTCAATCTCCACAATTTCTTAATAGAACAGAGAGACTACACAAGAACCAAGTAAGTGATAGAGTATTTCAAATTAGTGAAAAATTGATGTGAAAGTAAATTAATTGGATTTCCTTTTAAAAAGAGAAAAAGGAACTCTTCTACACTGCTGGTGGGAATGTGAACTGGTCCAACCACTATGGAAAGCTGTATGGCGATTCCTCAGACTGCTAAACATGGAGCTTCCATATGAACCAGCAATACCACTTTTGGGAATCTACCCAAAGGACACAAAAACACTAATCCAAAAGGATACATGGACCCATATGTTCATTGCGGCACTGATCACAATAGCAAAGGTATGGAAGCAACCCAGATGTCCAAAAATAGATGATTGGATCAAGAAGATGTGGTACATATACACAATGGAATACTATTCAGCATTCAAAGAAGATAAACACATGCAATAATTTGCAGCGACATGGATGGAATTAGAGGGGATCATACTCAGCAAAACAAGCCAGAAAGAAAGAGAAAAATATCTAATGGTTTCGCTTATAACAGGACTATAGGGAAAACAAGTAGGAGAGAGACACTTGGGGGGGGTGAGGGGATGGGGAGGATAAGGGCACAAAATGGAGTAGAAAAGAACACAAGGGACCACAGAGATGGATCACGGGTGAATTGGCGGTGGGTTACCCAAGGGGAATACAAAATGTAAAAGATATAAATAACAATAAAAATATATATTTAAATTTAAAAAATTTAAAAAAGCTACATCCACACCTACAACCTTATTTCAAAATAAATAATAAATCAATTAAAGAATAAATTTAAAAACTACGAGCGAGAAGGGATGTAAGGGTCGGTTGATACAAATTTATGGTGGTTAAACCTCCAACTATACATAATACAAAAGATAAAATCCATAATTTTTCAATTGAAAAACAAGCCAGCATACATCATTAAAAAATTCACTTAAAAATCTCAGAATGTGCAAATGTGTTTTTTCTTCAACATGAAAGTTTGAAATATATGGTAAAACAAAAGGCTCAGGAAAATACTCAGAAAAAAGAAAAAAGCTGAATGTCTTTTTAAATTCTGCTGTTTAGCTAGTAACTTTCATTGTGCTCATAGGTTGGAGAGAGAAATATATTTAAAATCTTAAAATATATTTAAAAATATATTTAAAATCCTCTGTATAACAAAGAGATGACAAATATTGGTGAGTAAACAGAGAAAAGGGAACAATTTAGATTGTGGAAATGTAAATTGGTACAGCCACTATGGAAAACAGTATAGCAGTTCCTCCAAAAAAGTAAAAATAAAACTAACAATAGATCCATCAAACCCACTTGAGGATATTTATTCAAACTAATTGAAATCAGGATCTCAAAGAGGTATGTGCTTCCGTAAGTTCATTGCAGCTTTACCAACAATAGCCAAGGTATGGAAACAAGCTAAATGTCTGTCAATGTATGAATGGACAAAGAAAATGTTATATATGCATATATGTGTATAGGTATATGATAATGCATGTATCAGAAGATTATTCAGCTATAAAAACTGGAGGAGATACAACTGTGATAAGATGGATGAATCCAGAGGGCATTATGCTAAGTAAAGTAAGCCAATCAGAAGGACAATTATTCCTTGTTTCTACTTTAATGATGTTTATAAAGAATCATAGAATCAGAGAGTGGAATGGTTATTCAGAGGAGGAGAAAATGGTGAGTTACTAATCAATAGGCATAAAGTTCTAGAAATATGCTGTAGAACACCATGTCTATAGTTAACAATATTGTACTGTACACAATAAGTAATATGAGTAAGATGTGTATGGTGTAAAAACTCTTACATCAATAAAAATATAGAATAAAATTTTATATAAAAAGAAAATATATTTTGAAAAATAGTTTAGAAAGAATATGTATCTATGCCACAAATTCATACACAGACATGCATAAGACTGTATACATGAAAGACTATTATGATTGTATTTAAGTCAAAATTTATATAAGAATATATGTGCCTCCCCGGTGGCGCAGCGGTTGAGCGCTGCGCTGTGGAGCTGTCGGCAGCGGCGACGCCAGTTCGACGCCCGGCCGGGGAGAATCCCACATGGCGGGCAGACCTCTCCTGCCTTGCCCGCTGCTCCCCTCAGCAGTGTATTTCTGATCTGCCTGTTCTGCTACCCGCGCTGTCTCTGGTGAACCCTCTCGCCGCCCTACGCCTCTGGTCTGTACCCCAGCTTGTATGTATAAATAAAAAAATAAAAAAAAAGAATATATGTGACCATATTTTATATGTGTATGCTTTACATATGAATGCTCACTAATGTTGAGATTACAGCAAGTTCAATTTTCCTTTTAATTCTTTAATCATAAAAGCTTCTTAAATGAGGATGTTGTATTTTCATAATCAGAAAAGTCACTAATGAAAACTTTTGATAATAAAATTATTCCTTTGTGGGATAAAAATAAGGTGATTTTTTAATTTGAATATCCTATTCTATTTGTTGTGTTTCTGTTTATTATTAAATAACAAGAAACTATATTTTTGCTACAAAGCAAATTCAGTCCTTCTCAATAAAACCTTTTGCTTTCTTTATAAAATCTTCATTATGGAACCTCTTTAGATATTTGTAAAGAAAACTTTATAACTACCTATAGAATCCAAATGAAATTTTTAGTGAAGAATCTGGTGATGAGTCACCCACTACTCACATACAATTCAGAGGCATAGCTTTTCTCATAAGGATACAGCAGTTCAATAAACGTTCTAAAACATTCTAACATACTTGAGTTGGAAGAAAAAAGTGGCCTATTTAGAGCATGTATTATAGTTCAAGAAGTAAAATCCTGACTTGTTTCTTCCTCTGAAATAATAAAGAATTATGAAAAATTCTTTCTAAAGTAAAAGCTATTATCTTGATATTAGCCAGCCTGGAAAGTACATAATGCCACTGTTAAATATTAAGAAATAGAAAAATCTCTACAAAGACTTATAATGAAAACTCCTTCTCCTCCCCACCCCACCCCCAATTACTTGGGCTATACAGATGAACACATCTGTCTTTATAATTTGGCTTTCATAGTGTTTTAATTAGTTTCTATTATTTCACAATTAACTCTCTTGCTAGTAAATAATAGGACCACTGTGTGATGTTACATTAATGCTACACCATTTTAGCTTGACCAGTATTCCTATAATCAGTGTATCAAAACAGACTGCAATTAGGTAAGTTGCTTAGCCATTCAGAAAAAGCAAAAGCAAGTGCATAGTACAGGATAAAGCCACACTACCTCTAGCCCTGAATTTCATCCATGAGTTTCTTTCTACCTGCCCATGCATTTTTCACAAACTCATTTCTTTGTGTGTATATGATTTTGTAAACGTTTGAATTATTGTTCCTTCCTTTCCCTGAGTTCAGTTGGCTCTGTTATTTCAGTTGGCTCCCCTAGGTGCCTTGGGACAATTGATATTCGCAAGATTTAACCTGAGCCCTATCCTTTACAAGAGCTTGGGGGCCTTAGCTGTCACTTCTATTTCCATGGAAACTCAAATCAGATCGCCACAAATGAGGTTAGTCATTTAAAAATCATATTTTGCTTAAAGAAAGAAATACTGCCCACCGCCAGTGTATTATTTGAAACAGTGCTTTGTTGAAAGTCATTTTCTTGTTTTTAAGGATTAAATGTCTGTTTCCATGGTAGCAGATTAATAAACTGCAAAGATAGAGCTGAGCTCTAAAAGTTGCTTCTGGGAGCACCTACACATTCGGTCTATTGTGCTAATAAATCCATCTACAGCGTGAACCCTAAACATGTTTGTTTTTAATAGTAATAAAGAATAACCTCTGTTTCTATTCATATGTTTCCCATCAATGGAATACATCAGTTAAATATAGTGACATGAGGATTTTTGTAATATAACTGCTGCCTATTACCTGCCTACAATGAGACTAAAAATGTGGAGGGTACTTTCCAGAAAGGATCTCCAGTCATCAATATTATTGTCTCCACTTCACATAGAAACTGCAACTCATTGACTGTCACACAGATATTGACAATGGATAGGACCATGATTCACTCAGATCTGGCCCCCATGGGACCAAAGTTCTTCTCTCATCCTTTTCAGAGTGAAGAATGGAACAGAGAAAGAACAGTTTGTCCCTACCCTTATCCAACAGATGTGCACAGTCACACTCACACAACTGCATTTTCAGGATTCAATCCATAGAGGTGAATGAGGTGAGAGGGAATCAAACTCCAAAGAAGTGCTTAAGATCAGTTAGCTCTTTATCTGACCAGGTCATGTAAAGAATGTCCAGTTGGCTCTGTCATCCAAACATGGGACCTAATCTTGTCAGGCTTTAATCTTGCAGTGGAATTCAATGCAACATCCTTTCTCTTTTCACATCTCACCCTCTAACCACCAAATGCAACCTAGTACATAAACTACAAGTCTTAGAGAATAGCCCTTAAAAATAGCATCGTTTTGCTAATTTGAATGAGTGAATAACTTCTTTTAAATTCTTAATCAAATGATGAAAATATTTAGTCAAATCAAACAGCTGCAGCAGGAATTGAGTAGATAGATTATTTTATCTTGCAATAATATTTTTCTGCACTAGAGAATACAAATTTCTTCTGCATAATCAAATGCATAGGTAAATACCCCTCTTCAGAAAATTAAATAGGGACAGTAATGGTCATTTATGATAATGGTCTTATTCTAATTTAATTCTGTTGGAGTTAAAAATAAACCCCCCAAATCTCTGCAGACATACTTTGTAGGAATTGGATCTATTTCAACATTAAAACAGCTGTCTTCCACATTTTTTTCTCAGGCAAAATGTAGATGGAAAACTGATATAACAGATTTTGTCTCCAGGCAAAATGAAATGGATGATTTTAATGTCAGTACAGGAAAAAAGGAGGGGGATGTTCCCAAAAGAACAGCTCAACCTCACTTTTAATTTATATCAATATTTTCCTATTGAAGTAGGAAAAGAAATCATAGAACAGAGTATTTTCTGAACTGGTAAAGGTGAAACATCCCTGACATCAGAATGACGCACTATTCAACCTTGAACTACTCAGATGCTTTGGAATAGAGGTAAAGTTATTTCTAGTATAAAAAGCTTGGAAATCATGACATTAAAGATCTAAGTGACATTTAATTTGCAGCTACAATTACAATGTTTCTTAAAATCACAAGTACTTCTTCAAAGACCAAACACTGAAATCCAAACAAAACATAATTCCTCAAGAAGTGATTTTCCAAACAAAATACAAGTTGCAATTTGAAACTCATTACCGTCAATGATCTGTTTCTTCAATTTTTAGATCTTTAGAAGTGATACTTAGAATTTCCAATTCCCTGAGCTCAGCCATAATGTTAATTACCACAGTAATACAAATGAAACTACCATAAACCAAAAATTTGTAGTAATCAAGGAAAATGAATTCCAAATGGACAAGTAAAAAAATTCAAAATTTATGCTTAATTATACATGCAAAGTCATGAATTTAAACCAAAAAATAAAACCAGCCTAGACAAGAAATAGAAGATAAAGAAGCCCTAAACTATAGCTTTGTGCATTTATTTACCCACAAATTCCAGCTAAACAGGAAAACAATCATTAAGCAGGGAATCTTGTACTTAAATTTTAACCTAACAAAAATATCAATTACTCCCTCAAATAAGTTTCTAAACTAAAAAGCTTTTCCCTCTTCTACTCCTCTTGTGTCTGTGGTAGGCAGAATGAAGCACCCCCCTCCCCCCAAAAAATGCCCATGATCTAATCCTGGCAACCTGTGAATATGTTGTATTAGATGGTAAAAGAGACTTGGCAGTTATAGTCAAGAGTACAGACATTTATTAGGAAAAATTATCCCAGATGATCCAGGTGGGTCCAATCTAATTTCATAATCCCTTCAAAGCTAAAAATACTCTTCAACTAAAACTTTGAAGAGGAAGGCAAAGGAAATTCCAAGCTTGAGAAGTTTTCAATACCCTGTAGCTGGCTCTGAGATTCAGGAGCATGTTTGTATGACTCAAGAGGGGCCTGTTGGAGCTAAGGGCAGGCCTCCACTCACACTCAGCTAGCAAGAAAATAAGATTCTCAGTCCAACCAACTCAGGGATTGAATTCTGCCAACAACAGGAATAAACCAGGAAGTGGAGTCTTAGACAACCTTTCTGTAAGACTCCAAAGGTTTACTTCTCTTTGAGCTTTGGGAGAAGAGAACCCAATCAAATGAACTAGAACGTCTGACCTAGAAAACTGTGAGATAATAAATGGATTATCTTAAGTTACTAAATTCAAGATAATTTGTTACACCAACAATAGGAAATAAATACATCCCCCAACCCAAAAGCCTACTTTCCCTCACCTCTTACCATCTATGTATCTTCTTAAGAAATTAAAATCAGCCAAGTATGTCTTAAAAAATACCTCTTACTGTTTCTGGCAGATGCAAGGTGGTAAGAATATAAAGAACTAAGTCAGGAGAGTTGAGCAAGAGATGACCAAGTTCTTTAATCTTCTTAAACTTTGGTTTCCTCTATAAATTGGGAATGCTAGCTTTCTGACAAAGCTGAAGAATGAATGAGTGGTTTGATAAACATATAAGCACAGGGAATATTCCTAATCCATCTCTGTTCTCCCTTCCGCAGCATCCTTTAAAACTTTCTGAAGGTCACAATCCCAAGTTCAAGAAATACTGAACCACCACTTATCGCTGGGGGCTGCACAAAACAATGAAGCTTTAAATGACAAAACTGATAGCAGTACTTTAAATCTTTCTAGAATTTTGAAACAACATCCCTGCAAAGTCAGGCGTGATGTCACACAACCCCTAATCATGTTTACCAATAACTCAGGTGAAAGAGGGTGTTATTATTTCAAGTTTATACTGACTTTCTTACAGTCAGAGTAAGAAAAATAAAATTTGAAATACCCTTAATAAATTATTTAAATAGACATATCTCAAAAAAAAAGGCTATAAAAGTTCAAAAGAGCAATGCAGGACAACAGTATCGTAGCTATAAAACTATAGATAATCTGTCCAATTTCAATATAGAAAATCATTGTGTAGAGTATACATGGCTAATTTCACATCCTTTAGGAAACAACTACCAATAATTTTTTAACTTGGAGAACTGGTTGAATTTGGTGAATTTATTAGATGATTTCATTAATGGGAGAATTGATTTTCAGAGATTTGGCATCTTCTCATTGGCACAGGAAAGACACTCAACAAACATTTGTTGTATGAATGACAAGTATTTGGCATTATGTTTGGCCTTAAATTTAGCTCTGAAGTTCTTGGAATAATACATTATTATAATTAAAATAAAAAATGGATTGATTATCCACCCCTTATGTATGCATCTAATTTAAAGTATAGAATCTTGAAAAACAGTCTTGTACTGCAAACTTGTACTGCATTTGCAGTGTCCTAATTCAATGATAGGACATAAATAATTCAATAGTTGGATAAATAAAACTTCCTTGATCAAAATAAGCTATAGCTATTTGCAGGCCACATAAACAAGCTCAGAGAAAATAAATCTTATCACTACTGAAGGGAGAAGTTTCTTTGGGAATTTTTGTATCATTAGACACTGGAGTAAAAGGAAATCAGCAGCAATAGAGATCTAGGCAAAGACTCATTCCAAGGAGTTACTAAAAAGAAGCCCCCTTGCCTAAGAAATCCCCCTACTTGAGGCTCTTCTCAATGAAATTAATTACATTGATGCTATAAACAAAGGGAAAAGCCTGAAGAGAAAATTCTGAAATTGTGGATCATGGAAAAAAAACCAAACAAACAGACAAGCAAAATAAGTCAGAGGCTTACACCCACTTCTGTCCTCCTTGATTATAATCCGTGCTTTGACTACTTTTCTTGTGGTTGAAGTGACCTGAGAAATAAGAGCCAGAAAGTAAAGACTAGCCAGTTTCCACCTGGATAGGCCAATCAAAAAGTCTATTTAAACTTTAAGAACTGCTAGGAGGTAAACAACTGTTCTCTCTTTCTGCCCCTTGCAACCTAGATCTTACGTACCCCTTCCAATTCCTCTTTCCCTCAGAAATAATCACTGTGGCACCTTGGAGCTACATTTCTCCACCACTGTCAGTGCTAAACAAATGTAGGGGGGTTTTCAGGGACCCCTAAATTTAATTCAAGATAAGAGTCATGGGATATCAAGTTCCACCATGAGGACCATCTCCCCATCAGTTCTTACATGATCGATAACTCCAGACAACATTTAGGGATTTTATAAGCATGAAGAATATTAAAATGTCTGAGAAATCACATTCTAATAATGGTATGATCAAGAACTAGGGATCCTCATATCGTATCAGAACCACAGTCCATATAGGCCCA
Organism: Scalopus aquaticus; assembly: GCA_004024925.1. NCBI lineage: Eukaryota > Metazoa > Chordata > Mammalia > Eulipotyphla > Talpidae > Scalopus > Scalopus aquaticus. The sequence goes on along the minus strand of PVIJ01001278.1, from coordinate 131,731 downwards.
GTTTTCTGTCACCAAAACAAGTCTAATGTTTTTTTTTTTTTAATCTGAGTTTTCCCTATGTAAATAGTCATGCATAGCTCTATCATACAATAGAATGATTAAGTAATTTTAAATTTGAAGTAGCTTGGTCCACGTAACTGTTTTTTTTTTTTTTCCTTTTTATAAGGAGGTGACCAGGGGTTCACTCCTTTTTTTATTCCTTTGCTTATTTTTATTGTGTTCCTTTTAATATTGCAATCCTCTCACAACACTGTTGTGCTAGGCATTGTGAGGTACAATGGTAAATAAAATGTGGACCCTGTGCTCAAGAAATTCACAATCCAGCAGAAGAAAGTGGTATGCAAACATCTGTATCTGCAAGATAAGAATTGAAACAATTGCTTTGCAACAGTGTAGACAATGTGAGACAAAAGCCCAAAAGAAACAGCAACTTGTATGGAGGAGATAATGAGTGAGAGGGGATGATTCAAAAGTAAAAATTGAAATTACAGTAATTACGATTAAAGAAAAAGGAAGGAGAAGGAAGAAGATAGAAAAGAGGAGGGGAAGAGGATGAAGAAGGAAGCAAAGGGAAAGCACAGGTAGTAAAGTAAAAAGAGGTAGCTGAAACAGACTGAAGAGATGACACAAAGTTGAGACCAGGTGGATTCTGGCTTATCCTGAATGCTGGATTTGAAACTAGTGAGTTGTATTTTTTTCAGCACACCTTGGAGGAGTTTGGCGGTTATAAAGTGGATGGAGAGTGAAAGGATTTCCCATTCTTCATTTTAAGAAGAGAATTTGTGACTAGAGATTAGTTGCATATGTTTTAAGGAGGAAAGGATGCTAAGTAGAGAGAAATTAGGACAATGAAATGTAAATGGGAAATTAACAGTTTTATAGACGCCAAGTAGATGAATTTTCCAGATGAAATTAAAATGTAAACTTAACAATTCTATGTATAGTCTTTTCTGAAGTTTGAGTCTAAATGAAGCAGAAATTTCCAAACTGTTGTTTACTGATTGTTTCCAGATGTTTTTGGTTTCTATTTATTTGTCTACATGTAACAAAGAAAAGTGCTAACATGAGGCAGGGAGAAGCAAAGTTGCTCACCTAACACCTATGTGGCACATATTAAAATTGGCAATTGACAGTTCTCTGGTTAATTTGATCAAAATAGATCAAGCAAATGAGAAATAGATCAAACCAAGCAAAAGCTATCTAAGATATCCATGCTGACAGTCAATGTTGATTACGTTGGACAGATCACAAAATGAAGTGAAATTTTGGCAATGTTTACAGACACTGATAGTTAAACCAGGAACTCTTCGTCTGGAAAATAATTCTCAACTTGATGGAAACAAAGAATCCAAAACAAACCTTTTTAAGATAAACACTGAAGCAGATTGGAACCAATTCTTATGTGAAAAGCAATACTATGTACAAATAAGTGTACCCATTTACTCCAAAGGAAAAAAAAAAAAAGGCATTCTCCTTTAGAGCATAGCTACACCAGGTCACCTGCACTGAACTGTTCGCTAACCTAAATTGTTGAACTCTATTTTTTAAACTGAAGAGTAATTCTCTTTGGTTCCAGCATTGTCATGTGTGGCATTAAGTATGTATGTGCATGCTTTGTCCATGGATGAGTATGCATTCATTCTACAGATATTCTTTCTGTACTTTTGATTTCCTCTTAGTCTGCTTAGATAAGTTTTAGAGCTTTTTGCAGGTCATTCACATGCAAAACATGAAGCATATGTAGCTATCATTCTCTAAATGGATGGATTTGATGCATAAAAGACAATTTTTAAATTTTATTTCAGTCTCAAAGGTAATTTTTCTCTCCTGAAAGAATTTCAAAACATGAATGTTATGTTCATTTGTATAATCTCTGATTTAACAAGTCTCTTGATTAAATACGTCTCACAGTCAAAGACAAATAACAGGGTGTGATTATGCTCTCTGAATACATTTCCCCATAACTATGTATGTTTGTGATTTTTCGGCAAGTTGTTTCCATTGATGGAAGAATAAAAGCCATTAACAGATTAAATGTGAAGTGATTTCATTTTAACCAAATGCTCTTTATTTTTCTCTGAGCTTTAAAGCAGAGGTCATAAGCAGGTGAAATGACAGCAGTTATAAGAGAAGCAGAGTGGCAGGGTGGCCCACCTTTAGTTATAAAATCGGGAGAAGCTTAAAGATGCAGGAGAAAGACAAATACTGGATGGTATCCCTCATAGATGGACTACAGAGAAACTAAACAAAAGAACAGATAAAGTCGAACTTAACAACTAACCCTAGAAAGTTGATGATATGACTGAGGGACTTAGAGGGGGAGGGGAGAGGGAAGAGAGAGCAATGTGGGGAGGGAGCAGAGTGGACCAAGGTGGTGGGCGTGGTGCTTTGGTGATGGGTCAGAGAACTTGAAGGGGGAGGGCCTTATACTCCCAAAATACAAACAACAACGTAAGCCAACATAAAATAAATAAATAAAAGATGTGAAAGGCAAAGGCAGAGAAGAAAGGGGCTTTTTACTGGTCAAAAAGATGATTATGATGGAGCCATCTTCTGGAATTTTCCCAGTCTGACATTTTTCTATGTAAATACCAGTCAATCCTATTTGATGGGTTAGCAAATTAGCAGAGTTTTTAACTAACTCAATTTTTTAATATATCTCTGAAGTAAACAATCATGGACACCTCAACTGCCATGGCCCATCCAAATGGCATATAAGAATGAAGGAAGGAAATCCTTTTGTCAACAATTTGGGGGGAAAGGATCAGTTGAATACATTTCCACGAGGGGAGTATTACTTCTTAGCCATTCTCACTAACTGTATCAACTACTCACTCTAATTGAGGAGATAAAATTTATTTCCTCAAAGCCTTTTTTTTACTACAAGAAAAAGAAATATTACTTCATAGACTAGGTTTCCTTCCAGCTTTTCTGGAAGTTTCCTTTTAATGGTCACATCTGGTGATAAAATAATTCCTCATGCCCAGGTGCTGAGATTATGCATAATTGCTCACAGATGGTCAATGACCCACCCCACTCAGACAGCACGGCCTCGTCCTTGGGGCCAGCTTGCCCATCTGCATCAGTTGTCTGAAAGAGAACTCCTGAGAATCCATGTTTCAGAATCACTGCCCAAATCCACCTTCAGTTCATGAGGAAACTGCTTTCTGTCCAAAAATGTGAATAATTTAAAATCTAACCTCTTCTCCAGCATAATGGAATAAAACTGATTAAATCTGCCATTCTTCATCTTGAAGAACAGAATTTCAACTTATTAACAAAAAATAAGCTATTTACGAACTCCAAAGTGCAAAAAATAGAGCTGTTAGGACAAGTTTAGGTTACACCTTTAAGAGAACATATGTGTTTTTGATCTCACATTTTAGAAAAAGTTATTGAAAAAAATACAGGTTATTTCTACTTTCCCACACCCTTAAAAATAGGTCCCTGAAAACTTACACATTGACCTCTGGGGTAATTTAGCCCGACAATGGGGCTGAACGTTTTGGTGTGGTTTGATCTACCCAGGACCAGGAAAATTCCTAGAATCTTCTATTCATGAAATTGAATTTGCCTTGCTTCCAGTTCTTTCTAACATCTCCAGCTCTTTTGATGTGGTTCACATTAAAGATTGAAGAAGAAACACTGAAAACCTTAGAGGAAGCAAACAACAGTACCTTTGTTCTTCCGCAAATAAGTCCATTCACTGTTGTCCATTCTTTTTACGGCTTCTCTGATACTTGTTTATATTTGAGAATCACTGTTACTATCCATCTTCCTCTAACAAAAACTATATTAGCAATATAATCCTATCTCTAAGACATTATAAATGTTTGTTAAGATATGCCTGTAGCCTGCTTGCAGGAGATGGTTCTTAAAGATTAAAAATCATGGTTTAAGTACTGTGATGAGTGAGTAAATCAGATTTCTTTTTGCTCAGAAGCAAACATAAGGATCAGCTGGGGATAGATAAGTTAAATGATATCTTTCCCCTAGTCACTACTTCAGTTACTGATCTTATTTGAACATTTGCCTACAACATTTTCCCCGGACACCTCTGAAGGGATTTTAAATAAGGATGCTTTTCTATGCGCCATCTGGCAACTTCCTGGAAAGCATCAGCGCAAGATGTCCCTACTAACAGAGATTGATTAGATTCCCAGGAGAACCTTTCAAAGTTGATCATTTACAACAAGATGCTCACTGCGGGCCAAACTCGCTTTGGGTAGCTCTAGCTGAACTGATACACATAGAAGTAATCAGCACTTGAAAGATAATAAGCTCAATTTGCAGACATAAAGATCAGGCTACAATAAACACGAGTCCTCCTGCAAAGAGAGAGAGGCAAAAGAATTTCCCCCAAAGAAAGTGAACATTCAAATACAAAGTGCTGTTCACTCAATAAGCATTTATGGAGAACATTCTCTGCAGCAGACATTAACAGAAGCTCGGAAAGTGGGCATGAAAGCGGCACAATCTCCGCATCCCTGAAACTCATGGAAAAGGAATCATAAAGCAAATATATTGCCATTTAGGTGGACAGTTATTAAAATAATACAGGAAGTGAAACAAACAAATAAAAATGAAGGTCTGAATAATCACAGGAAGAAGTAAGCACAGCAGGAAAAAAAAGGTGCAAACTTAGGAGAAATAAATAATTATCATTTCTTGGAGACTAACTGGATGTGAGATATGCGGAGAGAAAGGCATTCAGGTTTAGGAGAGTGAGTGCAGGAAGAATAGAGAAGAGAAGAGAAGCCTGCAGGAGAGATACAGGAGGAGGGAGCCAGTGGTGTGCCTGTGTGGGTTCAAGTAATGGAAAGGGATATTGCCCATTTTTCACGTCAAGAAAAGGAAAAGACCAAGAACTGATTCTGAACAACACAACATTTTAGGAGATAACAGAAAAAAAGAATCTGGCAAAAAGATTGAAAAGTAAATTTTGGTGATGCAGAAGACCAAAATACAGTGGCTGCTGAGATGCTAAAAAAAGTTTCAAAACAGGGAGCAGTCAATTGTCCCAAATGTGTCAGAAAAGTTAAGATGAGGACTGAAAAAAATATTCCTGGGATTTGAAAATTAAGAAAATGCTACTAAATCCAGCAGAACCATGAAAACAGCACTGCATGCTGGGCACAGTGGTGTTTGAGGAGCCATTTAACCTACCATCCAACACAGTCTTCACTGAAGAACTTAATGAATCTTACCAGCTGAATTAGAGTATTTGTTGGGATTAGTCTCCATTTTTATAGGGAAAAATTCAGGTCATATATAAGAGACTGAGTTTTTGTCAACTTGCCAAAGTATCCTGAATCCAATGGGCTTAAATTCCAGTACAGGCACAGGCGACCTCTCCTGCTCACCCTCTGCTCCCCTCAGCAGTGTACTTCAGTGGATCTGCCTGTTCTGCTCCCCACTCGGTCTCTAGTGAATCCTCTCACCACCCCACACCTCTGGCCTATACCCCAGCTTGTATGCATAAATGAGTAAGTCTTTAAAAAAATAACAAATTCCAGTAAAGCGGCACTCAGGGTCTTGAGAAAAAACACGTTGGTAAGATTTAACCCTTTGTTAGCTGGATCATGGAAAAGTAGAATGTCTGGGGCTCTGGGTTGGAGGAGATGCAGTGGTTTTTACTAACAGTATAAAATTATATCAACATTTTACCACTCTATGAGACCATATCAGTATGTTCAGAGTAATGACCAGCTCTCAGATAACTAATAAGCAAAGTTGATACACAAATAATTTCAATTTGAGGTCACTGATTTTTAAAATCTTGGAGTGGTAAGTAGTAAGTTATTTTTTTCAATTTACTTCTGTGTTTTATTGACTGTATTTATGTTGAATAAATTTCATTGTATCAGAATCTGATGTTCAAACAATAGGAGATCTAAAACAGGTGGAAAACGATACCTTTGTGACCCTAAATTCCATTCAGGGAAATAAATTGTGTACATCTATTACCAGGGCTAGTGACATATAAACAATAGAGCATCAATGAGGACAAAAATAAATATTTTTTTTATCAATCCTGATGGAGCCAAGTTCAAGAGAGTAATCAGGACAGTGCAGTGCTAAGGAGTTTTCAGAGGTAAGACATGTTGAAAAATAAGATATTGATGAAAAGACTTACTTTGTAAATAGCTGAAATTCTTTGTTAGTATTCTCTGCCCACATTTCATCACCAAGTAAACAAGAGTAAAATTTGAGAGTCAGTTGGTAATCTAGAGCTTGATTTAGGAGACCATTCCTTTCTCTACATTTCCCCCACTTTTGCCTAAACCCTAATTTATAATCTGATCTATTTTCATATTGTATCATATTTTTATTGAGGTACCATTGGTTTGCAACACTGTATATGATTCAGAGTACAGTTCCATAACTCTGCAGATTTATATTACCACATCAAACCTATACGAAAGCACCCACCATAGTCTATGTGTCCCCTCCTTCCTTTACCCCAACCCAAGCCCCTTACTCCCCCTCTGTAGCCCCAATTCTATAATCAGATTTCTAGGGTTTGCTCCATTTAGTTTTATCTATTCTTTTGGTTTGTTTCTCTATATACTGCATATGAGTAAAATCACATGGTGCTTATATGGCAGGACTCTGGAACAACAATTTACCTCTTTCTTTGGGCTCAGCTATATAAGGACTCTCTATTGTCTGTTTTCTAATGGCTCTTCCAGTTCCAAAAGTCTGATCTTCCTGTTCTAAACCCTAGGGCCTCTCTGGCTTAAGAAAAAGGCCAGCATTACACAGAGCAATGGTAGATTAAGATGACAAATTACCTGCAGGGTTCTAACAAGGGCCACTGAGAGTGCAGACCTGCACATTTCCTTCTGCTACGTCATCCAACATGGCTCATCCAACATTTTCTGTAAACTCTTCTCCCCATAGCATCAGCTCTCCTGGTCTCCTCACTGTTACCTATCACAACAGTTATGATAACACTGGAGTTCTTGATAATACTTTATAGAACAGTAATACTTTCTAAATTAAATGATTTTATTAATTCCATTTTAATTTCCTGAATCTTAAATATGATTATACTGAATATATTTGTTATAAAATTGAATCACCTTCTTTTAATCTAAACTACCATTTTAAAATAGCATTCAATTTTTCCTAAGCATGGAAATATAAAAAATCATTGTCTATATTTTTTTCCTGCTAAGACCTACTTTCTCCAAATTACAAATACAAATGCCAAGTAACCATGGTCTGTTAACTTTGGGAAAGTAAGATAATTTCCTTTACGTGATCTAAATTTGTATGCTTTGCAATAATATATTTTTCCTTATCTGTAATAAGTGCTATAGTCTATGACCCTTGGTATGTTTTCTTTTTTAATTTACTTCATTTTATTTGATGATAATTTTCTCAAGTTAATATTCATGATCAAAACCTATGATTTTAATCAAAAGTCTGAATATAGATTTTCTTGATGACTTTTTCTGAATTTCAAATGGTTCACGGATTTAGAAAAGGGATTTCCTTAAACTATGTCACCCCATTATCAAATATCCTTATAGACATTGAGTCATCCTGGAAAATTGAAAGACCAAAAACTTAATGAACCTAGTAAAGTTGATTAGGAGGCCTCAAAGACACATATTCCCTACTTGAATCAAGGATTCACCACTGTCCTATTTTTATTCCATCACGTGGCCCTAAGTACATCTAAGGGTACAATCAGGAAGACACAGAAAGTTAAGGATACCTGATACCCAAGACTAAAAGCTGAGTGTTGAAATATTTTACACCATAAGTGTTCATCTCAAAGGGCAATTATAATAATCTATATACGTTTCCCCTGCCCTTGTTTTTAATCTTCCAACTTCCCTATTACTTTTTAATGAGAGCAATTACATTCTTAACAGAAATGAGTATTTCTATCTTCGTGAACAAGAAAAAAAAGGAAAAGTTGAACAGACGTTCATGAGGAAAAACATCCATGGAGCGGAATACTGTTGATCAGAAAAGACAAGTAAATCAGGTTACATGCCCCAAACCTGCAACATAAAGAAAGACCACACTAAGACAAGAAAGATTTAGCAGTGAAAGACTCACATGAAGTTCCATTATAGCGAATAGACTGAATTTTCCAGGTTACAATCAAAGACTCAGTGCTAAATAAACTTGGTCTCTCTGTATATTTCCAGCAAGCTAAAAACAAAGAGCATCTTATAATCTTACTTTCTCACTAGTTTCCATAAAAGGTCTTAAGTTTGGCTTCACAATTTTCCCTATTTAGCTCCCTGGACCCCAACATTGGATACTTATTCCCACCAAGAGTCTCATGGGAACAGACAAGCATCTGAATTTCTTTTGATACTTTTGCAAGTTGGCTCTGCACACAGACACTGAACAAATGCTTTTGAAGATAATGTTATTGGAAGAGGAACATTTAAAAAAAGTAGTAGGATACCAGGATGTATTAACAGTAGTACAGCTTGCCAGGAATCAGGGAGCAACCGTCCATTTCTTCTTGGCAACAGTCTGCCCCTCACAGAATACTGTGTCCAGTGTTTGTCTTTGCAGATTAAAATGAATATGAAAAAATTTAAGGACTAAAGGAGAGCAGAAAAGTAAAATATGATGAGAAAAAATGCAAAACTGTTTGTTATTTGGAGAAATGATTAAAGACACCACAATTGTTTAATATGGGGGGGAACCTATGGGGAAATGTAATGATAAATATCATACTGAGTAAAAAATCAACAAAATTATTTTTCATCTTGACCAAGGAAACATGAAGAGGAAATTTACTAAATTAGAATGAAAATAGGAGAGTTTGGTTGGGCATAAGGAAGAAACACTTGGCCTTGACATTGGAACTTTGGTTTATACTGTCCAAAAAAAAAGTTGTGAGATTTCTTGGAAACATCAGTAACAATCTGTACTACTTGATGAAGGCATTTCTCTGCCACAAGAAAAAAATTAAATCCAATAACTTTTTGAAGTTTCAGTCTGAAACATACTTATAAGAATTTAATTGCTTAAAAAGTAAGGTCAGATAAAGATTCCCAAACCAAAAACACTTGTTCCTAAGTAATATATCTCTAACACCTCCAAGATCTGAATCTAAAGTTCACACTGAAAGTTTTTTTTTATTATTTTTATACAGTGTCTTTGTCCCTGTTTGGCACTTTAGCAGCTAGAATTGCTTAGGATGCTGAATTATTGCAGAGATAAGAATATTCTGACATATAGAATATAGAGAGAATATGAGACATCCAAATTGAAATGTAAACATGCCTGATATTAAAAAATAAAACATTTCCCCCCATTTCTATAATTCATGATCTCTTCCCAAATGAATTTCCTTTACCATATTAATAATAATGTACTCAGTTGATTTCCTAAGGACTGAGTGAATAAAACATGGAGGAGGATAGAGAGCTAAAGATAAGAAGGAAGTCAGAACAAGATCAGGAGGTAGGAAATCAGAGTAAGGAGTTTGAACTGTATCTTGAAAGATTTTAAGTAGAAAAGTTATATAATTCAATGTTTATTTTATTTAAAGTATGGAGAATGGAATAGAGTAAGGTGAGAATTGATTTGAGGTATAATTATGGCTTAAATTAATTTGGTAGGGGCCTCCCTAGTCTCAGTGTTATCAAGCTACTGCAGCCACTGTAGCATGAGTTCCATCCCCAGCCAGGGAGCTTCCCACAAGGCGCAACAGACCTCTCCTGTCTTGTCTGATGCTCCCCTTAGCAATGTATTTCAGTAGATTTGTCTGTTCTGCTCCCCATTCTGTCTCTGGTAAATTTTCTCACCCCCTGCACCTCTGGCCTACACCTCAGTTCTTGTATGCATAAATAAAATAAATCTTAAAAAATAAAAATTAATTTGGTAGTGGTAATCAAGTTTGAGCTTGTCAGTGGATTCTCTAGAGATATTTGAGTGGCATAGTGATTAGATTGGCTGAAAGATAGGTTTGGTGAATGAGAGAAAAAAAATCAAGGACAATTCTCAGGTATTTGACATAAAGAAAACTAAGAAGATGAAGGCACTTATTTTTCTGACCCAATAATGTTAAGCCCTCAATCCCTTAGGATCTATGTGTACAAGAATATTCCTCAGAACAGCGCCATAAACTATTTGACACTAAAATAGTAGAGACACCAAACTACAGAATTAGTAAGTGAACATGCAAGCTTGGAATCCAAATGTCCTGATTTGATTTACAGTACTTTACGATTTTATAAGGTTCTATGCCCAAAACATAATTGATTTTTGTTCCCCTAAAGTACAACATTTCCAAGGGCATATCAGAACTCTAACTACTCTCAATCTTATGTACCATAGTAAATCCATGCATTATGTGATTTTCAGGTGTATTTGGCAATCTCAGATAAGCTACTCTGGAGGTTTCTGCATTAGCACTCCCCTGGTGGCTGTCTAAAGAGCCGTCACGCAGAGTTTTAATTGAATCTGCTTAATGCTCTTCTGGAGATTAAAGGTAAGTGTTTTCAAGGGTAAAGAAAAGTAATAGAACAGAAGAGCTTAAAGTCAGGTTGTAAGGTTTCAAGAGAAAGGAGTAGAACAATCATATGGCGTTTACATTTACTTCAATAATAGTGCAAACTCTCCTCAAGAAATAATTCAGCATTTGTTCTCAGGGAAACTTTAATAGAGATGGACAATGGGAGATCAAGAGTAGCCTTTTAATCATTCACTGAATGCCATTTACAATCATGAACTAAATCTCTAGGACCGTTATTATTTAATCCCATGACTTCAGGTAGGTAAGTTTGCTTAGGGGAAAGAAAAAAAGTCATCAATATTTTTAAACTGGATGATCTTTGATTAGATTGGTCAAAATAGTAGATCGAAAATTTCTTAGAAGAGAACCGGTCTTTCATTCAGAATACCTTAATAGCATGATTATTTATAAAAGATAAGGACAAATGGTCATAGAGAAGATAGGAAGAGTTTAAATTAAAAAAAAATTAAAATCTTCGTTATAATAAATCAATCAATAAATTCCATTTTCCCTTTTCAGAAAAGGAGGGCTGGGATTTTCTTATATTATTTTCAATCCCATTTGCCCTCTTCCCCTTTTTAGGTTTAGTTATAGTCTTTGTTTATATCCCTTAGTAGAATATATCCTATAATTATACATCTTTGTTTTGTACTACCTCTGATATTATATGTGCAACATGATATTTTCAGTCACATTTATTTTCACTTTTAGTTGCTTTTAAATGTTACTTTCATCTTTATAATACCCTTTCATTTGGGGAGACATTATTTATATACAATAAAGTGCACCGATCTTCCATGCACAATTTGATAAATTTCACCAGTTACATTCAGCCATGTAACTATCATCCAATTGGAGATATAGAACAGTTCTATCTCCTATAAATTCCTTGTGCCACATGATAGGATGCTATGGGGTGATTCCTTTATGATCTTAGAATCCCTTTGGTCTAGCTGAGAAGGTCAACTGGGTCTTAAAATTTCTGAAGTTTTTACCTCACAGTCATATCTTTGATCTTTACCCTGAGGTCATTTCCTACTGTGAAAAGTCTTTCCAACCTAGGGAGATTGAAGATTAATTTTATTTTCTAATCAAACAAGTTCTGGGCCTACTTTCTTTAAATTCTGCTTACAAGTTGTTGATCTCTTTATTTCCTCTCTCTCTCATTATACTTTAGCATATACAACTAAGAGAAGTCAACTGGTAAATTCAAATTTTTTCCTAGCAATTTCCTTTAGGAACCATAAATTCATAAGTCAAACCCTCTATCTTCCAACTTCTCTCAGGAAATATTTGCTGATATTTTATCTAATACATAAGACCTGTTTTCAAACATACAGCAATAAATTCATTATTTTTACTTCTTTGCCACTTTTTCAGCCTCTGGTTGCTGAATAGACCCAAACCAATTTTAGGTTTTGCTATAGCAGTACATCCACTTCCAAGTACCAGTTTCTTTATCGGTTAGTTAGTCCTATATCTTAAACAATTCTTCTATTTAGTGCCCCCAAACTACAACCATTCTATTTGTGACTGATGCTGTGAACCAATGATTTGGGTTTAGCTCAGTTCTATGTTCTGCTGGTTTTCCCTAGGACCACTCATTGGCTGGACTGGCTGGAGCAGGGAGCTAAGATGACCTTACTCAGATGATTCACATGTTTGACAGTCATGCTGGCCATCTGCTGCATCTCTGTCAACATCTCATTTCTCACCCTCATTGAGGCCAGTCCAGGCAGGATTTCAAAAAGACAAGAAGAGTTCTTGACAAAGGATCAGAAGTCTCACATCATGTCTGCTACACTCCATTAGTTAAGGAGAGCAAATCACAAGACCAACCCAGATTCAAGAGACAGAAATAATTCTGCTTCTCGATGGGAGAAAGATGTCTTAGTGCAAAAAAAAAAAAAAAGGGCATTCCCAAAGTAACAGGATGAATTACTGCAGTCGGACATTGCAAAAATATACTACTTCTCACAAACACTCATATGGTATTTTTTTTATTATCATTCATTTCAAAGTATTTTCCATTTTCCCTTTGATCTCTTTTTTGACTATGTTATGTTTAGAATACATGTTGCTTAATTTCCAAATATTTGGGGGATTTTCTAGTTATCTCATTTCATGGATTTCCAATTAAATTTCTTTGTGATCAAAGAACAAATGTGGTGTAACTCCAATCCTTTGAAATTTATAGAGTTCTTTTATGGACTTGCATATGTCCTATTTTGGTGAACATTCAAGATGCATATGAGGAGAATGTATATTCTGTAGTTATGGGTTTAACATTCTATAAACATCAATTAGGAAAAATTAGTTGATAGTGATATTCAAATCACCTCTTTATTTACTGAGATTTTTGTCTACTATTTCTATCAAATTATTCAGAAAAGGAAACAGTAGAAGTATCCAAGAATAGATAGGGTGTATCATATGTGTATATATTTTATATATATATATATACACACATGTATAATATTGATAAAGTATGTAGCATGTGCTAACTAAATATATAACATACATAAATATATAATATGCAGGTTATACATAAATATATGTGTGTGTAAGAGAGATATTTATTAGGAAGAACTGACTCACAATTTTGAAGGTTGAGGGTCTCATGATATGCTAAAGACCCAGAGAAGAATATGGTGTAGTGCCTCATAGTCTGACCTTACCCTCTAGCTTTGAGACTAGTTTCAGACCATCCTTTGAAGCTCCAAATGTTTCAAACCAACAATATATATCCCTTTTTTGAGTTTTTTAAAGAGCTCTTCTTTCCAAATTGTTTTGAAAATAGCAAGAACTATTGTTCTTAACTAATCTGCTTTTCCTTATGTTGTTCTCATAGTTACGATAAAGGAAGAAATTATGAAGGAAATGCCAAGGCAACCAAAATGAATATTGAATTTCAACCATGGAATGTATATCCTTCTGACTGAATAAAAGAGTTGAGAAATGAAGCAGAGATGGGAAAGAAGAGATAGGATTATGGGTTTGAGTAGTAATAAATATCCATTGTCAGACATTTGTTAGTAAGAATTTGTAATAATTATAATTTCTTTGAAAAATTTTAATCATTTTTCCCCATTTCTCACCAAAAAATGTTCAAGATTATATGAGGAGAGTTTCTTTGTACAACTTGATAAGGAGAAATGTGTCATATTTAAGCAATGTCTCTGTGGGAACAAAATCAGACAGCACAGAAACAAATCTAGCAAGAGACAGAAATTGGAATCAGAGGTGCCCACGTGTTCATATGGTTCTGGAAATTTCTGAAAGAACTTTAACCTTAACAAAGAGTAAAATGTGTGTTTCAACTGATTTGATTTAAAATCAGCATCCCTGTGCACTATATATAAGCAGTGGTTATTTCCAGATCAATCAGCAGTCATTACACAAGAAGTGGTTGTCCTGTGAATAAATGCAACCTGAAATAGGAAAATAGAACTCTATCTTCTTGTTAAAATAGAATGCAATTGGGCCTCCCTGGTGGCGCAGCCACTGAGCGCTGAGCTGTGGAGCTGTCAGCAGCCCGTGATGTGAGTTCAATGCCCAGCCGGGGAGAGTCCCACATGGTGCGGCAGACCTCTCCTGCCTCACCCGCTGCTCCCCTCAGCAGTGTATTTCTGATCTGCCTGTTTTGCTCCCCACTCTGTCTCTGGTGAACCCTCTTACCACCTCACGCCTCTGGTCTGTACTCCAGCTTGTATGTATAAATAAGTAAATCTTAAAAAAGAAAATAGAACGCAATCATCTTTAACACTCAAGGTTTCCAGTAGACTAGTAAACATTGTGATGGCCCTTACAAGTGGCATCATTTCTACCAAAAGATGGCAAAACCAGAGCAGAGACTGTGTTGACCAGTGGGATAAGATGATGCCAACAAAAAGTTTCAGTTTCATCACTGGGAAGCAAATCAGGATGGGGAGAATGGGTGATTTCACGTAGTGATGAACCAAATTTGATGAAAAGCAATCCGGTAATATGTGTATGTGGATTGGAGGTGTAAGGGAGAGAGAAGGGAAAGGGAGAGAGAAGGGAAAAGGAGAGAATTTTCCAGAGAACTAGGTTCCTCAATAACAACTGAAAGCAAAAGCCACTAAAAAATAAGTTATACAGGTTTTAGGAGTGTCAGAATCTTCAAGCTGTACTTTTCCTAGTATTGTGGATTGGTTCTATTTATACTTCCCAGTTAGAGTTTTGAACTGTAAAAGCACATCAAAGACATATGTTGCTTCATTTATTTTTGTATTCTTGTCCTTTAGCACAGAACTTGGTGCCTATTAGGCATGATAGGACTGATGAACTAAATGAGATTACAAACCTTTACAAATCACCACAGAATTTTTTGCACCAATAAATATTATTTGAAAAGACTATCAAGATGAAAAAGTGAGAAGGTAGAAAAGTTATCTAGAAACAAGAATAATTTATAGAGCCAAGTGGAAAAAAGAAACTTAGGTTCCAGTGGTTAGATTAATTTCAGGAAGGTTAGATTAAAAACAGGAAGATGATCAGAACCACAGCAATATAAAGTGCGTCGGCGGGCAACACTGTATATTTATGGGGAAAACAGTGAGAACGGATTAGCAAGAATGCTAAGTATGACCTTGGGCAAATAATTTAATCCATAAAAATCATAAAGCTGGATCACCCTCATCGTGAGTTCTTTCTGCCTGTTCCCTGCTCACTGAAAGTGACTGAGAGAAGACAGAGAACTATTCCGACTTGGCACATTACAAATCCATGCAGTCTAACTTCAAATGGACCTCTGTGTTCAGCCATCCCATAACCACAACCAGGTTTGCTCCTCTCACTGACTTGTCAAAACTTCTCTTTCCCCAACCGTCACCTCTCCCTCCCCCTCCCAAGTTTAGCAAAAGATGTCTACAATATTCATGTTTAATATATCCAACTATATTGTATATTTTGTGATCAAGAATAATTTTTAGTAATTTAAATCTCTGGTTTTTGACTATTTCTGAAAACCCAGAATGTTTATGACATAAAAAAATTATTTAATTTATCTGAGACAACCATGAGATCATCATGCCTCTAGAGTTAGGGGCAGTAGAGAGAAAAGACAGAGTAACAAAAGGCAAATAAGGTCCAGAGTGTTTGTCCTAGAGATATACTAACTGGGTTTAAATCCATGGCTTCACCACTTAGAAACTAGAGGACCATTTGTACATAAACTTTTTTTTTGTTTTGTCATATTATCACTTATTTGAAGATGATGTTAATATGATTACATCACATAGTTGTTCTTCTCTCTTTTAATGAATTAATGAGTAAATACATGAAAAGTACTCCTAAAGTTGACAAGTATTAAGCTCTTGGTATAGATCAGGGCTACGAATCCCAGAATTCCATCATCATCCAGAAGAGAGGATACCAGAAACTGAGGGGTGGAGTTAAGCAGACATGTTGGCTATATAACAAGGGCTTTTGACCTTGGGGGTCTCTTGCTTCTCGCCGGGCTACAGCATGCCGTTGGGGTTTCCAGCTCTTCAGATCTGGTAGGACGTATCTGGAAATTTATCTCTCTCCCTCACTTTCTCTTTTGTCCCCGAGTTATTCATTTTTTATTTCCCTTCCTTTTTGTAAATAAACCCTTTTATTAACCTTTTTGTGAGTGCCTGCCATTGTTCTTATTATAAGTCCTTTTTAAGCGCACGGGTGAGAACCCACAGTCAGGCACCCCATTTATTGTATATCGGGGTTGCCCTGTAACATTTCCATGAAATATAAGTTAATTTTTCTGCCATCAAAGTTAGCCTCACAAAAAGGAAGAGAATTTCCATTCTGCACTTTGAGCAGGTGGAAGAGTAACTACATGTTTCATTTATCAATTTAGGTCTTTATCCATCCATTTAAAGATTATGTATTGAAAGCCTGCTGTATACAAAGAATAAACCTGCTTAGGTTCAGGATGCTACCATTCTAAAATACATTGTGTTATACCTTGAAAATCTTCCCATCTTCACAGATCCTCTATTAAATGTAAATACACCAGAAGAAAGAAACATTTTGAGGTACCATTAGGTAAGACACTTTTATAGGGATCAGTTGGACACATTCTGAGTGCAAGAATGGCACCTGAAGAATCAGGATCAGACAAGATATTAAAAGAAGATGCAGCAAATGCTAAAGGCACGTGGTCTAGGAAATGATTAACCCCTTTCTGCGGAGGTGAGCAAGGGTGTGTTCAATATTCGCCCATTTCCCAATTTTTCTAGGCTAATCTTCAAGTTTTCTTCACTCTAGGGTTAATTTTTAAAAACCATTCTACCTGGGATATAGCATAGATGAAAAGGCAATTTCCAAAATGGCACCAATAAAGTCAAGCACAACCATGACTTTGTTGAAATCAATAATTCAGAAAAATAAGCTTTTACTTCTTTGCTATACACCATAGCTTACCTAACATTCGGTCTTATTTAAACAATGCATTTGAGACTCCAAGCAAGTGTAGTTCTTTTGTCTACCCTAAAAGGAAAAATAATTTTTTTCATTTCACAAAGGGAAGGCTAAACTTTCATAAAATGCCAATACAAATATCAACACATGTTATGTTTAATTAGTTGGACTAATATGAATGATCAGGTCAGAGAATGTGTGTGCACTGACTTTTTAAGATCTTCATCCTGATCTTGGAGAACGGAGTTGTGCAGTTTTGCTGCCCTCTTGAGGAAAGTCAATGATCATTACATCTACTAATTGGAGGGGTTTTGTTACATCATGTTTATTTCACTCCTGTTACTGTTATGTTTATTGAAACTGATTAAATTCCTGATTATAAGAACCAATCACAAATTAAAATAATACTTATTACAATACAAAATGACTCCTAAGCATCTCAAAAAAATTATAATCACTACAGTGTAAAACTTCCAATTTAACCAATACAAATTTTTGAGGCTACTATTTCCCTGTTATAAACAATTAACATGAAATAATAATTTGTTCAAAAATATTCTGAAGGTGTATTATCCACTTATCGTCCTGTATTTCTAATATGAAATATGCTGGATAAAATAACCCCAATAGAGGAATCATTCAAATCTATTACACATAAATATATAATTTTATTTACAGATGAATTTAAAATTTATGGATATTTTTGCTGGAAATATTGCTATTTCTACAGTTTAAATTTTCTCCCAACTCAACATAGTAGAGAGACAAATCATATAAGTGTTTCCCAGGTTATTTATTCAACAAGATTTATTCAGAAACTTCATGCGCCCTTTCTGAATTATGCCAAAGATGGAGACACTGATAAATTATTTAATTCTCTTCTGTCTGTCCTAAGATTCTCCCTCTTATATTTCAAGCGTGTGACCAAATTTACACACAGCATGAAACTCAGCTCTCAGGAAATTGTCCTAAGTTCATTCATCACTCCTTCTCTACCTGAGAAATCAAACCATTAATATGCATTAAGAACTCTCTACTACACACTTTGAAAGTTCTGAAATTTTAAATTGGCCGAATTGGGATCAATTTCCAGATTTTCTGCCTTGGTCACTATTGCATACCTGTGTTGAATTTCATGACATCGAGAAACCACTAGAGGTCGCATCCGATGGACTTAACTGAAGCTGTGCTTCTGAAGAATGGTTGAAACAAGACTGAGTTGTCCTCGGTACTTACTCCACCACTTTGAGCCTGGGTTCTGTCTGTAAAAAAAAAAAAAAAAGGGGGGGGGGGGGGGGGGGAGGGAGGGAAATACAAACAGTAACTACATTGGGGGATTCTTATAGGACTATGACAATGGATGTTAAGTACTTGGTAAATGTAAGGATACATTTTTGCAATAATATGTTCATTTTAACAAAATCTCACAGGAAAATAATTTGGATGTCTTCTAGACTTATTTTGTTGATATTTTACTTGGAAACTCCCCAGAGGCCACTCTGTTTACATAACCAGGGATAGAGACTTTGTGCATACTTTAAAATTACCTAAGGATGGTGCTAAAAGAACAAAAAAATTATAAACAATTTACAGATTCTATCCAAAATTTACCTTAATAAATAAACATTAAGATTTAAAAATATACTTATAAATAAATATAAATACGTCTAAAAATATTACTTTAAAATTTCTTTGTGTACAAATTCTAGCATGTATTTTTTAAAATCCACAGAAATACTCAAATCCACATATGTAGAAGACTTAGCGACTTTTATATTCTACTAGTCTATATTTGCTTTCAAGTCTCAGAGGATTAAAGAATCTTTGAAAGCAAACTCTCCAAAAAAGATGTGGACATCTTATAAGGACAGTAGAAAGTCGTGGAACAATCAATTAAGTATCAGGAACTGGGGCCTCAGAAGCCTTTCTTCCAGTCCTTGAGAGAGATTAACTTCACTTAAACCCTTTAGTATTATATCCATACCCCATACATTTATTTGCTCCTTAATTTTCCAAAATAATGATTGAGAGAAAAATTTTCAATTTTCAGCAATTCATCCTTGACTCAAATACTCTCTCCCCTACAAATTCTACCAGAGTGCAGATGCCAATGCAGTAACTCCGTTCCCCATATTGCAGCACCCTGTCTGCCTTCCTTGCTCCTTGCCATCCACCACACTGAACTTCTCTCACCTAGCCCCGCCAATTTTTATTATTTTTTCTTCAAATTCCAAACCCTTACATAATATTCAGAATCTGACATGATTCCAAAATAGGAAAGGGGCAGAAATCCCCTATCATTACTGTTACTGTTACCCTTCACACTTACTTACCTTGGTGATGAAAAAATTACCTCCAAAAAAATAAATAAAATCACCTTCACTAACCAACCAACAACTGCTACTTCATTACATCACTGTGGTCCTCACTGTTACTTAAGCCCTCCTCTTCACCACTCAGTTTTAACCCCCTTCTTCTCACCCAACCACCCTCCAGAAAGAATGTCCCCAACAACCTTGTGAAGCAGATTTCCCTCTAGCCTGACTCACTATTCTGTCACCTCATTGTTTCATCATTTCTCCATTCTTAGCCCAGTCTAATTGTTTCATGCTTTTTACATAGTGTTAATTCTGCATAATCCCACAAGATATTTTGATCTCCACAGGGGTAACTTTTCTGCCTTGTCCACCTCTTTATCCTAGCACCTAACCCACTGTCTGATCAAGCCCACTGTGTACCCTACTTACATTTACCCTAACTTGCCTGATGAGTTAGCCAGAGAGTCTGAGATTTTACCCTACTTCTTTGACCTTCACTTGCCCAATGAGTTAGCCAGCCACTGTTTCTTTGATGTTGGTAGAAAACACAAGACTCTGGGTAAGAGATAAGGACAGTTTAATTACAGCAATAGCTGTAGCCGAAATAGTGGTGCTCCTTGAGTCCCAAGGTCTACCGAGTAGCCCCAGGAGAACCAGGTGACACCTGCACACACAGCGAGTTGTAGTACAAGAGAAGAACATTGAGTTTAGGGAATGTAATTGCATCAAGCAAGCCTGCCCGTCATTTCAGTGGGAGACATGTCTCTATCTTCCAAGCCTATTCAATATATGTGGACAAAGGACATTTAGTGTCTCTCTTGCCAGATGTGGCAGGAACACAAAAACTCATGGAAAGTTATCTGCCAACAAGTGGAGTATCAAAAAATATATGTTGATTGAATACTTCAATGAACTAGAGCAGCAATCTAGCCTAGGTAGTAGAAATTAAAATAAAACAGGGCCTCCCCGGTGGTGCAGCGATTAAGCGCTGCGCTGTGGAGCTGTCAGCAGCAGTGATGTGAGTTCAACTCCCGGCCAGGGAGATTCCCACATGGTGCGGCAGACCTCTCCTGCCTCACCCACTGCTCCCCTCAGCAGTGTATTTCCGTTGATCTGCCTGTTCTGCTCCCCACTCTGTTTCTGGTGAACCCTCTCGCCGCCCCCCACCTCTGGCCTGTACCCCAGCTTATATGCATAAATAAATAAATCTTTAAAAAAAAGAAATTAAAATAAAACATAAAAAAATAGAATAAGCTTTTTCTCCCTCACTGAAGACCTACCTCCATCATAAGTCATATAGTAACTATCCACAACACGAAGTTCATGACCAACTACTTCAGCAAAAACAAAGGTCAGCAACATCCTTCACTTTGGGAAGGCAATGGTATTTAAGACAGAAATCCTGGAAAAACTTACCCAAATGTACAAAGACCACACCAGATGCTATCTTTGTTCTTGGATTCAAAAACCTACTTTGGTGGTGGCAAGACAACTGGCTTTAGCATGATTTATGATTCCTTGGATTTCACATAGAAAAATGAACCCAAAGTGATGCTTGTAAGACGCAGTCTGCATGAAAAGAAACAGATTTGGATAAGACAGCATAAGGAACACAAGAGCACAATGAAGACAATTTGGAGACTACAAAAGGCCAATGTTGGTTATGGCAAATGGTAAGCTGGAGATTGCACAGATTTCTCACAAGTTTTATGTGGAAAAAAACAGTAATAATAAAATAAAATGTACCAGAATAAAATAAAATGAAACCTCCTAAATAAAATGAAACCGCCTCTGTTCCCAAAGATACCTCCTTAATCATTGGTGTGCTGACAAATGTTTAACAACAAGCTCTTGGCAGATGCAAGAATTTGCTTTGTAACACTCCCCAATTCTTTTCACTAGGACATTCCCATCATGACCAACTATAAACCACAAATATCACTGTATTCAGAATTGGTAAGGGAAGTCCAGCCATGTACCTTTTTATAGGATTTCTACTATTTAAATATAGAACATGACCTCATTAGATGATTTTACTAACTATTAATAAATTAAGAAGTGATGAGTTTTTATTATTATCTAAATTTGAAAAAAATGTTCCATTGTCAAGTCTATGTGGTTTAATCTTTAATAATGTTTGCATTTAACCACTGTCTCATAAAATTCTTAAAAATCTGACAATTAACTCTGGCCAATGACTAGGATTGAACTCCCAGGATCCACAGCCCTTGCCCTTCCTGTTGCTCTATACTACTCCCTTCCCGCCTTTGATGTCGCTCTTGTCTCTCCAGCTCCATTACGTATCTTATTTCCACATATCCTTTTTCTCTCACACTGGTCTCTTATCCTATCCCTTGAACTGCGTTCCACCTCACCACTCCCATCCCAGGAAGCCTCCTTCTATACATCAACTCCTCCAGCCCTCTCCCCACACAGATGCACTGTACTGAGCCACGGAAGCACCTCCAGGAGAGATCCTGGTACTTTCACTTACTTTCCTCAGTAATCAAGGTCATAGCGGGGAGATGGATGTTGAATTCCCTGTAATAGTTTTAACCAGGCATTTTCTCATGGAACCATTGTCACTCATTGCTAGGTTCTATGAATGGCCAAGCCATATTTTAAGCATTTCCTGTATTATAGTAGGGATTTATAAACAAATTTGAGATTTTTATCTCCCTTCATCTGTGAAAATGCATTAATTTTCCAAATTTCAAAAGGAAATTTGGGAATGTAGTCAAATAGATGTCATCTCTTTATAAACTTTATTTATTAAGCCATGTCCACCAAAGGGCAGCAAAAATTGTTTTGTGAAATAAATTCACTCAAGACAGAAATTAATAAATTAATGAAATAACAAATCTATTTCATTACTCACTGATAAATGGGAACACATTCGAGTCCAAACAGCAACATTACTTCAAGTTTAAGTACAATAACTTCAACTTGGAAAAATAACTAAATTTTCTTTCTTATGACTGAAAAAGCATGTATGTATAAATGTTCCTATTTATTTTTAGAGATGTTTCAATATTGTGGAAAAAATCACCATATGACTAAAATTTCATTTTTTTTACTCCAAATACTCATGATTAACTTTCATAATTGTTAACTCACCAGTTGGTTACTCATTGAACCATTTAACATATATTTGAACACATCTCTAATACAAAACATTATGCTAGCAATTATCACTTCTGAGGATAACTTGAGGAATAAAAAAAAAATAATTACCTGCTTTTACCAGTCAGGATTTTCCAGAAAAACAGAATCAATAGGGTGTGTGTGTGTGTGTGTGTGTGTGTGTGTGTGTGTGTGCGCGTGCACACACGCGCGCGTGTGTGCGCTTGCAAGTGTGTGCAAAGAGGTTTATTGTAAGAAGTTGGTTTGTACATTTTTGGAGCTGGCAAGGCTGGAAATTCAGGATGGAATTAATGCTGATGTCTTGAGGTAATGTTTCTTCTTCTCTAGGAAACCTCTGTCATTGCTCTTTAGATCTTTAACTGATTCTGTGAGACCCAAAACCATATCTTTCTGTCAAACACTCTCCTCAAGGAGGATAAATAGTCAAGATGGTGAAGTGAAGTAGAAACTTTAAGAAATTTAATATCAGAAACTTTGAGTCTTAAGAAAACAGTTACAGAAATTATTCCAGATGTGGGCACCGTGGCGGTCCCAGTAGGAACTCAGGACACTGGTGCCTGTAAAAACTGGACAGAAGCTCAGGGAGGATGTGGAAACCTGGGTCGGGTTTGTTAGTGCTGTGGACTTGCTGCTCTCACCTGCCTGTCCATCCCCCTGCCCCTCATCCTTCTCCTTCCAGAAGCATCTCAAGTGATGTCTCTTTAATTAAACCTCTTCAGTTCAGATCACATTAATTTCCTTCAGTTTGTCGTATTGCCCCTTTAGCTAAAATGGAATGGTCTTCACTCTTTCTTTTATGTTTTTACGTAATTAGCATAATTAAATTCAAGAATATAGCTGGTCTCTCTATTGTATATCTTGCCCTGAACCCAGTGTTGGGTCCATAGAAAGTTTGCTTCTTTCTCGCAGAATCAGGCTTCTTACTGTCTGCTCATGGGCTTCCTCAGTGTCGCATTTACTATCTATCTGCTCTTTGTGGTTATGCTGCTAGTGTCTCCACAGCTCCCCACTATCTCCCATCTGCCACTTGTGTCTGTTCTGAGCCCTCTGTGTGCCCTGGGGAGCAACCACTTTGCATCCAACCTACATGGAGGTGATGAAGAAGGCTTTATTTTCTCACATTTGAAGAAGTTACCTAATGAAAGTGAAGTTGAAAAGACACCCCTCGTAAAGTAACAGGGGTGTCACTTTTATTACCCTAAAATAGTGTCAGCTTTTGATCCAGAAGTTGCTCAGGAGTATTTAACTGGATCGTGACCAACATATGGTGGGCAACATTAGCATTAGTCATATTTTTCTATATTTCTATGAGCACTCTAGCAAAGTATTAGAGGGAAATTACTTTCTGAAATGCATGTAAAA
This sequence comes from Scalopus aquaticus, assembly GCA_004024925.1. NCBI lineage: Eukaryota > Metazoa > Chordata > Mammalia > Eulipotyphla > Talpidae > Scalopus > Scalopus aquaticus. The sequence goes on along the minus strand of PVIJ01001278.1, from coordinate 107,986 downwards.
ATTGGATAAGTTGCAAATGCAGAATCTCAGATATTTCAAAGGGGAACTTTCCTTTGTGCTTGTCAATTTGATGTTTCTGTTCTCTCAGATTTCTCAGCTAAAATATCTTAGCACACTTCTCAGGAGGAAAAATACATTTCATATTTTCCTGATTAGTACTTATCATGTTCATATGTGTTTGGACTCAATAAATATGAGTTTGCGATAGTCTTGCATGTGAGAACACACATGCCATCGTACTAGGAAACAAACAGAATCCAGGTACATTCATAACAAATGTACTCCTCTGCTCATTTATCTTTAGTTTAAATTTTGGCACGTCTTCTAACCTTCATCCATGACTTCAGTGCATTACACACAACAATGAGGTCAAGATCATAAAGTTCAATTTAACATGGACCAGTTGCAGCTTCACTCTGTTTTGTAGCAAACACACTGAAACTTTCATCTGGATCAGTCCTCCTACAAATCCATGTCCAAGGTAAACTCAGACAAGATACTAATCACAACTCCTTGAAAAACAACTCCAAGTGCATGCCCTGACATAAATCAAAAGCCCCAATTGGCAGAGGGAAGAAGACATGTCTTAACTGGTTCACAGGCCACCATGATTAACATAGCCTTTCTTATTTCGCTTAGACTGTCATGAATTTTCACAAGATGTACACAGGTTTTTGACTATGGTAAATGAGTTTAAACTGTCTGGCAAATGAGCTTAAACTGTCATTTAAAAAATATTTTTCATAATTAAAATCATGCTGCATAATATGCTATAATTACAATTCATTTAAAATCTGACACCACCTAATCAAGGTCAATAATGCATTTCTCACTGCAATATTTCCACCTTTGTCCATAGACAAGTACAATAGTACTTGCACTCAAGAATTTAACAAATGTATAGTCAGGATTTTGTCTTAAGTAGTAACTCCCTTTAAATTCATGAATCATTTTGATCTAATATAACTCTACTTTCAGAGGTCTATTTTACGTTTTACCCTAACTGTGGTTTGCCATGTATGCTAAATATATACAACATGACATGAGTGTTGGAGACATTACCCATTGTATTGGCCAGAGTTGTCCAAAGAAATAGAACCATTAAGATATGTTTCTATAAAGAGATATATTTTTTAAAGTTGGCTCACATGACAAGTGAGGCTGAGAAGTTCCAACTTCTATAGTTGGCAAGACCCAGGAGAGCCAACATACCGGTTTGTGTCCGAAGGCAAGAAAAGAGCAATATCCCAGCTCAAAGCTGTCAGGCAGGAATTCCTTCTCTTAGTTTTTGTTCGTTTTAGTCCTTCACTTATTTGGAAGCGTTTCAGCCACTTAGGAAGTCTACTGATTCAAATGTAAATCTCATCCCAAAAACACAGACTCACCTAGAATGAGTTTGGCCAAATTTCTGGATACCCTGTAACTCAGCCAAGTTAACCACACCCATAAACACAAAGAGTATCATTTAGGAAAGAAGTAAGACAAAGCTGGTAAACAATAACATAAAACTAAGTGCTAAATTGAACACTAACGCCCATAATTACTATGTAACTTCACAAAGAGAGTAATCAGAGAATTGAATTTCTGATTAACCAATTATATAATAAATATTTCCATTTGTCTACAGGTGATTAAGTTCAAAGTAGTAAAGGGTAAATAAAAGCTGCTTGTACAAAAAATGAAATGCCCTAAAATGACTTTAAAATTTGAAAGAAAAAAAAAAGCCTCAAGCACAGACACAGGGAGAAAAATAAGAGACTGCTTCAGCATTTTTCCTGTCTGAATTCTGATACCATTTTATACCTCCATGTGAAAGATTGCTTTGGCTGAGTGAAAATGGCTTTTAATGCCACATATTCCTAAAACACCTGCTGGTCTTAAGTGTTTCAGCAAATAATTCAGCCTGCTGGGAATTCTTAGGTTATAATTTTTATATTCATAGTTTCTCAAAAATGCTTAGAGGTTTTCAGCAAAAGGGGAAAAGCAGTGATGTCAAGCTAAATGATCCCTGAGAGTAACAGATATTATTCACTGCTTTAGTTTACTACCCACGACCTACCAAATTGTATTCTTTCACAGGTGTATTTTAATGGAAGAGGTCTAAGAAATTATGTCACATTCAGTTATTTCCCCAAGGATTAGGCAATGACATGTAAGCAATTCTGCTGGCTAACTTTGACAACAGTTTTGTTTTTTAATTTAAAGAAATTTACTTTATTCTTTTCTTTTTTTATTTCTCTTTTTGATACTGATTATTTTCATTGTGTTAACATTTGTTTCAACATTGAATATGATTTAGAGGTATATGTTCACACCCGTCCAGATGTATGTCACACCACAACCCCACCAATGTCCCTATAATCCTCCACCAAAACCCTACCCTTCTCACCCCCTTCCCCACCTCCCCCTCTAGTAATGTCAGATCTACAGTCACATTTCTAGGGTTTGTTTTGGTTTAGTTTCATCTGTTCCTTTGTCTTGTTTCCTCTATATTTCACGGCAATTTTTATTGGGAACTAATAACAGAAATTATTATGCAAAAGTTTGGAAATATCTCTCTACTCTACCTTGAAGAGAACAATCAGAAACAGCCTCAGAGACATCAAAATGTCTATAGCTGAAAACCCATCACTTTTCTTCGATTTATGCTTTAGTAATTACGGATCGAATCTCAATCTGACATAGCCACAGTTTTCAGCACGGTTCTATAGCTGACTGAATGTTCCTTTCCACCACTAATGCCCAGAACAACTCCATGTTTCACGAGTCTCCCACCTGGCTGATGATAATTACTTTCTGACTGGTCTCTCCTTTTGCTGGGATCAGATAGACTGAAGCTCTTCTCTCTCTTGAAATGTTTCTGAATCCAGGCAAACCTGGGGAGATGTCACCGTCTTTGGGTCTCACCCACACACTCACAATTGCAGGACATGACTCAAATACAGAGTATAACACAAACAGGGTGTATTTACAGGGAGATATTTTTAAAAGGAAAGTTTCTAAGGCCAGGGATGGCCAGCTGTCCTACCCCAGAGAGTGTCCACAGTGTCCAGAAGTCCAAACATTCATGTTCATGAAAGATGTTATGTTCCCTTCCATGAGAGGCTCGAGCTGGTGGCACATAGATAAGCTTGGGCTGGGACCCAACTCACAGTGGCAAGTGGAAGTGCTCATCGGTGGCCCTGCTGAGGCAGCACCACGGCGTCCAGCAGCAGTGATCCGGATGCCAGGCCGGGCAGCATCCGAGGCAACAGGAGATACCTCTAGAGGTGGCACAGGGATCAGTCAGCGATGTCAGTCAGGCAGCTGCAGACAGTTCCTAGGGACAATGTGGACACAGGCCCATGATGCTGATCAGGAGGCCGAGCGGAGGACCAGGCAGCAGCGGTCAGGTCTTCCAGGGAGGCGTAATCTACCACCCAAAGCAAGAGCTGGAGATCTGAAGACAGGAACCGATGGTCTGCCCAGGTGAGAGTCTTTAACAAGAAGCAAGATCTTCCCAGGTGAGAATGTCTGAATCTATCTGTTGCCCCAGCTTTTACGGCTTCCAGGCTCTTTTGCTTCTTCCCTTTTTCCCCAAGGGCAGTATGGGGCTCCAAACCTGATTATGCAGTGGAGGTTCAAACCTATTCAAAATTGGCGCAGTTTCAAAACCCAAATTCCACTTGCATGTAAGACCAACCTGTACGGCAGTGAGCTGTCTCGTGAGGGGTGTGGTAGTAGGTGCAGGGGAGACAGCGGAGCCAGGGGCATCACACTGTACCACCAAGCATGGAGCCATGGAACTCCTTTTGCATTTCTATTATTCTAGAAGAGCCTTTCACAACTGTGGGAGGTTAAACACAAGCAGATAGGAATGAGCATCACTATCCCCCATGATGAACACTTGCCAAGGCGGAAATGCTGAAGTTACTATGGCCCAAGATGCGGGCCTGAGATTTTGAGAGATTGGAAGACCCTGGTACCAAGAAAATGAGAGAGAGGGTGGAGGAGGAGGGGGAGGGAGAGGGGGAGGGGGAGGAACCATAGACTTGGAACCCTGGGAAAGCCATACAAATGAAAGGAACTGTAGACTTTCAAGGGGAGAGCACAGCAGGGGGCCAAGTGACTAGCCAGGGTACCCTACACCTTAGTAGACATCAGTCAAAGAAAACCAGACACTGAACAGGCTAAACATTCCTCCTCAACCAACAGGAACAGAGAAGGCAGCCCAACCATAGAAGATTGCCTTGCCTCCACACTGCATTAAACAATTCTCTCAGAACAAACACGCTATTTTGGAGCAAAGGAGGGAAAGAGGAGACCTCATGAGGGTGGGGAGGATCCTGATCAGGAGTTTGAAGGTTGAGCTGATGGCACATTTTTTCCACTACCCCCTAAAGACTAATCACAAAGACTAACTCAATCACAAAAACTTTTGTTAAACCAGATGAGGTTGAGTTATCGTTAATAGGCAATTGTTAAGTGTTTTCTATCACACTCACACTCACACTAATAACAGAAACAGGGTTCTCCTGAGACAGATAATATCAATTACAGCAAATAAAGGAAGCAGCTATCTTGTGCTTTATTGTATTATAGTATAAACTTTAATTCCCCTCATCTCCCCCCACCCTGCCGGTGCAGAAATGAAAAAGATGGAGTTCACATTTTCCTTCAATTCACATTCTACGAGGGGAAAATTCCATAAGAACATAGTGGATAAATGGGAAAGGAGAAATAGGTGTAAGCACACAATTAGTGCAAGAAAATTGATTAAATACATGTGGAAGCTAGGAGGTTAAGATAAAGCTTATCAAAGTGATATATGCACTTCTATCTTCATTGCAGCACTATTTATAATAGGTAAGTTGTGCAAGCAACCTAAGTGTCCAAAGGAATGCTACTCAGCTATTAAAAAATAGGTGAACTCTTGCTTTTTGTGACAACTTGGGTGGAACCGGAGGACCTAATGGTAAGCAAAACAAGTCAGAAGGAGAAACACAAATATGGGATGGTGCCATGTAGAATATAGAGAAATGAAACAAAGGGTCAAATAAAGCCAAATCAGTAACAAACCCTAGAAATCTGACTGTAGAATTGGGGCTGCAAGAGAGCAATGAGAAATGGGGAACCAAGTGTTGAGGTGGTATAGCAACATAAAGGACACCAGGAAGGACAGGTTCTCCATGAGATGGGGCAGACGGGTCAAAAGGGAAGGAGTGCTGGAGTCCTCAGCTTTTACTGGTCTCTTATAGGGAGGCAATCAGGTACAGCGCAGGCACTGGAGCTGGGAGGCCTGCCAGCCTCCCGGGCGAATCTTCACTCTCTGGCTCTCTGGTGGCATCTCAGGGTCTCACTGCTGCGCCCCGAACGGTCCTCTGCTGCACACTCTATCTGCTGCCGCTTGTGCTGCATCCTCTGCTTATAAGTCCAATCTCTGGCTCAGGTGTGCCCACTCACGCATGCCCACACCCTACTCCCAGTGCCTGCCATCAGGCATGTGTGTAGGCCTGCAGAGGTCTACCATTGAGGGGAGGGCAGAAAAACCTGATAATTCTCATTTACCCTAAGGGGGCCCAAGGGACTACAGTGGAGGACTATGGGTACTTTGGAATTGGGTGTGGTAACATACACCTTAAGGGGGTGATACTATAACTCTGAATCACATCAGTTTGTAAACCAATGTGCCCTAAATAAATAAGCTTCTTGGAAAAGAAAGCTATGTTGGGTTTTAGAGAATGAATGAGTTCATCATGCAGTGAGAGAGTTCTCTGCAGCTACACTGAACAATAAGTCAAAGACACAGATGAGTGAACAAAAGTGTCCAGGCTAGATTTACTGGGCACAAGAGAGAAACCTAATCACACAGAATTCCATTTTCTGGTGACTAATGTTGTAGACCGGTGGACAGTAACTACTTTTGTTTCAAAATGTTATGATTCTATTTGTAAAGAGAAAATATTTAATTTTTTGCATTTGGTTTAATCAGGGGAGAGGGAATGGAGGAGGAGAGTTGTCATATTGTTCAACCACCAAAAATTAAAAGTGACATTTCAAAGATATACTGTAAGAATCTTGCTATTCTCCTCAATCCAAAATATAGACTCCAGATGGTTACAAATATTTATTTCTAAGATGTAAAAAAAAAGGGATCTGTTATCCAATCTACCCAGTCTCAAAATCTTTAGTAACTTCCAGCTTTAATGAGTTATAAAACTCCATTATAGGACATGCTTAATGTCACTAATTAGCCATTTTGCTTTGAAGCAAAGGTTTAAATTGCTTTTTATGAGTGATTTTGGGTCCATTGACAAGTTTCAGTATTTTTTAAAGTCATCTTTTTATATATTCTTTAAAAATTATGCTCAAAGATTATTACACACAATTTTATCTAAGTGGTAGTTTAAAACAGTTAAGTTTCAAATGATTTAAAAAGTATTTTAATTGGTTACTTTTTTTCATCTGGAATTCAAAGATTGGACTGAAAAATAACAATCTTGATTTCATAAGGAAAAAAAAAAAACGCTTTAGAACCATGGCTAAGACTGCAGGAGCTGATCATACAAATATGCTGTAAGACCTAAAGGATTCTGGAAGGTCTACCAGCCCAAATACTTTCCATCTACTTGCCAAGGCACCAAGGATATTCTACCTCAGATTTATGACTTTGACTTTCAAAGGTTTGTTGATCATCATTAATCTGTAATAAAGTGCCAGTACCCCGTGAGAACTAACATTGAGGCTTTCTCAAAGAACAGCTTTCGGCAGTACTTCCCAGCAGGCATTTGGTGGCAGAGAAAGGGATTCCAAGCTCAAACAAGACAGAGAAATACTGAACATTATTTTTCTCTTAGAGAGTCACAACATGTATTATAGATAGAGCTCTGAAAAGACCAACAATTAGAGAAAAGGACTGGATCCTAAACCTTAATAAATTTAGCTGGCACAGAAACTTTCCTGACTACTGTGAGAATAATAATAATGAGATGAAAGCAAGACACCAAAAATTAAACAAAAATGACACAACTGATATGGGGTCAGAGGGAGACACTCAGGTGACCTAAGAGTGATGACAGAGACTATGAACATAGGGGCTGTTACCATGGAAAAACTCAGTGTATTAAGTTATTTTCCTTGAATGGGTCCTGGAGATTATTCTTTTCTTTAGGTGGACGAAATTCATTTGGTCCAGATGACCTTCATTTTATTGAAGGCCTCCATTAACATACATTTTAAGATAATGTTAATATTTCTAGGACCAACACAGAGAAAGTTGTAGGGAATCCATTCCTCTCTTTGCAATGTGGAGGAAAAAAGTGCATTATCTACTGTCTCTCTCAATGGCCCTTATTTAAGCATAACAACCAAATGTTTTCAAATTTAGTGCTAAAAACAGCCTTGCCTTCCTGAAGGTAAAACTCCCTTCCAAAAAGAAATATAAGTCCTTTCTATATGCTTTAGTTGTTGCCAGGAAACCCCAAACTGAGTGTCAAATATAACAGCCACATCGACCTTTAATGGCCTTGATGTTTGGGATCTTCTTTTTTCTTGACTTGCTACTCTTTCAGGTTCTAAGAGAATGTTCTTGTCATTTGTATCGTCCATAGTGGAGGTAAATTCTATTTAATGTATGAATTTATGAACCCCAATATTCTAAGCTCCATGAAGGAGCAGACTATGTTTGTCATATTTGTATGGGATTTTTAGTTACAGTTCAGTGCCTTGTCCAAAGAAACCCTTAGAAAAGTCTATTTGATTTATTTGGCTTAACTCAACAAACACTCAATATTTTTTCATTGCTTTTATCGGGTGTTTCTTCCTCAAATGTTTATGTCTGCAGAGTTTCTTCACTTTGCAGTCCTCTGCTTACTCACTTTTCAAAGGAAGACATACGGATTTAATAATTAACTATAGGCTATAACTTAAAAAATTATTTTTCCACTCTGACCACTAACTTCAGATTTTATATCTAAGTCCTTACTAATCATTTCCAACTGTATCTTACACAGACACTTCACACTCAATATGTTCCAGCTGAGCTCATCTTTTTCCCATTTTTCCACTCCCACCTTCCCTGCTCCTCCTACTCTTACAATTTCAATTTATAGTGCGATCATCCACCTAGTTTTCTAAAGCAGAAATCTTGTAGTCACTCTAAACTCCTTTCTCTCTGTCTACCCACATCTTTTTACTCACTAATTATTCCTCCCACATGAATCTATAATCCTTCTCCCCATCCCTACTACAACTGCCTAATCAGGTTTTCATGCTTTAACTTGACTACTAAAATACCCTCCTAATAATTCTCTTTATTCATCTTATCCTTTGAATCTTCCTCCACATATGAGCTAGAATAACATCTCAAATTCAATTTGACTATGAACTTTTCATGCTTAACCCCCTTCCAAGGCTCTCCACAGCCTTGTTCCTCAGTTAACATTCTGTAACTTAACTGTTTACTTTTTTTACTTCCACCTTCCATAAGTTTCAACTGCCTTCAGTTCTTACTAAGTAATGCTTCTTTTATTCTTAGCTTTCTGTATGGTGTCCCCCAAGCCTCGAATGCCACTTAGCTCTTAACCAGTTCTTTAAGGTTAGTTTCTGGGAACATATCTTCCATGAAGCCAAAGCATCCAGGACAGGCTGTGTTCACCTCTGCCCTCTCATTGTCACCCCACAAAACTCTCATTATCACCACATAATGCATTACTATAATTTATATATTTATGTAATTATATTTTATATTATTTAATCTACATATTATTTATGGTATCATTACCACAAATAATACCACATTTGATACTAGCCATTTGTAGTCTTTCTCTACTAAACAATAAGATTCCTAAGAGCTGGTCCAAATTTGTATCTGTGCCCCAAGATGTAATGGACAGTTTGGCACATATTAGGTATTTAACAACAGCTACTGTACTGCCTTTTTAAGATTACTTTGAATTTCTGTGACAGAAAGATCTATTTTGTGCTTTCTTAAATTTTGTGGAGTTACAATTTTATTCTAAGTGACAATATGCTCAGCTCAGTGACTCCATTTCCCACCCTCACTTGCCACAATAGAAGATCAGAGGATCAATGCGATGTAAGAACTTACCGCTTGCCTTCTAGAAACCACTTTAAAGGAGGTGGACTAAACCAGGAGAAAATAACTTTGTCATTTAATCCATCACTCCTTCTGCCTGAAAGATGTTCAAATGACTGGAATTCTAGGAGACATCGCATGTCCTTAAAGATGCAAAGTCATGTTCTAAGTCCTAAGAAAGATAGGACTATGGTTCCTGATGGCCATGGAGCTTTCATACAAGCCCAGAACAGCATTTTTTAAAAAATTTTGTGACATGAGAGAATATGGCCTCTACTTTTTTTAGACTATCTGGGTCTTTCTTACCAAGAACTGAATATGCAATAGTAGTTGCTGGCTCTGAGTAAAAGTTTCTTCTTAAATGATGCAATCACAAATTAAAATTGATCATGAAGAAATGCTTCATTGTTATTACCTAGGGTGGGCACACATATATTCGTGAACATATCGCCCTATTCAACTTCATCCAAAAACTGGAAAGCTGGATGACTTTTAATATGGTGATGAGCTACTGCGCATGTCCAGTTGTTATTTTATTCTCATCACTTGTCACTAATAGAGTTGGAATGTCTGAAATATTACTTGAGCAATGTATCTATTACTCTTAGTCAAAGCTAGTAGCTAATATGGGGCTTCATAATGACAATGAAATACAGTTCTTTTAAGAATTTACAAGCAAGAAAGCATTATGGATATATCCTTAATTTACATATATCTATACTTATGCACAGACATAAATTTTTAAGCAAATAGCAAACACATATTATTGAGTTGGTATCCCATTTAGAAAGTATAAAATAAAACAATGAAAACAATACACATACAAATTTTAATAATACAGTAGATTCTGGGTCTCTGACTTAACAGGTATCATATATATATTATGTCTCTAACCACTAACTCCCTTGCTTATCTTGTTTCCCCCTCGATGCTACCACAGACAGTTTTCACACTATATTGATTCAATTTAAATTCTATTCAGTTGACACCTAGACACCAACATCATTTGACCTCTTCTCCAGGTCTTTTGGGTTAACTTTTCAACAATCATCAATGCCCATTTTCTGAAATACTCTGAATTGCTTAGAGTCTGTGCCACCAGCTGTTTCTATGTCACTCCCATGGGTGCCTGCCTCCCAGTGGATGGCCGTTCACTGTATGCAATGAGTTCTTCAAACACTTACTTCCCTTCTGAGCTATTTTAAGTCCATGTAAGACAAAACCTCGATCCAGAGGGCAAAACAATCTGTCTTGTTTTGGTGTTTAAGAATAAATAATAGGATGTAAGTTCTGAAGTAATCAAACTCTAAATCACATATCTTGACCCAAGATAATAAGTCTCTTGTCCAAGTTTCATTGGCTTACTAAATGTTAAGTGTCTGCTATGTAACTAGCACTGTGCTAGGACATTGATACTACACTGAGCAATAGGTATGGTATGCTGTAAAGAAGACAGGTACTAAGCAAATTATTGCAGAAAATGTTTCTAAAATTTCAAAGTGAGACAAAGTGCTATGAAGAAAAGGAATGTGATCCTATGAGTCTACTAATGGCAAACTAGTTTGTTTCAGACCGACTAATCTACTGCATAAGTAGAAAAATGGAATTATAAAATATGTCCATGAATGTGTCATAAAGCTACTGAGGCTATCAGGACATGATAGGCTTAAATTCAAGAAAAGAAGGAAGTGCAGGGAGGGGAACCTGAGTGTTGAGTGACTTCTCCCTTTATGGCATTTGCTAATTCTTGGTGAAGTTCAGATGAACAGAGCATCTACAGTCTCATGGGTCTGGAGAACAAAAGTTCATGTTTAGGGTCCAGAAACAAAAGGTGACTTTGCTAAATGCCAAGGCTTCTGGTGGAGAAAGGGAAGTACTCGTGACCTCCCTCTCCATGACCCACTCAGGGAGCCCCTCTCACTAGTACTCCAGTCATGGCTCTCAGCCAGCAGTTGACTTAAAATTTCAGTCCTAATGTGTCTGAGCTATTTATACTTCTGCTTATAGAAGGCTTTAGCCTTCTATTAAATTGTATCTGTGAACATAGCAGTACAAGGAAGAAATCCATAAGATGTTTAAAGTCTATCTATTCATGCTTCTCTCTGAAACTACTGTGTAGTGAAACCTTTGATAGGATTCATCACTGCAACCATTATTTTCTTTATGCCCATTTCCCCCAGGGCATGAGAAAACTGAAATGCTAAGAGGCAGTCTAAATGTCAGATTGAGTGGAATCATTTTGGTATTGCAGGTGGAATCATTCCACTATTCAATACTAAAATCTTCAAACAAACCTCCTCTAGAAGGTATGTGGGGGAATTGTCATTTATCTAGGCTTCCCTACTGTATCTCCAGTGCTTAGAATACTGTGTAAACATAATGGAGATTCAATAGGCATTTTAATGAGTAAATGGGTCTTTCCCCTTAAAATGCTACTATATTTTAAATTTTGTTTGCAAATATTCCAATGCATCAAAAACAAATTATTGTTAAATGAATAATATGCCTGATCTTATTCACTTCTATTATCTAGTACCCCTAATTTATTTTAGAGAAGCTTTAGCTGCAATCTATCTACACCATAACATTTTTGAGTGAAAATAAATCAATTCAGTTTGTTCTTCTTTACAAACATCTGCTGGCTTTTAGAATAATAGTGCCACTGGTTGTTTCTGATTCAAGCACAATGTGAGGCTTTGTTTCTGAGACAAGTCAACCGAGCAAGAAAACAATTAGAATTACTCCCAGCTTGATAAGGCACATTGAATCCAAAATCTCAGTGAGTGTCCCCATCACGCTACAATCACCTGATCTAAAATCATCTGCTCCCGCTTAGCCTTACTCCTTCGGAATACACACACACACACACACACACACACACACACACACACACACACGTCTGATATAAATTAGAGCCTTATAATTTATTGTGGGAATTCTTTTATCCCACAGATTGGCTTTTAAATTGGTTTCCAGAGAAAGCTAGTCTCTGACAACAGCTAAAGCACTGAGACAAAAAGAGGAGTAAGGGTGTGACAAAAGAGGAACTGGCCTCCCCTGGCCAAACCCCTTAAATGGATCTATTAAAGGACTTATTAAGGGTTTTTAGGCATTAGGAATGAAGGAGGGCTGCTTTACTTGGTGACAAAACTCAGTGGGGAACTAAAGTGTCTCCCATATGACAAAATCTCCACTCCCAGAATCCTAGTCCTTCCTCAGCAAAGGCCAGACTTCACCTCAGATACATGACAAAAACACAAATTTAACTGACATTGCATTGGGGCAACCCACAGACAGTGTTTGTGTGCGTGTTGGCTCTTTCAACCCAGTGGTTGCAAGAAATTTGATGTATCTTTTACAGAGTCAAAAAAAAAAAATCACTGATTTATCATCCATGTGTTACGCAGGAAATTGTACAATTGACACTCATAAATCTATTTCTTTAAGCTTTGTGGAAATATTAACAGTAAACACTATATAGATCTCACATAGCTCTTCCTTCTAACAGAATACACAGATGGATGTTTTGTAGACCTGATGGCAGTAAAAATACAACATCCCAAATATGCTGGCCACACAGAGCACTGCAGAGTAGCAATTAGTTCACCTTCGTGATCTCGTGACTGAGAGGGAGCTGCAAATCCCCATCACTGCCCGGCCTCACTAGAAAAACTTGGAGTCCATACCACTAGCCTGGAAAAGATCAAAATCCAAAATACAGTTCTACTTAATGTATATGACTTTGATACCTTTGTGAAGTTGAAAAATTGTAAGGTAAGCTATCATGAGTCTGTCCAGTCTGTCCAGAGGGTCCAGAGCACAGGGCACAGGGCAAAGGAGCCTGAAAAAGAGGGCTCAGGAAAGAAGAAGCAGAACCAAGAGCACGCTGACCGAAAGCTCAAGTGAAGAAAATACTTAAAAGAAGAGTGATGATCTCTATCAAATGCTGCCAGCAGCTCAAGTAAGATGAAAACTAAGATGCAGCGTTAGTGTCAGCTATGTGGAAGTCAATGACAATTTTACCAGAGCTGTTTTGTCGGAGCTATGAGAATGAACGCCTAATTAGAAAATCACACACAAGCAAATTGCAAATATCAAGTAAATATAACTATTGAGAAGATATGCTTCTCAGAGAAGCAGAGTAATGATCCAGTAACTGAAGGGGTATAGAGTCTGGAAAATTTTGTTCTTGCTAAAATAGAGGAAATAATAGTGTATGAGCTCATGAAAATGAGCACGTAATAGTGAAAATATAATTTTACATGCTGATGGGATGTCCTTGAATATTTGAGAGGGTATGGTAACTGGTGGGGTGAGCGGGCAAGCAGAGGGAACTGGTCTTAGTATGGAAAGTTTGCCCACTGTAAGGAAAGACAGGATGTGTGCAGAGGACGCAGGAGGGCAGATGTGGTACATACGCTCTACAATATCCTAAAGAAATGCGAAACAAGGTGCCAGCAGAGAGTGAGGATGGAGGAAGAGAAACTGAGGAGAGAGAAAGTATAAAGTACTCTCTGGGCAATGAGTGAGGAGTGGAGGACCAGAGCAATGCAGTAGAAATGCCAGCAGCATTAAGTGGCCACTTGTGATTAGTAGCAATGAATTGAAAGTGAGACCCATCAGTGAGCTGGTGTTTTTCTCCAGATCTGTTCAACCAAACTGAGACAGATCCTGACAAACTGAGAGTTGGCTTTAGCCAGGACTGGAATTCACAAAATGGAAAAATGCCCAGAATTTTGTATTTTAAAAAAGTAGAAATTTGATACAGTGCATGAGTATAGCAATTCCACAGGGTGGGAGGGGTGGGGGGGAAGGGCGGGGCGGGGGGGAGTCCAAAAGGAGTTTTATATATGGATACATTTTACAGAAAATTTTAACTTCTTATATATCCTCTAAATTTCTTTTGCAACAATCAGTGTTCATGCAATCTATTTATTTATTTATTATTTATTTATTTATTGAGGTAACATTAGTTTACAACACTATGTGATTTAGTGCACAGGATCACACCCTTCAGGTGTGTGTTACCACATCACACCCAGCACCAAGGTACCCATCATCCTCCACCATAGTCCATCGTTTCCCCTTTGCTCTCCCCCTTCTCCCTTTCCCTTTGGTAATTTCAATTCTACAGTCAGATTTCTAGAGCTTACTAGTTTGGTTTTATCTGATCCTTTATTTTGTTTCTCCGTACTCCATATGTAAGTGATACCATCCAGTATTTTCCTTCTGACTTACTTCTCCTTTGTTTCTCTTGCCTTTTGAGAGGAATCCACAAAGACATCACTGAAATCTGTCATAGAGTGTTTTTCCTATGTTTTCTTCTAAGCATTTTATGCTTTCAGGTCTTATATCCAAATCTTTTATCCATTATGAGTTAATTTGTCATCAGAGAATTGTCTAGCTCCATTCTTTTCATGTGACTGCAGCTTTCTAAACGCTGTTTGTTAAAGAAATTTTCTTTCTCCAATATATATTCTTGATTATTTTGTTGTTGGTTAACAATCTACAGATGTATGAGTGTATCTCTGGGCTTTCAATTCTCATTCTGTATCTTAAATTATTGGAAGTTTCACTACTTATGTGACTTGGTATAGGTCTCATATGTTTAGATAATGTAGTGATCTTTCAGTTTTTGGACTTGTATATTTAGTTGCTTCTCCAAGTTAGCAAAGTTTTCCTCTATTTTCTTCTTCAAGTACATTCTCCTGTTCCTTTTACTCTCTTCCTCTTCTGGAATACCCATTAGTCTTAGATTGCTTTCCCTCGTGGAGTCAGATAATTCTCACAGTATTTCTTTGTAGTTTTCTTTATTCTTCCACCTGTATTCTTATTGCATTATCAACTCCAAGGTCACTGATTTGATCTTCCATTTGGTCTACTCTACTTCCATAGCTTTTATCTCTTCTATTGAGCTTTTGATATCCCACATCTCCAGTATTTTCTTATTGAAAGCTTCTATTTTTAGCTTCTGTTCATTCACTTTATTTCTCAGGACATTAATGTGTTTGAATTTTCTTGCATATCTTTGATCAGCTTTTCTGTGAGTCCTTTGTACTTCTTCATTATGGCAACTCTGAACTCTGTGTCTAATAGGAAGAAAAGATCTCCTGTATCTTTGTGGTTGGATTTTGGAGATTTGCTCCCTCTCTGGTGTGATATATTCCTTGAGGACACAACGTACCATGTGCTGTATTTTTCCCTCTGCCCATCTTTCCCTCTGCCCCCCACCAAGTGTCCTAAGAGTGCATAACTTTCACTTTTTCAGTAGATGGCACTATGGGGGGTTGTTTTTGGTTGTTTTTTGTTTTGTTTTTGTTTTTTTTTTTTTTCCTGTCTTGGCATTTCCAAAGACTGTGATGTTAGGGGAAACTGATCTACAGCTAGAGTCATGGGGTGGCGAAGGGGGCTGTAGGAGTGCAAGTCTCATTTTTGTGGTATCTTTGTAGCCCTCCTCTCTGGGTTTCTAGACCTGTGCTTCTGAAATCTGTGGGCCAAACTTTTAGTACTGCTTCACAGGAGTAGGGGAGAAGGTGTGCCACTCTGTGCCCCATCTTATCACCAAGAACCCTGCCCACCTGTCTCATTCCAGCACTTCCAAATTCATGTCCCCTCAGTTAAGGGAGCAGCTTAATTTTCCAAGGTCACCAGCCAAATATGAGAGCACCAGTTTGCCCCACTGACTTCAACTCTAAAGAGTCTCTAGGCACCTCTGTCCATCCACCTTTTGTTGAAGTTGAATTTCCTCAGTGTCTCTTCTGTCACAGTCAAAATCAGTCCTCAAAGTCCAAGAACTGCTATAGTTTCACCCCAAGTTGCAAGCTCCTCTGTGTCCAGTACCTCTCTGAACTACTTTAGGTTAGCCCCCACAAGAACAAAGCAGGGAACCATTTCTCATGCCATCTTCCCAACAAACAAACTCCTATCCTCACTATTTCTCTCAACATATCCTAAATAAGCTAGTATTTGGGACTATACAATTTGTAAGCAATAGAACAGATAACAATTTGCTCTGTCTCTTTGCTCACAGAGCGCATCATCTCTTGTGTATGCCCCTTCTGCATTATTCCCTTGATTCCCTCTGCTTATAGACCAATGCACAGGATCCCAACATGCCCACTCTTGCCCTAGTCCATAGTTCCATAGGTCACCAACAACTGACTGAGTCTTTTTCTTTCTCAGATAAAATCCATAAGAGACAAGATGATTGGCTGACCTTGGTTCAATAAGCTAGAACCAGGCATGGGAAATCAGCTGGTCAAAACATGGCATCCATCCAAACCATCCTTTCAGCTGAATGTCTGGAGAGAGGTAATTTCAATGAAACAGGACAGAAAGGACCCCAAATATAATTCTAAGAAATCACTCTGACTTTTATAATCAGAACAAATATTTTCAAACAAATGTAAAAGAGAGATCAAAGGGATATACAAAATATTTTTAATTGTCCCTTTTAAAGAAATATTCCTTCTCTGTTTTCAGGTAGCTTTTTCATCATCATTATTTCTAAAAAGCTTCTGTTGAGTGCCTTTTAGCATAAGACACAATGTCCTCCACTGCGGAGAATGAGTCTGACAGGCATAAAATCATATTTAACAGTAAAATCTACCTTTTTGAAGAAAACATTGTAAAGCTGGAGTGCATCCCTACCAGCAAAATGGAACTGTTGACAACATCAAAAGGTCTGAAGATTCCCCCTCCTTCAAGGAATGCCCAGTGAATATTTCTGCATGTTATTAGACTTGAAAATTAAATCAGAAGCAAAAATAGCAAGATAAAACAGAAAAGTAATTCTATCAGCAACTTTCTCTTTTAAGATTATTTTTAGCTGCACAAATTATATGTGCTACATCCTTGTATATTTAAAAACTGAAGTAAATACAGAAGCACATAGAGAAAAAAGATATTTTGGGTCCTACCTCCCTCACCTCTCATTCTCCTGAATTCCATAGTCCTCTCCAGAGGAAAACACAGGGTTAACAGTTTGTGCTTTACCTGTTCAACTGTTTTTCTGGGGTGAGGTTTATTTACAGTTTTGTTCTTATGACTTTTCTTTTCACTTTAAAACATACCTGTCTTCTTTATGCAGATAACTTCCTGTCCTTTCTTCTTGGTATGTTATGTATCCTATGTTATATAAAATGGTGGCATTTTATCCAGACCCTATGAAGACAATTTTAATAATATCTCAATGATCTAATCTCTTAAGACTCACATTTCATCCATTTTTAAAAAGCAGACATTTTATGAACTGGTGAAGCAATCACTCAGAAACATACATTTTTTTGAAACATACATCTTTGAAGCTATAATCATGTTATAATTTGTTCCGCCTCACAAACAACCAGAGCCAGTCTTCCAAAAGGACAATCCGTTAAACCAAATCTCTAACATTAAAGCTGCTTACAGCTATTTCAGATAATGGAAGCTGTCCAATGTGTGATGTGTTTAGGCTCCTCCATTTAGGGAGGATGTGTTATACTAATAATCGACTTGAAAATGAACTCTATACTAGAAATTCAGCAGTGAATAACAAAAATCAGTGAGCTTACAAAATTTACTGGAAATTTCTTTCTGAAGGTCAAAGAATATATGAAGCACAGTAGCAATGTACATTTTTAACAGTATATCATATTCTTATGAAACTCTGATATAAAACTTCTAAGGCTATTATTTCAGAAGAACTGGTTAAAGATAGTTCAACTAAAATCTAATTTGTACATTTGTTTAAATTTTTTATATGACAATTTAGAATAAAAGGGAAAATATCTGAAGATTTCCCATAAAAATGAAAAATCCCCCAAAATATGTCCTTTGTGGACCTTATCATATTTATGTAGACTCTATCATTTAAAAACTATGTTACCTTCTTGTTTGATTCTTAGTTTCCTCATCATTAAACTGAAAAGATAGTGTCTACTTTCATGTATTAAACATCATGTATTAACAGATGTTTAAGCATGTGCCTAGTAGTTGACTTCAAGTCCAACAGGCAGTAAACAATTCCCCAACTTATAACAAAACTAAAGAGTCTGTCTTATCTTTCAATTCTTATGCCTCAGCACTTATTATAAAGATATAAGGTTTATAAGCCTTATGCAAGGCATTCAGAAAAAGATGGGGCAATTACTGCCCATAAGGAAAACCCTGAGGAGCAAGAAGTCAGAGGGCAAATGCATCAGTCCTCAATTCTTTGGAGGTAAAGTTCTGAAGCCCACTCTACATAGTTTTTAAATGGCTCTCAGTGCAGCTGAACACAGTTGCTCGTAGCAATAACTGGCTTAATTGGCTTCCAGGAAACATTTAACAAATAGACTACCTTCTCTTAAATCTTTGTCTTAGACTCTGCTTTGGGAAAAACCAAACTGAGACATTATGTAAAATGTTTTTAGCAATGTCCAGGACATAATGTGTGGTTACTCTATGGTAGTTCTTTTCCCTGAATCTTCATAAATGCCATTCACTCTGCTGATTAATTTTCCAGTTCTTCTCAAAGACTCACTTATGGCAAAAGAATGTTGTAGAACAGATGGATATGGTAGCAATGGTCACATGTGGCTATTGAAAATTTGGAATGTCACTATAGTAAATTGAGAGGCTCTACCAGTGAAAGCTAACCAACAGACTTAAAATATTTAGAATAAAGAATGTAAAATAGCTTATTAATAACTTTTATACTGATTAGTTGAAATGATAATATTTTGGAAACATTGGGATAAATAAAATATTATTATTAACATTAATTTCATTTGTTTCTTTTTTTCTTTTAATAATATGACAACTAAAATATGTTAAGCTACATTAATGGCTTATAATGTAGTCCAAAGAATCACGTTAGAGAACTGAACAGACACATTGTCTGTAGCTTGATTGCAAAATGACTCCATCATTCCCTTCCCTATATCCCTGTCACTTGACAATGAGACTTAGAAGCCCCACCCATCAAAAGTTAGAGTCTATTTCTTTACCCTTGATTTGGGACT
The DNA here is from genome assembly GCA_004024925.1 of Scalopus aquaticus. Taxonomy (NCBI): domain Eukaryota; kingdom Metazoa; phylum Chordata; class Mammalia; order Eulipotyphla; family Talpidae; genus Scalopus; species Scalopus aquaticus. Next base: position 88,927 of record PVIJ01001278.1, on the reverse strand, counting down.
GGCTTTGTGACTTAGGTGACATGGAAGGAGACGCTTAAAAGAGACAGAGGTGGGTGAAAGACCCAAGAGGAGCATGACAAAGTTAGCCTTTATTCTGACTTTGCTCTTTTTCTTCCAGACTTGCCTGGCCCCTTCTGCCCCTTTTGTATAATTCCCTGCCAGAAGATGCCTTAAACTTGGGGTAAACTTTTGGGCCTCAGCAGCCCCACTTTGGATCAACCCTTTTGGATAGCCATCTACCCATGAGGGGATGGATAATTTTGGGTGCCTCATTTGAAAACTATATTCTTTCTTTCTCTCTATTGCACATTAATTGTATTAAAGTTCTTTTCTATTAAAAATCTACACACTAAGAGTATGTTTGTCTTTACGCAGCGTTCCCATGTGGCAGAACCCACTTAAAGAAGGCAGGTTTGGGAAACCCAGGGTGATCCTCAACCTGCTAACCGTATCTTCAGCTTCTACAATGGAAATGCGTCTGTTTAATAAAAATAAAGAATTTCCAAATGTAGAAAAGATGTTTACATTCTGGGTCATCAATAGAAAAACAAATGCTACTACTGGACCCTATTATTTCATCTCTCTATTTCTTTACTGATGCTGAGAGCCAAGTCTCATCCTTCTCTACATTAACAACCCCTCTTCATCATTCCTGGAAAATTTCTGGCTTCCCACTTCTCCCATCCTGGCTGAATTACACAGAGGCATGAGCTCTATCAAAGGTTCCTTAGTCTCTCATTGGTCACAGTTCTTATTTAGAATCTTTCTGTTTGAGTAAATAAAATCTTTCACCCATTTTCCAGTGTCTGCAACATAGTAAGTACTCGATGTTGGCTTTCAGACAAGTAAACTACACAGTTCATACAGGAAGAACTAGCAGGTCAATTTTATTTAAAAAGAAAAGTTGGTGATTATGCAGGATGTCAGTGTAATTTACCACAAGGCAATATGGCACCATTAAAGGTTTTGGTGCTGTTTATTAGATTCCCAGGGAATCAGTGTGCAGGATGCAAAAATGGGAGTGAAAACTCGTGCAGGCCATTACTTGCAAAATGCTAGTAGGAGAGTAGAAGGGGGTGTAGTCATGGCAATGGAAGACCAGATGCACATGGTAGAATGAAGGTGCTAGAATCTGATTGGTTCTAAATGGGGGGGAGGGTGGATGAAAAGGGAATGTTTTCATACGTCAAATGACAAAAAGATGAATCCAAGTGTATATATGTGTGTGTTTAGTTGCAATTTCTTTTCTAACCCAAGAACTTCCCCTATTCCTATTTATTAGTGAGCATTTTCTAATTCAGAAAATCTTCTATAGAACAGGAGAAAGGGGTGTCCTATTCTTTGCTTTTAAGTGCAAAATCAGTGTTCTAAGATAACAAAGTCTTTGCAAGAGTACTTGGAAAATAAAGCAAGCTTCCATGCCTGCAGATACCATTCTTGTTAGGGTGAAAAGAATTTACAAAGGAGCAGCACAAGGCTTAAACATATTCATGGAGAATTGGAACGTGACCTCTCTCCAAGATGTGTGTGTGGCCTGGGGAGAGAGAAGGCTAGGGGAAAGTGTGCTGTTCTACATCTACCAAATTACTTTGGAAGCACAACACCAGGGCAGACACGGTCGTAGAGGCCTCTGCACCATAATAACATTGGGCCATCAGTTAGACAAAGTTGGTGCGGCATCAAGGAACAGAGATGTTTTAAGACAGCTCTGATCCTACCTAAAGGTCACCAGTGAGAAGGGGGATTTTCCTTACTTCCCCAAACAAGGCTCAAATATTAGTTGATGGAGACAGCTGATGGCCAAAGGGGTTTGAATTCTTAACCTAAATGCCAGTGTGAATCTTGCAGTTCAGGCTTTTACAATTTCAGGTTTCAGAAGATGATTCTTTTGGAAGAGTGGCAAATACTAAACCCACCAAAGGGCAGACACACCCCCCCTTCCCAATGGCTCTTCTCCTTTCCTCCCCTCTATCTTGACACTATCATAAAACAGCCTTTGAACAGAAGTGTCACCCTGACACCCCTGAAGAGGAAGTGAGGAAGGTGAAATCCAGAACTGACACAATTTTAAACTCAAATTGACCGAAAAAGCATAACAAAGACTCAGTTCACCTGGAAATGACTAGATTTGGTTTTACAGCATTAGGGGAAATAGGGCATATAACTAAGTTCAGTTACGGGAAAATAAAATATTACTTGTTTTGCATGTATGACTTTAAGGTCTATGAAAAAATATACTTACAACAGATATAAAGGCATTTATTACATTCTTAAAAGGATTAAGATCTCTCTTTGGGGAACTACAACTTACATTATTTTTTAAAATCATAATAAATCACCAACTTAAATGGTTCAATACAAAATTGAAATTATCAAAGTGAATTGCCATTTTCTTCACGTCATGAGCCATGTTCTCATTCTAATTTGATGCTGGGTTTGGGTCACTAAAGTGGGAAACAAACATCTCTTATAAACTGCTGTGGAGAATACAAAGTGATACAAGTGCTGTAGAAAATCGCTTGGTATGTTATTATGAGGTTAAACATTCACCTATGTTATGATACAGCAATTTCAGTCTTAGCATTTACTCAAGAGAAGTGAAAACATGTCTATTAACGTTTATACAAAAATACAGCAGGAGCCTCCCGGGTGGCCCAGCGGTTGGGCACTAAGCTGTGGATCTGTCAGCAGCGGTGACACGAGTTCCACACGAGGCCGGAGAGATTCCCACATGGCGTGGCAGACCTCTCCTGCCTCACCCGCTGCTCCCTTCAGCAGTGTATTTCCATCCATCTGTCTGTTCTGCTCTCCACTCTGTCTCTGTTGAACCCTCTCCCCGCCCCATGCCTCTGGCCTGTACCCCAGCTTGTACGCATAAATAAATAAATCTTTTTTAAAAATACAGCAGCCAAATTCATAATAGTTAAAACTGGAAACAACTAAATTGTCCAACAACCAGTCACAGATAAACAAATTGCAATATATTATTATAATGGTGAATGAACCACCAGTACATCCAATGATCCAGATGGATCACAAGAACACAATGAGCAAATCAAGCCAGGCACAAAAGAGTACATACTTTATGATTCCTTTTATATGAAGTTCAAAACTAGTTAAAAAAATAGATGTTGTTAGAAATTAGCATGGTGGTCACCTTAGGGTGGAGTGAAAGAAAGAAGATTGGAAGATGGAGCCATTCAGCATGTTAGGATAGCTCACCTCTATTCATCTTGGACCACCTAGGGGACTGACCAATTCTATTAGCCATACTGATTTTGATTTCTAATAAGAACATGTTCTGTGATTACAGCATACTTAATAGCTAAGTCTGTACTCTTATTGTCAATTCCCTGAGGATGTGCATCAATGGTATCTCATTAACCTTCTTACTCTAAGTTTTGCACATAACCTGGTATACAGAAAACTTAGTAAATGAATGAATGAACAAATGGCTGAATGAGTAGCAGTATGGTAGTCAACTAGCCTCAGCAGCTACTGAAGATGCCCCTACGCTAGCAGCATGTTTTTGGCTGCTACCAATGAGTAACAGCATAGCAGATTAAATGAAGATTAAATAGCAGATCAAATGGATTAAATGAAGTAGATATTTATTATATCATTTTAAAAGGAAATATTTCCAAGATCAGTACAGAGATTCAATTATGTCATATGGATTCAGATTCTTTCTACCTTTCTACTCCTTCATCTTCCACCTTTAGTATTCTAGCAATTATCTGCTTCCATAGTCACAAGATGGCTAATAAGGTTTTTGTTTGTTTGTTTGTTTTGGTTTGTTTGTTTTTTAAAGATTTATTTATGCATACAAGCTGGGGTGCAGGCCAGAGGTATGGGGCGGTGCGAGGGTTCACCAGAGACAGAGTGGGGAGCAGCACAGGCAGATGGATGGAAATACACTGCTGAGGAGAGCAGCGGGCGAGGCAGGAGAGGTCTGCCACTCCATGTGGGAATCTCCCTGGCCGGGCACGGAACCGGTGCCGCAGCTGCCAACAGCTCCACAGCTCTGTGCTCAACCCGTTGTGCCACCAGGAAGGCCCACTGGTAAGGTTTTGACAGGCACAAGAACAAAGAGCCATAGCAGAAGTGAAGGGAATACGTAGGAAAAAACCTTTTTTTTCTTTCTAGAAGTCCTCCATTTTACAACACTTTTGTTTACTTCTCACTGGTCAAGACCATAAAAGAAGAATGGAATTTCCATGACTGGCATTGAATGGTACTCACTGGGTAGAGAAGAGAAATGCATCCTCCCTGCTCTAGTCTACCAAAGAACATAAAGAGAAAGTAATGCTTAAAACCCGTAGCATTTACATAGCTGAAAAGGCAGCACACTCTCAAATTATTAATTATTCAACAAATACTCATTGAACACCATTACATGACAAGCCTTATTCTCCATCACTGGGATACATCAAAGGACAAAATAAAACTTCCAAACCTGTGGAGTTTATATTCTAGAGAAGAAAACAGGTAATAAGCAATAAGTATAATAAAAAATCAGATATAGGTATCACACATACATATTTCATGCATACAGTTGACACTTGAACAACTCAGGAGTTAGAGACACCAACTCCTATACAGTCAAAACTTTGTGTATAATGTTTGACTCCGCAGAAAACTTAGTTTCAGTTTTCCCTTGACATCCACAGGGGGTTGATTTCAGAACATTGCCCCTGTCCCTTCCCCCACTCCATCAGAATACCAAAATCCTTAGATGCTCAAGTTCCTTAGAGTTGGCCCTCTGAGTCCAGGGTTCCACATCCACAGATTCAACTAACCAATATCTGAGGTTGGTTAAATCTATGAATGCAGAATCTGTTGATACAGGCAACCAATTATATTTCGTGAAAAAAAAAAAGTCTGTCCAATATAATACATACTTGTGTTAATCTTTATTGATGCATACTTGAAAATTACACAATGTTATAATGCAGCGCTACTTACATAAAAATTTTCTTCAAAAAGAAAAAAATGCACACATAAGTGGAACCATGTCATGCAAACCCGTGTTGTTCAAAGATCAAGTGTATATAAAAGTGATGTGGTTTTATTTAATTTTGTATTAAATATCAGAATGAGATGGGACTGGGAGGAATTTTTTAAAAGGGTCATCAGAGAAGTCTTCCTGAGAAGGTGACAATGATTTGAAGGGAAGGAAAGCCAAAGTCTCAGGGCCCCTAGCCTGAACAGCTGACTGATTGATTCTGGATATAAAATAGCAGAAAGTCAGACTGTCGAGTCATTCAGGTCAAGCCTAAATTTTCAGATGGATTCAAGACAGCTGCCACCAAAATGAAAAAGTATGTCAGAAAAACAAAGAACAAGAAACCAGTGATTGAAGTACTGTATAGAATATATCCAGAAAATGTTTAGATTGTATCTACAGACACATTTGAAGCAAATAAATTAGGAGATTACAAAGATTGAGCAAATGGTCTTCTTAAAAATTCATTGAGCCTAAGAACCAGAGAGCTATGTCTCTTTGAGCCTTAAAACAATTTATAAGTCTATAAACAGCTGCAAAATATATGCAGCACCCTCCCCCCGCAAGGGGCACATATTCCCAAAACCCATTTCAAATGTGGCCAAGAAAAATAATAGACAAGGAAGCCCTTCCAGAGAACAGAGCAAAGGACCACAGAGAACAATGGACAAGAATTTCCTTCCCGAGAGCAGAAACAGGTTCTAGTGAGACGCCTCCTCCAGTGCCAGAGTAAGCAGCTTGCTCAGTGGGTTGCCAACAGTACTACTGATTGGTGCAGTGATGTTCTTGCTCATTCTTCTCTTTTCTGAGTAGGAGTTGTAATTCTCTAATCCACCTGAGCTACATCTGGACCTAGATTAAAGGACTACACATCATCCAGGAGTTGGGCAGTTCGAACCTAATACAGCAACTGCATGTAACTGAGTTTTCTTCTTTGGGAAAGAGGTAAGAATGTGATGTGTGTCTCGCCTGGAGACATGATGAGTGTGAGAAGGAAAATACACACAAAATCTTGACAGCCAGAGTTGCTGAAAGTGGAAGAGACAATGGCCACCCACCAATGGTCATCCGTACTTATTCCTGGGCACATAATTAGGTTACATGTCACAGCTTCCTTTGCAGACTAATGTAACCACACAACTAAATTCTTAGCAGTGATGTGTAAGTAAATGTGATGTGCGCCTGCTTCTCCAGGACAGGAGCCTCGAAGAAAAGTGTTCTTCTCCACCATCAATCCCTTTCTAATGGCTAAAACCTACGTGTGGTAACCAAACCCGGACCTTGCAGTTGATGACAAGGTCCTAGAGGATGGACGTTACAATATGAAAGTGCCCTGGGTCCCTGAATCATCACCTGGAAAAAAGCTAAGCCAACCTGAAGCACCCTTGACTTTCACATGAGGGAGAAATAATCTTGGTCATTAAGTTCCTGCTTCTCTAAATCTACATTTACAGCAACTTGGTTGGCTCTAATGCAGAAATTTAACTACCTGGCCAATGCAGAAATTATCTTCTATATATTTCAAGATGGCAAAAAAGAACATAGTATATCTTAGAAAGCTTTTGTCATAGTGTGGGCTACTATTACAGACTACCATAAATAAAATGACTTACAGAAAACATAAATTCATTTCTCAGTTCTAGAACCCGGAAGTCCAAGATTAGAGTGCCAGCATATTCTGTGTTTTGTGAAGGACCACATTCTGTGAAGGCCACTTCCTGTTCTTAGACACCTTCATCACAGTCTTGTCACCACGTCAGGGAGGGAAGACAAACACCCAGTCTATTGCAGTTCTCTTTCAAAACAGCTAAAATTTCTAAAGTTGTAAACCCATCATTTTCCACTTATTTTGGGAAAAAACCCTACATTTCTTACAGACTGTTGATAAATGAATGATTACTGTATTTGACATGTAAGATTTAGCAGAATAATAACCAAAAAGCAAACAGAAAAATATTATTTGCTAAAGTGTTACTTAGATATCTTTATAGTGCTATAGCAATCAAAATGCATATATGCTTGATTTAATTAAATGCCAATTAAATTATATATCAATACCATTAAGAACTCCATTCCAAAAGCAATTTCTTAATGCCTTTCTTTTATACAAGGTGATAAATGTCTCAAAAGGAGGGATTGTCTTGCCCTCTACTATATATTACATGGCACAGTATCTCACATGTAATAACTAAGTAATAAATTTTGTTGAATGAATAAGTGATTGAATGAAAGAAAAAAGAATTTTAAATCATTTTTAATTTTTGGAAAAATCACATTTAGTAGAAATTTTTAAAAAGTCAGAAAAGTTTTATTCTTTTATCACCTACCCTTAATTTATCATCTCATCAACAAACCTTCCTGAATTAGAGAAAATTCTGAAAATTTAAATTTTATATCCAACCTAATGGGCACATCAATAGTTAACTGAGAAATACGTCTGAATTTCAATTTCTAGTCTGACTATCCCACTCTCAGACATCTGATATGTATACAATGAAATATAAAAATAAACCTTTGGTAAAATATTATGAAACAGCCTCTCTTCTAACTTCAGCCATCAATCCAAAACTTCCCTTTTATCACCTTGGATTTAACAGTGGGAATTGGGCACATTACTAAAGACTGGGTTTGGCCCACAGCAGAAAAAAAAAATCAATAGCTTGGTAGTTAACTCCCAATCTCCTCCCAGCATTTCCAACAGTGAATTTATCCACAGGCTGGAAATAGACTTGGTTTGTTCTGCCTACACAACAGGACAATGGATGGGCAGAGAATTTACCCATAATGTCAACATTACTGAAATTACAGGTGGTAAATCCCTTTAATGCAAATATTTGTATCCCAAACTTACAAAGGAGTGCTTTTCTAAGCTTAAGAGGAGCTGTAATTTTAAGAAATCTATTTTCTTTAGAGTTAAGGGTTCCAACAGAGCAGCACTAGACGCTGTCTAGAACCGAGTGAGGATTAGACATTCAGAAAATGCATCCACGAAACTGAAATAAGTCTGCTACACTGCCCAATTTGATTGCAAAGCAAAAAGAATTCTTAAACAGTTCATTACTGCTTACTTGCTCACTAAAAATAAAAAATAGTGTAAGCAGGCATTTTAACCTAAAATATATCTTAAGCCAGCTAATCTAAGATTGGATGTTGAGTTCAGTGTTTATTTTTCTTTTTCTTTTTTTTTTAAGATTTATTTATACATACAAGCTGGGGTACAGGCCAGAGGCAGAGTGGGGAGCAGAACAGGCAGATCAGAAATACACTGCTGAGGGGAGCAGCGGGAGAGGCAGGAGGGGTCTGCCGCACCATGTGGGATTCTCCCTGGCTGGGAGTCAAACTCGCATTGCGAGCTGCCGACAGCTCCACATAGCAGAGCTCAATCACTGCGCAGCCAGGGAGGCCCGAGTTCAGTGTTTATTAACCAATTTTAAAAATGTTATTTATTCACTCACATTTATTTAAAAAAAATTTTTTTGAGCAGGGTGGCAGATTTTTGCCTATTTCAGTTTCCATGAACCCTCTTCTTAAAAACTCTGCTTTTAGGTAGGATACATGGATGCCTCAAATCAGCTAGGAGGAAGGGTGTGGAAGCAGGAAGAGCACGGGACAGGTTCTCTACTGAGCTGGACAGACGGGTAGACGGGAAAGAAGTAGTCCTGGAGCCCTTGGGGGCTTTTTAGGCTTTTAATGGTCTTTTGCCACAGGGGTCTATCATTGGTGGTAATGGCAGTAGCGGGGAAATCTGATGACTCTTTCACTGACCCTACAAAGGGGTTAACTGGGACTGTTTTGTGGCAGTTTCTGAGAACTGTCCTTAAAAGGCAGCTGGTATATATCCTTTGCCCTGACATCTCACCTTCCTTCACCTGGCTGTTTGGGAGGCAGTTCTAATAAAAGGGCTTATCTCTGGCACAGACAGATGAGACCCACATCTTAGGGATATCAGAACAGAAAGCTAGAAGCAGTATGCTTGCCTGAGGACTTGGTGGGTCAGAGTTCCCATATCCACCCTAGACTGCCAACCTCTAGACTTTTAAGAGAAAAAGTAACATTCTGTCTTTTTCTAAGTAACTGTTATTTGTGGATTTTATCTCACTTGCAGGGAAACTTAGCCCGAATGGTTAAAAGGAGAGTCTATAAAATATTATGTGTTGAAATAAACACAAGATAACTAAGGCAGAACTCCTGCACACAACCAAGTTAGAATTTAGTAATGAATGTTGATGTACATAGAGGACCAGAGTAGATTATGATAGTTTTTGCCAGTTAATATTTTCAAATAAATTCTCTTCTGGTAATGACAACCAATTTCCTTTGGAGAAACTATTCTCCCATATCATAAGATCAAATTTTAATTTTCATAGCTCTATTTCTGAGCCAACTTCATATATTTAGGGGTCAGGGGAAAAAGAGGGAATGTAATCCAAACCTGATAATTTAAAGTACTAGCCATTGTAATTGATTCAGGATGGGCATATGAATTAAACTTGGCCATTTAGAATTCTGCTTATTCATCAGCCACCACTGCAATCTGTTGCATAACAAAACCCACAACTCAGTGCCTATAACAACAAACATCTGCCAGGCTTCTGTAGATCAGATCCGCTGGGCCTCAAGAACCTAGCTTTAAGCTGCGGACTGGACCCAATCTGCTTCACAAGTCTCTCATCCTCCTTAGACTAGTAGCTGTGTGAATATCTACTCATGATGTATGGTAGGGCACAAGAAACCAAGCTAAATCATGCAACCATAATTAAGATCTCTGTTCATTAAGATTCCACTGGGGTAGGAAATACATTCTGCCCATTGTGGTGAACCATAAAGGTTATGTGGTGGAGGGAGGTATAGGGACAGGAAAACACCAGGAGCACAGATTCTCCATGGAGCTTCAGACGGGTCAAAGGAGGAGTTCTGGAGCCCTCGGTGGCTTTTTAGGCTTTTAATGGTCTCTTATAGAGAGGCAACCAGGTACAGGACAGGCTGGTAGTCCAGGGAGCTAGGGGGCTGGCAGGCCTCCCAGCCCCCACCCCCAAATCTTCACTCTTTCTGGGTTCTCTGGCAGCGTCTTGTGGTCTCTGCTGCACCCTGAATGGTCCTCTGCTCCATGCTCTGTTCTCTGCTACCTCTGCTCCTGCTACTTCTTATCCCCTGTTTATAAGCCCAATCTCTGGGCTCAGGTGTGCCCATTCATGCAGGCCCACACCCTACTCCAGGTGCCCGCCATCAGGCATACATTAGGCCTGCAGAGGTCTATCATTGAGGGGAGGGTGGAAAAACCTGATGACTCTCTCAATTACCCTACGGGAGGGTATGAAGAAGTAGAAATAATGAAATTGATCATTCATACATCTTGAATGTCTATTGAATTTAGGGTCATCGTACTAGAAAGCTCTAAGTCTAGGGCTGTATTTGCCAATCTTCCAAGCTAAGTGGATGACACGTATCTCCAATAGCAGAGAATAAGATAAAGGAAGGTGAGGTGACAGATGAAAGGATAGATGTGTGTATGCATGCATATGCTAAGTATACAGAATCCTACTTTCCAACCATGCCAGGAAAAATACCAAAAATAGTAGGGGTATGAACATGAGTTGTGGATATTCAGAAATGTGGGGAGATTAGAGAATTTTTTGTAGCAGAAATTCACTTGAATGATGAGTGAGGATTATTTTCCTCATAGTAGTAATGTAACCGGGCTGAGTCCAAAGTCCAGTAAATGTAATGGCCCCTGGAGGGGGTTTGCTGATGAGAATGAATAGCCCCAGGTAAAATGCTAAGTTTGCATTTTGGGACAGAGTTTCTGATGAAAAATAAAAGGGTCTGAAGGAGAAGGCGATCCAGTCGCCATGATGTAGGAATGGAAGAGGCGGTTGCCATGCTGAAGGAATAGAGGAAGAAGTCGCCATGATGTAGGAAAATAAGAAGCGTTTTTGAATCTTCAGTGACTTTGGGGCCAGCAACTTTGGAGGCTTTGCAAGTAGCTGAGCAATGGAAACTGCTCCCAGTTTTGTCTTTACTGCAGCCGAAGGAAGAAGGCAGAGGCCCGAAGCGGATGCCTTCCTAAAATATGTGAGTGCAGTCTGTTGGGCCATCCGGCCGCTGTAATTGCTGTTTGCAGTGTTGGCCTGGTGCTTTGCTGGGGCACCATGGCAGTACCGGGAGCATCTCCAGTTGTGTTTTGTGTCGTTCTCGTGAGTTGGAACCTGGCCTACAGTCTGACTGTTGCGCATCCACAGAATAAGGAAGACGCCATTTTGGAAACGTGGCCTATTGTTTGGAAGAGGAGCTCCACCTCAGCAGTGGCGGGAAGACGTCATCTTTGTTACTTTTCTGGGACTTAAAGGACTGGACATTGTTTTAAGTAAGGTAAACGGCCATATGTTGACTTTAGTAATTCTTTGCTTTTTCCTGTTTGTTAAATAAATCCCATTGTTATTGTTCCCTAAGCCTGAATAGTCTTGCAATTGTTCGCATGGGTGCAGAACCAATATAGTGACCAGTAAGCAATTTGGGTACTGCCTTTGGCAACTTTGCAGTCCCATTTTTGCCCGGTATCAGTAATGAATTTAAAGTGATTTTTAAAAAATATGTAAACTCTAACAGTCACTGTTTTGCTTATTTATCTATCTTTTTTTCCTTGACTATTTTTACAAAGACTCTTAGGTACTCTTCTAGAATCCATTGTTGGCATAAAAATTCTGTTGATGAGACATAAGCAGAAATCTGCTGGGGTCTCTCAGGAAAACGTTTCCTTTCTTGAAAAAATGAAAGAGACAGTTTGCCCTTAATTTCTTTCCATATCTTCCAACTCTATCTTTTTGCGAGGAAGAAAACATGTTGCTTAATTATAGGGCAGTCATTCTTCACTCCTAAGAGGAAAGTCTAAATAGTTGCAAAGAGGGTAATAATCTTGACAACAATGAACCAATATAATGGCCAGCAGTTGGTTCCTCTGATCTTGTTATGTGAAACAAATAAAATCTTATGGTGATTCAGATACCGTTAATCAGGCTTTCTGGTACTTCCACCTAAAGTGTTCCTAACTGATTTAAAGCTGAAGTCAAGGTAATGTCTACCTCAGGTCAAGAACAAATTATTAAACTAATCTTTGCATATCATCTTATCGTATATAACACACTTTTGCCTGCTTTATTGAATTACAAGATTAGAACGGTTGCAATTAGAGACAAAATTTTTGACTATGCAAGTAAATCAGTTATATTTTATTAAGTGATACAATAAGCTGGAAATTCCATTGTAACTGTTGAAATGCTAAGTAGACTTATATACTGTTAGGAGAATGGCAAGAAGCCATGACAAGTTTTGAGAAGGAGATTTCCTGAGTGCATTTTCAGAATGGACTGTGAAGGATGGGACTGAAAAAAAAAAACCCCACTAGAATGAATCTGTGAAGAAACTCTTATTTGGTGAATTAATACTCCCATGACAAAATAAAGGATTCTACCAAGAATGAAGTAAGGAATATCAGCAAGTTAGCAAACAGGGCAAATTATATGAATTATCTTCTGTCAGACACTAAAACACAAGTAAAGATGTAATCCCAAATAAAAAGAAATATATGAGGTGAGCCCTTACATAGCCCTAGTTTTATGCCAGAAACTACTTTCAAACCATGGTCCACATGGGAGATCTAAGCAAAGCTGGGCTGAGAAGATAAAGATTGTATTTAGGGAGTATAAGATGACTGGAATTGAAAAACTAGAAAAGAACTACACATAAACAGGAACCTCTTTAACTCATGCCTGAATACTAATCTGTGTATGGATCAAGTATGATTCCGAGAGGCTAAGCAACAATGAACTACCAGGGAAAAAAGAATTACTGGTGAATCATAAACTGGACAACTACTAGAACTCACAGGGAAAAAGAAATAAGAACATATAGAAAAACAGAAAACAAATAAAGGTAGACAAACTCAACAGATCAGTAAGTTACATTAATTGTAAGTGAATTAAACATATCAATTAAAAGACAGAGATTATCAGACCGCTTTTAAAAAGCAAATAAAACCATGTCAAAAATACATATGGAGGGGAGGGGGAGGGTAAGGGCACAAAATGGAGTAGAAAAGGACACAAGGGACCACGGAGATGGATCACGGGTGAATTGGTGGTGGGTTACCCAAGGGGAATACAAAATGTAAAAGATACAAATAACAATAAAAATATATATTAAAAAAACTGCATTATGACATTAAAAAAATAGAAAAAAATACATATTAACATAAAGACATTGAGGGAGCAAAAATAAAAAGAGAGAAAATGGATACACTAATCATAAGCACACAGGAGTGGATATATTTATATCAGAGCAAGTCAATTACAGTAGAAATATTACAAGGAATAAAAAGAAACTTGTCATGATAAAAGGGTCAATTCGTCCTTACCAAGACTCAGAAATTCTACTCCTAGGTATTTGCTTAGAAAGAAAGGATAAGCACACTAAAAGACTTTCATTTGAATATCCAAAGCAGCTTTATGCAGTCCAAAACCCAGAAGTTTTGCTGAATAATTCATGTCTTCATCAACAAATGAATGGATAAGCTATGGAATACTACTCAACACTAAGAAGGAAGAGGAACCACTGCTACAAAACATATTTGTAACTCTCGAAAACATGAAGTAGCTAATCACAAAAGAACAGATACTATTTAATTCTATGAAATGAGGTTCTAGAATAGGTTAAACTTGTCTTTATTAATGTAAATTAGTTCACAATTTGGAGACCTGAAGAGGAAAAGGCCTGAGGGAATTTGCTGGGTAGTGGAAATGTTCTATATCTTGATTGGAGTCATTGTTACAAAAGGGTTGGCATTTATCAAGACTCATCAACTATTAAAATGAAAAGCTGTTATCTCTGTAAATTACAACTCAATAAGTTGACTTAAAAAAAAGAGTAAGTTTTAGGGAGAGTTAATGGGGTAAAACACCACTGAGAGGAGGGATCACTAACAATTGAAAAGAGCAAGTTTCATTACAAGGAAATTGTTACTGATTTTAGAATGCACTTTTATTGAACAGGTTGCTAAAATCCCGGATGCATGACATTTCAATCATGTTTGTATAGAATAAAATTCAAAGATAAAAAGCATAGACATTGCTATTCCAATTAGTGCTTCAGACCTTAATGTGCCTAGGAATTACCTCGTTACAATGCAGGTTCTGAGTCAGAATGTCTCAGGTGCGATTTAGGTTCTCCATTTCTAACAAGGTACCAGATCATATAAATGTTGGCGATTCATCTACTATACTTTAGCAAGAACACTGACTGTTTTTGTGGTTTATAAAGTGGGTCAGTTGGGTCTAGAAGTTTCCCCAGCCCTTTGTATGCACTCCTGCAACAGTTAAATGTAGACTGAAAGCCAAGACCCCCGTCTACTTAAGATTGTAACCAACACCGGTGCTTATGATGCTGTGGAAAATAAGAGTGATTTTACATCAATTACATTGGGTTCAAGTCCAGGTTCTGATTTTAATCAACTGATATTCTGAGATACTAACACGTAAACTGCAACATTAAAGAACACTTCCTCTAGGCTGTTCTGAGAATGACAACAGAAAAGGTAAGCGAAAGCATCACATGAACTACAATCTAAAAAAAAAAAAAGAATGGCTTTGAAATGTCAGGCAAAGTGAGCTAAAAAGGGAGTTTAAGAAAGGGGCGGAACCTAAAAATAAGAGGTTGGCTCCAGGATTATCCGCGTGGGTGTGCAAGGACTATACCACATTATACGGTGTGGGGCGCCGCATTTAAAAATAAAAAAAGCTTCTGTATTTAAAATCATCCCTAAATTGTGAAACTTGAAAAATGAACTTTTCCCTCCCTAAGTACTTCAGCGGGCACCTAACTCGAAGTGCGGGGGTACTATGTTTGCTTCCGTCTCCCGACTTCCAACCAAGTCCCACCCGCGCGTCTAAGTCCCTTTCTCTCCTCCACTCGTCACTTTTCTGCCCCCGCCCCCTGCGGTCCCCGCCCCGGGGCAGTAGTTTCCACTACGCTGGAGGGAGTGTTAGTAATTGACTGCTCTACCCGCGCGCCTCGAGGAGGGGGCGTCGGAGCAGCCACGTTCCCGGGAACGGTGAGAGACCCGAGCCGCGCGACGCGGGGGCGCGACAATGCGCTGGCTGAGCCCGCGGCGTCGGTGTCGCGGGGGAAGGCGGGGGTTGCAGCCCCGGGGAGCGGGCCTGTCGGGGCTCCCCACCCCCCCTGCCCCCCGCAGAGCCCGCTCGAGGTGGCACCGGCTGCAGGGGGCGGGGCCGGCGCGCGGCGGCCACCTCCGCTGCTGCCTCCGCTGCGGCCGGAAACAATAGTGGCGGAGCCGGGAGCCGCGCGGAACGGCAGCCGCGGCGCTGCGAGCCGCACGGTAAAGCCCCTGCGTCCTGTCCCCCCCCCCACTGCCCCCCGGCCCCGCGACCCCGCCGCCCGGGCGCTCCGATCCCGGAGGTCCCTCGCGCTGCTTCGCGCGGGGCGCTTCGACGGACAGAGAGACTGAGGCAGGTTCGCGGCACCTTGAGTAGCGGACGAGTGCCCCAAACGCCGGGGGCGAATTGGAGGTCCCGTGACCCCCAGATGGCGTCGTCTTGGGTGGGTGGGAGGAAGCCCGGGGCGGGGCAACGCGGTGCTCCTGCCAGCTGGCCGGGACCCCCGCCCCCGGCCGTGCGGGACCCTCACCGGGGAGCCTCTGCCCCGCCTGGAGTGCGGGTGCTTGGAATACGGACACTGCAGGGGCTCCCGCTCTCGCCGGTGTTCGCGTTTCCACGTGCATTTTCTGCAGCCCCCCTAGACGAGAAGGCTGGCCGCGCCGAGTTAGCGCCGCGCGCCTGAGGTTGCCGCATGAAGTTAGCAGAGCAGTGTCCCGAGCGGGGCGTCATTTAACAGCCTTGAGTGGGTTCACTGACCTGGTAGCTGGAAAGGCCTCGCTGAGCTTTTCCTTACCTTGTGGGGGGATTTAGGGGACCTCACTCGCATACCCCGAACTGCCTTTCTTCAGATCCCCTCTACTAAAAGAAATCTGGGACTGAAAAAAAAAAGGGGGGGGGGACACTCAAACTGAATGCCATTTGCGGCGAGGCTTTAAGTTTTATTAGCTTTAAGTGTTTTTGCACAATAAAAGTATGGTCTTGAAGTACGAGTATGGCGATGCTTGTTTGCTAGGACTGTTGTTTTATATAAACCGAACAGCATCCCTCCGGTTTCCTAGAAGTTCTGACATTGTCATAACGTCAAGTTCTTGAAATTGCGTAACTTTCCTTTTCGATTTCTTAATAGGAGCACTATGAACGAAGAGGAGCAGTTTGTAAACATTGATTTGAATGATGACAATATTTGCAGTGTTTGTAAACTGGGAACAGACAGAGAAACCCTCTCCTTCTGCCACGTTTGTTTTGAACTAAATATTGACGGTAAGGACACCATATACATACATTTCATGGCATGGGCTTTTTACACCACTGCTTTATGTTGAACTTGTAAGGTAAAGCTATAATTTCTTGAATGATTGAAAATTGTGCCTAGAGTGAAATGTGGAGCGCTAATGAAGATAAGTTTCTAGAAACAAAGCTGACTTTAGCAACTCTATGATTAAGAAAAATCTTATTTTTTTTAACTTCCATAGTACTGACACCATTTCTGCTAAGATATAAATATTAACTGGCAAACATGTTTTCTGGTTTGAAAGCTTATTTAGCTGTCAGATTTTTAACATGTTATGGGAAGAGTAGGAGACTTAGTATTTTTTTGTTTTACTAATATTGGGAGCTAACTAAATTGATGGGACAAACAGAATTTTATTCCTTTGGCCTACCTGCTAGGTCCTGAGGTGAACCAGCACTCTGTCTTTATCTGGAAAGCATTTTTAGATTTTTACATGACCTCTTTTTCAGTGATCATGTATACCTTTAATAATTTTTTAAAATTTAAAAGGAAAAGATTTTAAGTATTTTTAATAGTATCTTGAAGAGCACATGGAAAAGTTCTCCAAATATTGAAAAGAAATCTTTGCATTGAAAGTATTTGGGTTAATGTGTCTATGAATATCATTAGTTGGCCCCCAAGAAATATGTGGAAGGTTTTTTTTTTTTTAATTGATGTTGTCATGATAAAACCCTGGTTTTGAAAACATATTTTTGGCTTGCTATAAAGAATATTCCTGCCATTAGAAAGTTTGCCTGTCATTTGACTATTGACTGTAACAATTCAGTAAAGATTGTTAGACCTTTAGATTTTGGACAGTTTCCAAGCAGTGTTTTATTCTTTTTCCTGCATTATTTATGTGAAAATTTTCATTGTCTTTACTTTCTTATTTACTAAGTAGAAGATATGTTCTTACTCTAGGAAGAACACATACAATAGCATTATTTGCTTTGAGATTCCTTGCATTTCAGAAATTGCTATAGGCAACAAATTAACATCTTTAGATTTTTTATAATGAAAGTCAAAATTATAACCTTAAGTAGACAAGTAAAAACCTGTAGTTAATTACATGACATTCATCTTCTATTTAAGATCATATTGGTTATGACAGTTTGCCATTATACTGTCTAAAAGAATTGTAGTTGCTGATTATGATAATTGATGGGAGATCATTGATTCCTATGGGTTATACATAGCATATATAATTGCTGGCTTTAATGAATGTAGTAATTAGAACTAATTTCAATTTAAAAATAGATTCTTATGTAGCATTTAAATTACCAAATCCTTAACCATGTAGAATTTTTGCTTTTTGGAAATAAGTTGATCCTATGTCATCTTTTGTATTGTAGAATTTAAGATGGGCAAAGGCATTGGAAGTTATCCAGTCCAAGCCTGTGTTTTGCATTGAGGGAAACTGAAAAGCAGGGAGTTAGATTGCCCACAGTTATTCTAGTAGTGATGGTGAGCTATTGTCCTGTGCCAGGCACCCCACTAAATAAGCACCTTACATTGATTATCTTATTAACTCAAAACAAGTCGGGAATGACAACTCTTAGTCATTTTAAAGGTGATGGAAGTGGACCTCCAGACCTGAGATGTGACTTTGAAGTCACATAGCAATAAATGGCAGTGCTGGGCTTTGAAGTCTAAAGATCTGGTTCTGGTGTATGTGATCTTATATAATTCCATTGATCTATTTTCAGTACTCACTTTAATTGCTAGGGCTAATATTAGAAACCTGTCTTTCTGAATCTTAACTGGTTATCCTTAGTATTCAGTCAGCTAACTTCCTAACCAGGACTTCCTCCTAAATTATCACTAAGGGTTTTCATGCTGTGATAAAATTCTACCACAGAAACTGAAGCTTTTATAATTGCTTTCCTAGCCCTTTCTTACACGCCTTTTAACTGGTTCTCAATCATTAGGTAGAAGATATACAAATATTTCTCAGGTACTATCTTTATAAATATTTTATCTCTGATGACATATTGGTATGTAAGCATGACATAAGTCCTTTGTTTTTGAAATAATAGTATTTAAATTAGAAATATTTCATCTTAATATTCTACCTGCATGTAAGGTTTTATATCTTAAAATGCCAAATTAAACCTTCATGAGAAAAAAAACCCTAAAAGAAAAAAGTTAGAAATTTCTTCTCAGGTTGATGTTCTTAATACTTGCAAATATATTTTCCTATTTACTGCAACAATGAGTTAGTGCATTATAACCACTTTAATTTAATATCTTAAGATTACCATAGGAAAAAAATGAAGTTTGAACCCTGAATTCTACAAACTTTCCATTTTTATCAGTACATAATATTTTTAGGTAAATGAAAAAAAAAAGATAACGTTCACATACCTAAAAAATAACAAACTATATTCTATGTCTGTCAATAAATCTTTTAAAATGTATTCAAAGTTTGTTGTTTTTTTTCTCCTCTACCAAGTTCTCAGTACGATGCCTGTCAAAAAATGTTGGACTGTAAGGGAACTTTTAAAAAATTGGTCATTTAACCTTACTAGTTCAGTATAACTTTTGTGTAGTATGGTAGTGTTGCTGTTGCCTGGGATCTCAGCTTACTCTTGCTAAATTTGCTTCAAAGTATTCTTTTTTTCTGCTAAGAAACTAGTAAGAAATTCTCTTGAGGAATAACAATTAGACCAGTTTTAAGTCTACATACTTGTAGTAAGCAAAAATATTACAGCTTCTGGATTGTTGCTTATATCGAATCAAATGGCCTCTTCTTTAAAAGCTGTGTACATGAAAATATTTGTAAAGTGAAGACAAATGAAATGGCAAAAGACAGTCCAGTTGTCTAGGAGAGATTTTGTCTGCTGAGCATGACTCTAAATTGCCTTATTTCTGACTTTACAGTAATTTAAATAAAAGGGAAGCTTCATTTTATATACTGCTAAGCCACTGATGATATATTTCAGGGAGCTAAGAAATGCATTTTGAGGACTCAAGTCTTCTAAAATGTTCACAAGGTTAATGTTTCTTGTGCTTATAATTCACCATTAGAATAACTTGGCTACTTTTAGGATTAGGAGACAGGTGCATAAATGTCCTAATACTTACCACCTATCCTTCAGACACTATAAACTTTTTGTTTGTGTATGATTCACTCTTAATATGCATCATAGTTCATTGTACTAGAATTGTTGAAGTTATTTTTAGTGACCAAATTACAACATCCCCTAAACTATTGAGACAGGGAGAAAGGTAGTATATGGTGGGAAGGAGCCAGTAATGAAATACAACTAAATGTAAAAAAGTTAGAAATGAGACTAAAGGGGACATAGATTCCAGGGTTCCCATCTGTTACTTCATACTCTTTTTATTTTGTGCAAAATAATTCTTAGAATATTTCTACCTTCCTTTAATGATAGATTTTATTTTCTAAGATTGAATCAATTCCTACCATCTCAAGCAAAGATCTTATTAGCTGATTAGTAAGTGTTTACCTGGCCACTCTCTTTATAGACCATCTTAGGCTTCATTCTTTCCCAATTTGTTGATCTTTCCAGGAGCTTTTCTAAGTAGACCCAAATTCAGATTCTTTAGTAATCTCTCCAGCAAGGAAAAAAAAAATCTGTGTATGTTTCCTTTTAGTAAAGGCACTAGTGAACCTAACATTTTATTCTGTAAGTAAAATGTATATTTTTAATTGCATTCTTTCTGATTCTCTGTGTCTTTGACCAAAACACTGCTCACTTGAGATGAAAGGAAGTAGTTTGAATACCATTATTAAATTCTTGATTTAGTTAGGAAGTCAAGGCTGGTTATTTACTGCTCAAGGTCTGTCAGCAACTCTTCCTCAAAGTCCACCTTCTGATAAGCCACTGTCTTTCAGTGTAAGTCAGGTGGCCCCTACATGTGATAGAGAAGCTGTATATAACTAACTCTGGCATTGGCGCCATTCTCTTTTTTCCTTTAATGGCAAAATGTATTGGTATTAACTAAAAGAATACTTTTAAATAGAAAACCTACTGTGATTTCTGAACTTTAACTTCATGATCTTTGATACACTTGAAAATATAGGCTCAAGGTTAATTTTTTTCCCTTTACTTTCTATTAGTGTCACTTTAAGTAAATGTGAACACTTTTAAAGTGAGTCTGATAGTGAAAACTCATTATTTGGACAAGGGTGAGGAGGAATGTTAGTTGGTGATAAGTTTAAATTATATTTTAATTAACTAATAGTTGAAATGCAGCTAACAGGATCTCGTCAAGTCTTGTGACTTAACTGACTATCCATAGATGAAGAACCAGGTTCCAGATTCTTATTCTGTTCTAATTAATATGGCCTCTTTTTAGTTGTCCCCTACTTTCCTTCCCTTTTAACTTTATTAAGCTTTCTAATTCTAAAGTCTAGGATGTGTTTAAAGTTTAGTTGTGGGGCCTCCCTGGTGGTGCACTGGTTAAAGTCAGCACTATCAAGCTATCAACAGCCACTGTAGCACAAGTTCGATCCCTGGCCAGGGAGCTGAACCACATGGTGCAGCAGACCTCTCCTGACTCGCCCACTGCTCCCCCTCAGCAGTGTATTTCAGTAAATCCGCCTGTTCTACTCCCCACTCTGTCTCTGGTGGATCCTTTCACACATGCACACATCTCCCCCCGCCTACCCCCTAGGCTTTATATGCATAAATAAATCTTTTAAAAAAAGAAAATTTAGTTGTATACAAATTTTTGGTTGGGACGATATATACAATAGGAATTAGCTTTGACTGTATATAACAGGAAATATAAATAATGGTGAAATAAAATGAAATGGATATTTATATCATATAAAAGTTGAGTCTAGAGTTGGTATGGCAACTCCATGATCAAAAGGACTCAAGCTGTTTCTGTTTTTCTTTTCTGCCTTTCTCAACACATAGTTTTCACCTTCAGGGTCACTTTATGAGTTAAGGTAGTTGCTGAAAGTCTAGCCATTGGTTCTGTATCCCAAAGAGAAAGAAAAGAAGGATATATGATAAAAGGGATGGGAGGGGGCATGTCAACAGTCTTTCCTGCCTCTGAATAGTCCTTAAGTTCCACCCAACAGTTTCCTATACATTTTACTGCCATTATATTCAGTAAAAGCTACTCCAAATTAGTGTTTTACAAAGAAGGAGGCAGTGAACATTGATTAGGCGACTAGCAAAATCGGTCATAGGGAGGCCTTTCTAGTAATTAAAGGCTAAATTAAACTATAGTGAGGAGAAATTATCTAAGCTACAAATAAGACCAGCAAGTAATGCTCTGCTGCTTCTTCTAACCTTTGAGTTTGAACTGGAAGGATTTTTAGAAAACAGATTCTATTCTGAGGATGGTTGTACAGCCAGAACTCAGGTGCACTTGAAAGAAGTTTTCAGGTTTTTGACCCACCTCTATAAGTAAAATGTAATGATTAATACTAATGTTCATAAAGTGGTCCCATTTTTTTTCTTCTGTTAGAAACTTGTGTGATTAAGCAAGGTTGATACTGTAAACTTAGAAAAACTTCTCTGTGCTTTCTCCCAGCTTCTGATCATGACAGACTAACATGGTCATTTCACCTTCCTCAGTGCCTTTTCAGGGAGGATTCCTTTTCTGCACTCAGACCTGGCTGAGCATCTTGATGCTGCCACTTACTAGTTGGGTTTTCTTAGCAAGATACCTAAGTTTATATTGCCACACCGATACCCAGTTGTTACCAGTAAGAGCAGTTTCATATTTTTACTTCTTAATCTTGAAATTACTGGGCCAGAAAGTGATTCAAAGGTTGAACTCCAGTTGTTGCCATTCATTCAAAGAATATCTGGCAGTATAAACATTGGGGCTCTGATTAGGTTTGCTCTTTATGCTCAGAATGAAGCTGCAGAGCAACTGAAGCATAGTGATAAGGACCAGGGGTTCCAAACGAGGTCCAAAATTCCAGGTGTAGTACATATTCCAGAGCCAGAATGTCTGGATTCCAGTCCCCACTTACTGACTGGAAGAACATGTGCATGTTGCCTTGTATTTTATTAGTGTGGCTAGAGATTTAGGCCCATCTAAAAAAAGAACTGATTTATATGCATTTCCTCTCATTTGGTGATAAGCATATAGCTAAAAATCTGATAGAAATGACTAGAAAGATTGAAGCCCTTACTTTACGAACTGATTTTTCAGCTGATTTCAGCATTTATTGTAGCTAACACAGAGCTTGTCCATCAGGATTAAGCGGGAAGTAGGGGTATCCCCCTTTTATATATGGTGAAACTAAGGCTCTGGATCAAGTCGAGTTTGCCCTAAAGTAGCATTGACAGTAAGCAAGTCGGAAGGGGTTCAGAACCCCATATCTGATACTAGAGCTTTTGTAATCACTGCAGGACTCTGATCTTTGCTGATTTTAACAACTGTAGACTAGTCCCTCTGTGATGATGACATTCACTTATGGGTGATTTTCCTACTGCCTCTGATTAGTTCTGATCATCTCCTTTGTAGTCTCCTTTTTTCCTGCTTTTTTCTCTTTTGTTGGCATGCTCTTTCTTAGGCCTGCCAGCCTCATTTCACTCTCTCTGGGCTTTCAGTGACATGCGTTCATAACAAAGAGTCAAAGGCATTTGATGACCCTGAGTGCTTTTTAAATCAATGATAAAAGTAAACCAATGTTAGCCTCCATAAAAAATTTTTAAAGATCAATGATAAAAGTATGTTGCTTAGATCAGTGATTTAAGGTTGAAAACAAAGCAGAATATACAACTCTGAATATCTTACTAGTAGAATCGTAATTATAAATAAAATGATTTGTTAGTGTACATTAAAATGGCACTCTAGTTCAAATTCATAATTCATTCCAATGTGTTGACAAAGGTGAAAAGAAATGTTTTATGAGATATATGGAAACAAATCTAGATTGAAATCTTTAATAGTTAGGTCTCAGTGAACACATACACATTTTAAGACTGCAGTAATTTGTAACTATTACTAGAGAGTTGATAAAGAGAAACAAGTTGCCCAGAAATAAAAGGTAATGTTTCTACTGCATGCAAAATAATACCTATCTGTGAAGAAAGAAGACAAAGAAAGGTTATCACTCTGCTCTGGAGGAAGTCAAATATCACTGTCTAGTTGCGGAAATAATTGGTCCAACTGTCAAGAACTTATTAAACATGTAGATCAATGATTTACCCAAATAATATTCAGATACTGTTAGGTGTTGTGTAGTTTTATTTGCATTATTTTATTTTACTTAATACAACTCCAAGGTAGGTGCTGTGTTATCCCAGTTTGCTGAACAAGGAAAGTTGAGAGTGAGATAACTAATTCAAAATTACACAGCTCAGAAGTTCAAACCCAGGGACTTGGAGTCCAGAAAGCCCAATTGCCTAAATCATTTTTGCTTCCAAAGAAAATGACATAGACTTGTAAGAATTTAGGAGATTTTAAGTAACTTTTAGGTAGAATTGAAGATGAATTGCACAGATGTGAATATTCAAGTAAAGAACAAAATTTGGGTTCCAAGAGATACCTAATTACTGAAAATAATTTTTACCCATGTCATTGTTTGATAAGTACACATTTGGAGGGATAACCAAAACATACATTACTGATGAGCCATATGACAATAATCTGAGGGATTGAATGGAGAGAAAGGAAGACCTAGGGAGATAAGGCACATACTAGACAGTCTTGCCAATTCCTGCCTGGAAGAGACAAGGAAGCTGAGCTTAGACTGACATTTGAGGAAGAATCATGCAGGTGTCAGCTGGTAAGGAAGCAGTGGTTCTAACATTGCTATTTCCCATCCTGCCAGTCATCCAGGTAGTAGAGACTAACATATTTAACTGATCAGTCTTCCACTTGAGAGAATGGGGTCCAAGACAGTGCAAACACAGTGATAATTTTAGTACCAACTCTGTGTCTGTTAACTAAGTGCCTGATAATTAGAACTTTAAATCTCATAATTCTAAGTTAAGATAGTTTCATGTTTACAACCTGTCTTTTTTGTCATCTACTCTTCTTAACTCCACTTGTTTTACTTTACACTGACTCATCATTTTGCCTACAGTAATCTTCTCTGTAATCTGGCAAATTGACCCAAAAAAATGATTAGAGTGGCAGAAATGTCACGACTAGGATATTTAAAAGAAAAAATCAAAGAAAAAAACTTTCCTCTTTTTCCTAAACCATAGTTCTTGAAAGAACAGTTTTTATTCCGTCTTTCTTTCCTCCCAATTCATTCTTAAGTACCCCTATAATTTGTTAACCTCTTTTGCTTTTACCAGTCACCACCTGATTGTCAACACAACAAATAATTTTGTGTTCTTGCCATTTTCGAAATCTGACATGTAGTATTTCCCTCTTTCTTTAAACATGTTGACTCCCTGCATTCTATAGTAAAATCGCTCAGGCTTTTAATTTCTGCCCACTTTTCTGTCTTCTTCAGGTTCATTGCCTATTATATGCTCCTAAAATATTAGTATTTCATTGAATTCTGTCCTTGTCTGTCTGTTTCTCATACTGCACCTTTTTCTCTCAGTGCAAGCTAATAGAACGCCACAAGCATGTCACCAGGCCAAACAGCTAGACTTCTCCATTTAGGTATTCTAAAGATATCTTGTATTTAAGTTTCTCAACTAAATTTATCTCCCTCCATGTACACATGCATTTTATATTCCTTCAACTTTGGTTCACATAGAATTCCAGGCTGTGTGCCCTGGAAATTTTGATTGCGGTTGATTCTTGGAATTGCATTTTAATAAGAAATGCAGGTGGACTAATGACCAGACTTAGAAAAACTCTCCTTTGTGAATTAATGGATCCAAGCATTTTGAGACTTCCCACATAGAGTTGTGTAGATACAGTGATAAATTGGGGCTGGAATCTTAAGCTAGACTTTTCAAGCTGTGTGCTCTGGCAAGGGTGGTTTTCCAGTTTTCAATAGTAGATTAGCCTTTGAGATCCAAGCAGCCTATTACTATCACTACTTCCATCCCACCCTCTCTTTCCAGTCTGCTCTGGGCCCTGTTGCTACTCTGCAGCCTGTTCCCTGCTTTTCATCTTCCTACTGCTAACTCTTTTGTCCAGACCTTTATTCCTTCCTGCTAGTATTACCTCAAGAATCACTTAAGTAGTTCTATAGACCTTCTCCCCTTTTCCCCATCGTTACCCTACACTCCCTGTTCTCAGCATCACCACTGGGATCTTTTAAGTAAAATACAATAATGCCATTCATCCTCTTAGAACGTGCCATTGATTCCTTACCATTTCCTTCAGGTTAGGTTGTTAATACCCAAACATGAAAGGTAATGCATTTCATGACCAGGTAGCTGCTTAATTGCTCACCTTCCTCTCTCTAACCCCTCCAAGGTCTCTCTACAAGCCACTCATGCTTATGTACTCTGTCCCTCCCTTTCTTTTTTTTTTTTTTGTTATATTTTTTACATTATTGTGTATTCCCCTTAGGTTACCCACCACCGATTCACCCATGAACCTTCAGCATAGTCCCTTGTGTTCTTTTCTACCCCGTTTTGAGCCCTTATCCTCCCCCTCCCTTGCTGAGTGTCTCTCTTGTTTGGTTCCCCTATATTCCTGTTATAAGTGAGACCATTCGATAGTTTTCTTTCTTTCTGGCTTATTTTGCTGATCAAGAAGATGTACATATACACAATGGAATACTATTCAGCATTTAAAATAGATAAACACATGCAATTCTCAGCAACATGCATGGAACTAGAAGGGATCATGTCCCTCCCTTTCTTTCTCATTTCTTGCTTTGGCTAATCTAGTTGCCTCTACACTAAACCCCTATTACTTGTCCTTTCTCCTATATGCAGCTGCCTAGCCTCTTAACTATAATAGAGGTGATGGTAAATAACATCACTACCTATGTTGGACTCCTGTGAGGATCACAAAAGCTGATGTATATTGCAGCCCTTTGGTTAATATGGTATGTGATGCAAATGTTGCTAATTTAAATTGTACCAAGATTTTGTTTTCATCTCATCTACCAAGATGAAATGAAAAGATTACAGTTGGCTTGTATATTGAAAAGTGTCTCTATTACCAAAATGATTTGTTTAAAGTACATTGAGATTTCACTTTATCCTGAGTTTACTAGCTCCCTATGACTTGGTTTTAGTAGGATCTTCTCTAGCTTCCATTCCCATCATGTAGCAGCTGCCAAGCAAACCCTTTCACATTTTTTTTAAATCAGTAATACAAATTGTGTTCACTTCTCAGTCTTTTTGTTTCACGCCCTTTGAAGTTTTGGGTCTCTGCAAGGATTGCCAGTTAAAACTGTGTGTGGACTGTGATCTCACTTTGTGGGAAGAGACTGCTTTCATCTGAAGGTTAAATACTTTCCTGGCTAAAACATTGTTAGCCTAAAATGAAATCTCACAATCTTTTAAGAAATTCAGGATTTTAGGTATGTATGTCTTTTAACATTTCAATATCTTAACCATTTTTGTTTCACTTTATTCATTGGAACAAATAGGATACTTAAAGCATAATTTGTTGTGAGCTAAGGAACGTTATGTTCTTTCCCAAACCAAAATGTACTTCTCTACAGGCATTATTTAAATGTTTAACATTGTGTCTACTTATAAAAGATAAAATATTTTGCTTTGCAGAAATAGCTTCCCCTTTTTTCCATTTGAAAAACAATGTATGTCTATTATAGAAAAATAGAGGAAGCAAAAAAAATTAAGATCCCACCTATCTTCCAGCAGTATCTTAATATTTTTGACATGTTCTAATACTTTCCTGCAGTTGTATATTTGGGGTCAATAAATTTAAAAAATGAAATCAGTAGTATATGCCATTTAATAACCATCTTTTCCATTTACTATTTTAGGAACATGTTTTTCATGTTAATAGTTGAAATCCTGCCGCAATGATTTTTTTTCCTTAAATGTTACTTGTTCTTTTGTACCATAGCTTACCTAATCAGTATCCCATTCATGTATGTTTCGCTTGCTTCCAATATACCAACACTAAAACATTCTCACATATACAGCTCTTTTTCTTTTCCCCCATCCTTTTTAGATGTCTGCTTAAATTTCCAAATTCTCATAGCTTAAATTACAAGGGGTAGACTTTTGGGTCAAAGGCATGCCCCAACTCATAGGCCTATCATTTCTTCTAATGTCTTCTATTACTACTGAACTAATACTATGTAATCTATCATTAAAAAACTTTGTTTCACTATGGAAATTTTTATTGCATCAATTCTCCAACCTTTTGTTTAGATCAGAGTTCTTTTTACTCTAAAATTGCTATGATGCAATTAACAGATAGTCAAAGTATTTCTATTTTAGCATTTTATAGTATGAATCATCAATAATTTTTTTAGCTTTAGTTTTTCTGAACAAATGGTTGGTGAGAGTTGTGATTATTTTCTATCAGTCTTATATTTTTACCATTTACTACTTGTGTAGTAGTAATTGAATTATAAATGGCCTTCATATTAATATAGTTAGCTTGTTGCTAACTAAAGCACTTACTTAAGCAAAAGTCAAGTAGAATTTCAGGAACAGTAATTTATATGTATTCAAAGAAGTTGAAATACAAAACCGATGTTTTAGTAGTAGCTGTAGGACCAATATTCAGGATTTTTTTCTTGTAAGAAACTAAATCAGTGAGAATGTTAACTGAGCATATAGCAGTCAGATGATGATGGACACAGAGTTCTTGTGACAATTTCTTACTTCTGAACCCATAAATTTACCTTCTCTTTACCTTCTCTGATGTTGTTGTAAAGGTATTTTTTAAGCTCTTTTATATAGCATATCTTTTCAACCTTGTCTATGTTTCGTGATATGAAACATAGAAAAGGTTTTTTGCCCCCTGAATATTAGTATATTATTGTGCCACATAATTAAGAGGATATTTAAAACTGATAACTAAATCTGTTACAGTTAATTTGAGTGGCTTTCTAGGAGTCTGTTCATACACACACACACACACACACACACACACGGAAATTTAGAGTAAATGCCATTACCGTCAACAGAGTTACTAAAGGGAAAAGTGGAGCAAGTAGCCTGTTCCTTGAGTTGGATTATTTACTTAGAACTTTTTATAATATAACTATTGTTTGTGCACTTAAAAATTAAAGCCTAAATTTGATATATTTTAATATACTCGAATAACATTTAGGTTTTTATATTCTGTGTTGCTGTGACCTTAGTACCCCATATTAGAACATCAGTAGTAAGAAGTGGATAGCTGCCATCCATGTTCTTTTCCCAGGTACCCTTTAGCTTAGCCAGTTACCTGTAGACAAGCTGCCCTGTCTGATTTGGAAGCGGAGACACAATGTAGTTATTTACATTTAAGTTAGTTAAAATTAAATGAAGTGAAAGTTTTAGTCGGTTGGTCACATTTAGGTGTATTTCACATGCTCAGTAACTACATGTGGCTGGTAGCTGCTGTGTTGGAGAGCACAGATACAGAACATGTCTATCATCACAGAAGGTTCTGGTGGACTCTGGTTAGAAAACAGGTAGCTAAATTAGGGAGTAGGATTGAATGTGGATTGTTATTTTTTCTGCCCTGTTAGTAATAAACAGTTGTTATGTAGGTGTGTTCCCCCAATTTTCCAACTGTTACCATGAAAAAGTAAAATTATATGAGTGAGGTTTTCTTTTTGAGAAGTTGTTTTCAATTTATGCATCTTCTATCAATACAAGATCTTAGTTCTACCTTGACTTACCTATTATTTAAGGTTGAAATTTATCAATTTAACATATCTCTTTGCTCACTAAAATTTGCCCTTGTAATTCATTTATTGGGTTAAGTTGATTTGATTAACTGCGTAATCCTAACACACACAAAACCTTTAAAATGGAATAAACAGCTCTAAGCAGAAATCTGTGTGTAAAGACCACCTGTTTATATATCTTTTGTTAGGGCAGTGATTCTCAAAATGTGGAAATGCAAGTTGCTGAATCCATCTGTACATTGGCTTATTGTGGATGCCAAAATTTCCATCTGCTACCAATGTAGAGATAATTACCTATTACTTTAAAACAGTCTCTTGGGGCCTCCCTGGTGGCACAACGGGTTGTCTCAGCACTATGAAGCTATCCACAGCCACTGCAGCACGAGTTTGATCCCCGGCCAGGGAGATTCCCACATGGCGCAGCAAACTTCTGCCTCGCCTGCTGCTCCTCTGAGCAGTGTACTTCAGTCGATCTGCCTGTTCTGCTTCCCACTCTGTCTCTGGTGAATCCTCTCACCACCCCACACTTTTGGCCTACACTCCAGTTCTTGTATGCATAAATAACTTTTTTTTTTAAATAAATAAATCTAAAAATAAATAAAACAGTATCTTGGGTACTTGACTGTGACAGACTATTAAGTGCCTCCAGAGTCGGCTAAAGGCATGAGGGGAGGGGAATGGGCTACTGTTCATCACATACTCACTAAAGTATATGGGACCACTGACAAAAATTTCCCCGAGAAAAATCTCTGTCCTCTTGTGGGTTTAGGAAGGAAGTAGATGCTCCAACTAGCTATCCTTGCCTTCTTGCCTTTAGTCTCATCTTTCACCTTTAGTCACTGATGGGATATACAATCTGAGCACCCACCTGCTGTGTGGCTATGAATGGCAGTAGATATGTACTACTTCCAACTCTTCTTGAAACAGTTTCCGTGCTGCAGCTTGCTCATCAAATGCAGAGTGGTCTGCTCTAGTTGAGTTTGAAAGAATCACTGGGACAAGTGGTCTTTACACCGAAGCAGTTCCCATCTATATCTGTGCACAGTCCTACGAATGGTACCAGTGCCACTGACTGACCTGGCTCCAACCTGCTAGGTCTCAAATACCTATTTGCTAATGAGGGGAATGATGAGGACTGTTGGAATTGAGCACTTGCCCTATTTTCATAGGTAGTTTCATAGGGTAGTTGCTCATTACTAGCCAGTTGCTGCCAGATCTTCTGGGTTTGTTTTAAAGAGAAAGCAAAAAATTGAAAATTGTAAGTGGATCTAGTTTTTTTCCTTGAAAACACTTGCAGACTAAACAAAACTTGTCTGCAGTGTGGATCTAGACTTCAGAAGATGGGTCAGCCACCGCTACTTACAAAGCTTTTCCTCTCTTTTATCAGAAATGGGAATCTGAGCCTCAAAAACAAAGAAATAACATCTTAATCCTTTTATTCTTTCAACAGAGTTAAGTTGTCCTCCCATTTTTGCAATTAACACTTGCTTAAAACAGCACTGAATTATTTCTAATGTGGACCATCTATAAACAAACATTGAGGTGCTTGTTCTCCCTTTCTTGCAACCAAGATAAGAGAATCATTAAAAACAAAACAAAAAAACCTTAACTCTTGGAAAATTCTTTAAACTGGGCAAAATTAGAGCCTCCATAAAAAAGACTTCAGAGCAGAACCTCATGAATTGTGGCACAAATGTCGGTCATATTTGAAGGCAATATGTTTAACATTTTTTCACAGTATGTTAACAACCTAGATCTTAAATCATAACAAAAATTTTCTTGCCTTGTTTAAATATTAAGAAAGAACATACAAATCCACCATTTGGAAAACCAATACTGCCAGTTCTCTAATTTTGTTTTAAGTTAGAAGTAAAAGTTGCAGTGCTTGCTCTCTTAGTTCTCCAGATCTACTACTGAGATAACATATATATGGTAGCTTCACCTCCAACTGCCTGTATTACATATATTCACTCTACTTGTGGAACAATAAATTATGTAAACCATTCATTCCTTCAATTTGGAAATGCAGTAGTAACCAAATTCAAGATGATGTCAGCTTGATAGTAAACATACATAAGGCAATCACATGATACTCAAGAATGTATGAAGTACAGAACCATGTAGCATCGGAGTAGTCTGCTTAAAGATGATAAGCTGGTGAACCATCAGGGGAAGATTGCTTCGCTTACCTCATTACTACCGATTCATAAGTAAGGTCTTAAAGGGGCTGGGAGTAAACACCGAGGATAATGGAACATGTGGTAGGAGTTCAGATTTTTAACTATTTTTAGTATCATTGAAGGTATCATTAGGGGAAAAAGACAGGTTACTCTAGTAGATAGATTGAATATTACCATTACTTAAAAGGAAAGTAAATAAAAAGACCTACATTTGAGTGACTTCCTCTTTGTGTGTTTAATCGATTCTTTTTAAAAGTAAATTGATTCTTAAAGAGAGTTTTAAAGAAATTAAAGTGGGGATAGCATGCCAGATGGGTTAGTGGGAACACTTTCAAAGTATCAGAATGGCATAATAAAATCAGAGATAAAAGTGGGAAAAGATAAAAAAGAAAAAAGCAATTGAATAGGAATTTTTAAAATACCACTATTTATACAGAAATATACTGCCTATATAAGCTTTGAAATAGGCTGTATCCAGAAGAAACTAGAAGTTAAAAAAAAATCAATTATGATTGCCAGTTAAGGTTGTGGTTCTTTAATAATAATGACCTTGTGTCAAAAATAGTTACATGAGTATCTTTGAAGTTTGTTTGAAAGATGTTTTCATAATAGACAGCCTATCAATTCATTGGCCTTTAAATTTTTTTATTGGTAAAGAAGTTGTACAATTTTTGTTGAACTGATTAGAAATTCCTTACAACTCAGCTCCTCGAAAATACCAACTTATTTAATTGCATTTAGATCCATTCCCTTTCAAAAACTGCTGAGGAAACAAACTAGTGCTCAGAGCTTTTTACATTTTTAAATGCAATTAAAATTGAAAAGTCAGTTGGGAAACTCACTGAGAGCTCTGATAATAGCAATGGTTGTTTTTCTTACATTAATTCAAACTGATGATGTGGAAAAAACAAAATCACTTCACAAGTTTAGAAAATGACATATATTGCTGATACAAATTAAGTGTGCTATTCACATTGTTTTCTAGATTGAAAAGTAATTTTTTCAAGTATATGAAGTAGTCATTGTATTTATTTCTTGAATTTTTTATTTCCTCTGCCCCAAATGAGATTTTTTAAAGTATGTTTATAAAGCAAGTATTTTCAAATTGAGCTCTAAAACTCAGTCTAAGTTTTTAAATGTTCAGTGGGCTAAAAGAAGCTTAGAAGTATAGATCTGGAAGAACGAGCTGCAGTTTACGTAAAGCAACCTTGTATATTGTATATGTTGTGTATTGTATATGTAAATATATTTTTTAAATAAATTACTGAGTGGAAGTTCATCACTTTGCTTGGCAGATTGAATGATGTTACAAGAATGCCTTCGCTCTATCATTGCTGCTGATCAGTTTCTCAGGCTAGTGGCCCCATTAAACTCAATATAGGAGTAACCTCACTGGAAGATGCCTTTAATTATCCTCTGAGCAGCCAGGCAAAAAAAGCACATACTGGTTTCCTTGCTAGGATGGGCAGAACTTCATTGCAGTAGACCTTGAATAACTAGTAATAACTTTGGTGTTTTTTTAATGTAATTTTAATTTTTCTTTATTCATTTCATTACTCTTTTTTGAGTATCTTCTGTGTGCTGGCACTATCACATTAACAATGCATGTAAGACAGATATGGTCCTTTTTCTCAGAGAACTTACTTAGCTTCTAGCAGGAGATAAAGGCCAGTGAAGAGGCAATTTGAAAATCTGGTTGATTAAACTAACTCAGCTATATTGGTTGGTGAAGACTTCTTAGAGGATGTAAAAATTTAGGAGGTTATTGATGACCCAAATAATATGTAATGGGAGTGGTAATGGAGTGAAGCAGAAAGATTTGAAATGGTGTAAGTGCTAAATTTTATGGGGTGAAAGCCTTTTAAGGTGGACAGCAAAACCTCTGGGGTGGGAGCTGGAGAGGGAGGCTCTCCCAGGAAGGACAACCAGGTTTCTTCCCTGAAGTGGGGGTACCAGACTCGGAGAATTCTGATGGAGGTTGGGAGTTGAGTAGTTAGAAGAGAGGAAGAGTTGTTTACAGAGGGTGAGTTTGAAGATCCTATAGGACATTTAAGTGGAAATATACAAGATATTCAGAACTCTTCTTGCTCATGACACTTTTTTTTCATGTTTTAATTCATAGGGGATTTTCCTCCTCAATCTCTAAAAGACTTGAAATTTATAGTCTATTGAATATTGCGCTGCTCATCTCAACAGATTATTTATATGAGTATAATTTGTACTTACCAAGATTGCTAACATTGATTTGGGTATTTAAGCAAGTGTTAAGAGAAAAATTATTACTGGAGGAAAAAAAAAAAATTTTTTTTTTTTTTTACAACATTGGGTAAAGAAATCATTTAAGAGTCCATGTTATTCCTAAAACAGACATCTGATTATATTGACCTGTCGAAGCTTTGGGGTGCATCAGGAAAATCTTGGTTTCATGCATTTTTTTTAAATCTTTCTTTATACAATTTCTGGTCTCTAAATAAATACCAAAAAAACCAAAAAAAAACCAAAAACAAAAACACAGCAACAAATCAATTATTTTATGTAGCCTAGTTTAAAATCCTTTTTTATATGCTAAAAAATTCTTTCCTATAGACTGAAGTAGAAACTTATAATTTACTATGTTTAGACTCCGCTAAATCATTGGATCAGCCCTGTGGCAGTGAGCTGCAAATGAAACTGTTCACTGTTTGGGGCCTCTGGCTTGCCAGCTGTTGGCAAGGAGACTTATAGAAGCTCCTTAATAAACCTTCCCAAGTTAGTAGTAAGCAGGTTCCAAATTCTTTCGCCTACCTGCTGTTTATACAGGGTAATATTAGAATCAAACAGCAGAATGAAGCTGTTCTTTTTACTGGGCCTATAGGTTGAACTAACTACTGTTTTGTCTTACTCATGATCTAAAGCATATATAGTAGCAAAGCTTTTAACAATTTTATTCTAATCAACAAGGTTTGCGAACTTTCTGTGTTTATTTACCTGGTTTTCTGAAGTTGCATGATCAAATAGAGCTTTGAGATTTTTCCCTTGAAAGGTTTC
Source organism: Scalopus aquaticus (assembly GCA_004024925.1). Taxonomy (NCBI): domain Eukaryota; kingdom Metazoa; phylum Chordata; class Mammalia; order Eulipotyphla; family Talpidae; genus Scalopus; species Scalopus aquaticus. The sequence continues at coordinate 54,594 of PVIJ01001278.1, read as the reverse complement.
AATTTTGCTCGAAATCTGACCTAAGGTAATAACTGGTAAATAGGCGTGTGCAATTGCAGTACAGATGGCAAAGCCGTAAATAAAATGTATATGAAGTTCTGTTAAGTTCAGTTTTGTGCTAGTGGAAGAAACAAGTCTGAGATATTTGCATTAACCTCATGAGTTGTTCACCTGTGCTTATGTTATTAGTATTCAAGAGATGTGCTCACATAGCTTACTTGTGAAGGAGCTAATAGAGAGCCCATTTACTTAGCACTGGCTTTGGCAATCTCAGCAGGTCCCATGTTGGCTGATGTTACATCTTTTTAGAACAAATTAATATTCACAAGCACTTTTATGCCTGATTTATTATCATCAATGTGCAAATACTTCATTATCTTACTATTAGCCAGAGTTTGGAGTTGAGTAACTAAAATGGTTTTGACTTTAATTTTTAAAACAAAGCATGAATACAAAATGTGTTTTTTTTTCTGATGACTTGGCAAAAACTTTTTTTTTTTATATACCTTTTACCTGAATGGCTCGCCACTTTGTTTTCAGAGCTAAGCATTTTTAGGCTAGTTAGTTCTGGCTAGCATTAATTTTCAACTTCAGATGCCTGATTCACCTTCAACATAAAAATTCTGTTGGTTAACTTTAATAAAGTAACTTGAGCGTCTGGAAGTGTATGAATTGTTTTATATTTTGAGATCTATTTTCAGTATAAAATAGAAATGTGAAAACATTTCAAATGTTTTCATTTTAGATGATTTTTTTCTTAAAAGTAAATCTAAATAGCCCATTAACTTTTTAAGGCTTTCATAAGTGTATTTTTCTGGTTCCCCAATAAAAATATAACTAATAATTTAAGGATACAATTTATTATGGTTTTGTTGAGAAAAAATTAATGACCTCATCTTTTATTGAGCTTATAGTAGAAATTTTTACAAGTGTTTTACAAGCAGATTAGTGAAGAAACCATTTAAAATGTAAAGGACAAGATTCTGTAAATAAAAAATAGGCTTTTTTATAATATACATTGTATATATCTTTGGTCTTAAGGTTCAAATTGAATTTATTAAGTCCTTGGAAAGAATTTGTAAGAAATTCATATTACTGAATATATTGTTAAATTGAAACAGCATTATTTACCCATATTTTATATTACTAATATCAATATTATTTAGGATTTTTCCTCAAATTAACAAACTACCAGTCACTGCATATTTTACTAAGATTTGTATATTGTATATTCTTAAGGCAACTTTTAAAATACTTAAAATTTTCTCATCTTCTTTTTATTTTTTTTCCTTAATAGGAGTACCAAAATCTAATCTCTTGCACACCAGATCATTAAGAGGCCATAGAGACTGCTTTGAAAAATTCCATTTGATTGCAAATCAGGATTGTCCGCGATCTAAGCTTTCAAAAAGTACTTACGAAGAAGTTAAAACCATTTTGGCTAAGAAGATAAACTGGTTTGTGCAGCATGCACAAAATAAGGATCTGGATTCAGATAATGAGTGTTCTAAAAATCCCCAGCATCACCTGTTTAATTTCAGGCATAAGCCAGATAAAAAGTTACTCCCACAGTTTGACTCCCAAGTACCAAAGTATTCTGCGAAATGGATATCTGGAAGTCCAGGTGGCCTCTCAAACTGCACCCAAAGAATTTTGGAACAGAGGGAGAACACAGACTTTGGGCTTTCTGTGTTAAAAGACTCAGGTGCCAATTTATGCCATAAAAGTGTATTGTGGCCTCATAGTCACAAGCAGGCGCAGAAAAAAGAAGAGACAATCTCTAATCCAGAAGCTAATGTCCAGATCCAGCACCCACATTACAGCAGAGAGGAATGTAAGTAAAATGGAAAGATAAACAGAGTTTTATTGTTTGGATTTTTGCTTTGCATTTTTATATGTGTGCGATATGTCAAGAATTTTTATGTAGGAGTAAGGATTTGATAATGCAGTACTTAAATAACAGGTTCACCTTAGCAAGAATGAGATACCTTAGAACTCTCCATCAATTCTCTAGGAATACTCTTTAGTATGTTTTAAGCTTTGGAATTCTACAGTCCCATCATTTGTTTGGCCATTTGAAATTAGTAAACTGAATTGGAAAGCGCAGCTTCATGCTATTTAGAAGTACAGCCTCAACTATTGTCTAACACACATTGTTATGTTGCTAATCCCTACAAGGCTGATTGACTAAAGGTGGCATTTCAATGAAGTAAAAATGTGACATTTTACTAAAGACTAAAGGTAATGTGTGCACTTATTTTAATGTTGAAAAGGTGACTCATTCAGTCTGAATCTATTTCTATAAAAATTCACAAAGCAAAGGTAATTTTAATTGACTTAAAAGCAATTGATTTTGGAGCTAGATGAGACCTTGGGTATGCTTTTATAAAACTTTTTAATTCTACATATGAATTATCTAAAGTTATATAGTTAAACAGACAAATTGATGTTTCAAATTATTTCCACAATACTTTCACATTAAACTGCAGATCATGAACAATGTAGTACTTGAGCAATATCAGCTTGATGGATAGTGACTAGCACTTTTCAAAAACTGAAACAGAAAAGGAAGTATCAGAATCCAGTGGACCCAATACTCAGCATTTTTTGGTGAAACTTGATTGAGGTGGGAGTGACGTAAAATGTTCTTACGTAGGGGTTGTGGTCAGGATTCGAAAGCTCTCCACCTTAAGAGTTAATGAATGAATCCTAGGTACTGCTAAATGTCATGTTGGCAGATAGTCCTGTTCTTTAAATAGAATTTTGTTGTGATGTATGCAACTTATTTTCCCAGATTGTGGTATTAATGAATATATTTTCATGTTTCAGTGAACTCGATGACACTTGGTGAGGTAAAGCAGCTGAATGCAAAGCTACGACAGCAAATACAAGGTAAAGAATAAGTCTCAATGCTTTTTAGATACATACAGAAATTTTGAAACAAAATTTCCCTCTGACAGGCATCATAAATTTAGAAATGGGGTTAAAACCTGTTAGTTTCCAGAGCAAAAAGCATAAGAAAAAAACTTCTCTATGAACTACAAGGAAAATAGGTTTTTCTGGTGAGAATGGAGACTACAATTTAATCTCTACCTCTTAAATAACATTTTATTGACTACTACAGTGGTACTACTACAGTGGTACCAGGCATTGTGTAAGTATATTCCTTAACAGTCATTTAAGATAGGTGGTATTAACCCTGTATACATTAACCCTTCTTTACATTAGGAACAATTTCAAAAACAGAAGTAGCAAAAATAGAATAGTGAAACTCTTGACCTAACTTTGCCACCTTCAACTGTTATCAAAAGCACAACTGATTTTTCTTCATCTCTATTTGTACTTTTAGCCACTCCCCTCACATCCTCATCTCCACCCTTAGCATGAGTTATTTTGAAACAAGTTCAAAATATGTTGTGTTAATATAAATATTTCAGGATATCCTATAAAAAAATAAAAGATTTTTTTCAAAATAATCATTATCACACCTAAAAAAATACCAGCCTGTAGTTTCCTAGCATCACCAAATATAATTCTGTTATGCTAACAATTAACAATTAGGTTCCCCAGTTTTCTCCTGTATTTCTAGTTGATTTCCATTTAGGTGCGGAAATTACCCTTTAGAGGTGTTAAATTGCTTACAAAGATCATGCACCCAATCAGTAACAGATTAAGGATCCTAACCCCAGTCTTTTTAACTCCAAAGCTAATTGTCTTCATGACCACAGAACCTCTCAGAATAATAAAATGTTGAAATAATAATAGTAATAGCAACTTATACTTATCAGGTACTTATTCAGTGTTAAGCACTTTACAAGTGTAATTTCATTTAATCCTCATTTAACTCTGCGAGGTGCTTACTGGGTTATCAATGTTATACGTAAGAAGAGACTAAACCATAGTTTCACTTATTTCTCTGAGACTTCTGAGAGTTGGAACAAGGATTCAGAAATTCAGATACTCTGATTCCAGAGCCTCATGGAAGGGTTTCCAGACCTGGGTATTAATGGGCAGTTCTTATTCTATGAGATAATATTTTAGATGCTGACTGAACTTATTTATATATGTGAATTGAGAAAAGTGTCTCAGAGTAGTCATAACCACCATTTCTGCTATGCATCTCCATAGTCATTGCTTATAACTCTTAAATTTCATTTGATGGAGAAAACAACAACACAGTATTCCAGTTGCCAAATTATACAGCTTCTTAGGATGAGCAGAGCAGAGCTGCTTCCTTGCTGTCAGATTGCTTTCATTGAGAACATTTACCCGATGCATTCATTTCAGTTAGTGTATTTGAAATATAAGTCCACAGGATGACCTTTCTGTATATAAAGAATGAAATTGCTTTTTAAATCTTCACAGAAGTTTTTGAAGAGTTAACACACCAAGTGCAAGAAAAAGATTCTTTGGCCTCAGAGCTCCATGTCCGCCATGTTGCCATTGAACAGCTTCTCAAGAACTATTCCAAATTACCGTGTCTACAAGTGGGGAGAACGCCTACCCACAAACTGTTGAATTAAACACACTTATTTCTTAGGCCATGTCATGCATCAGTCTGCCACGTGCAAACTTCAAAGAAGTTGAAGAAAGTTGTGGTCCATTTTTTATGGTCATAAAATTTGCAGAGCTTTAAGGTGATATTTAACATCTTTGTGAAATAAAACAGATTGTTACTCTCTTAGTCTTCTAGGGTTAATTGTTTTGGTTCATTTGGGGGAATTTTTCCCATAATTACTAAATGGCCCTCCCTAACTTGTACCACATGTGACTACTTAAATATACTGTTATTGTGTGATTTTATTATACATACTTTAATGTAATTCACCTGTCAAACCATAGCAGGTTAACAAACTTCTTAAATTAGTCTGAACTACTAAGGGTAACTTGTAAGAGGGAAATGAAATTTATAATATCACCTTATTTATTATAAGCAATATTTTACTATGAAAATTTTATATATAAAGTGCTATTTTAGGTACCTTTCCATTCTCTTTATAAGTGTGTATTTGAATGGCTCGTATATGTAAATTTTATGTGTATGTGTTCGCCCATATTTTAGATCACCGCATTTTATTCTCCTAATATGCCATTTTTAAAACTGTTATCTCATTTTTCAAAGATAAATGTATTTTGGAATAAAAATCTATCTAGTTGAATTGTTTTAACCTCTTAAGAATTATTATGAAAGAGAAATTAATTTTTTAAAGCCCATATCCAAGAAAAGAAAAAAATATTATTTTTTTCTATCAAAAGCAGTTCTGAATTAGTTCAGGAAGAAAATGTTAATCTAGTTTTTGTATTTCAACTTGTCTCCATGGAATTTTGTAAAAGCCTCTTGTACTTCATTGTGATTTTCATTCTAATACCTGATTTGTTAGAAATTAGAATTAAGCCAATCTTCTTCCACATCGAATATTGTTAACTACCTTTGTATTGAATTTACTGTAAAATTGTCCTATCTTTGAAAAGAAAGTTATCCTGTGTGCCACTTCAGATGGAATTTTAAAAATCCTTAAACTGTCCAAATTCTGTTACCGACATCATTGAAGTTATTACCCAAAGAAAGCATTTTGAGGTATTTTTATAAACCTTAGAACTTAAGAGAAAAGAGAAGATTGCTTGCAGAAAATAAAACTAATTTTAAAAATTAGCCAATTTTTAACAGGATATTCTTAAAAGTTGCCTATGATGTTTCCAAAGAGTTTTTAACTAATGTGTCTCAAACCACCAGGTAAGTCTTTTAATGATGTATTATAATAAAAACTATCACCAATGCAGAATTAAAATGGGCTCTAAATTCTGTTTTCAACTGGTGCTTAGAAATGTTCATGAAATAGAGCCTTTGCCTGAAAGGATCTACAGAAAAGCCTATTAACTACAGCTTCATGCATACAGATATGAATGAATGACTTCTGCCTTGAATTTGGCAGCCTGCCCTGGCCTGGGTCATATTTTAAGCTTGAACACAGTTTTTGAGTAAGCAAAGAAATGTTTCAATCTAGTAGAAACAACTTTTTTGTAATGCCAAAATGAGTTCAGTTTGCTTGGATGGGGTTGGGGTAGGAGTGCAGAGGTATTAACTGATGTCTCGTTGATTTTGTTATCTTTATAGTATACTTAACTGCTTTATGGAGGGAGCTTTTGAAAGTTGCTTTCAATTTCTCTGGATTCTTTACATTATCAAAAATGAATTTAAAATCCAGGGAGTAAGGATGCATTGCCTTTGTTTTGATAAGCTTTAAATTGAATGTGTGCAATATCAAATCTATAAATTTACAGATTGAAAAAGACATTTCCTGGTGATACCAGTATCTTAGTGGTTAGTTGTTAGGGCCACATTTTCAAACTCGACTTAAGTTTGTGGCATAATTCATTAAGAATGTGTGCTTGTACACATTTGTGCTTCTATTTAGATCACTTAGGGACAGCCATGAAAAGTTTGGGATGTGTTGCATTTGATACCAGTAATAACATGTCTGCAGATTATGAGCCATATGGTGCATTCCTGAATACAACAGTGTTATCCAAAGAAAGTGCTTTTTTCTTAAAGAGCTGGCAAGGTAGCTTTCCTAATGGATTTGGAATAATTGGATAGGACTGTACATGTACTCAAGTCTAATTGGGATTCTGATTTATTCCACTTAAATATTCCTACTTAAGCTCTTTGAAGGAAAGGTGCTCTTAAAAAATATCTACTGGTACTCTAGTACTTTATTCAGATGAATAGTAAATTAACTTGAAGTATTTTTGCACAATAGTTATCAAAATAATTGGTGAATTTATATTCCTTTGTTTTCTTAATTAAATATGCAATTATTGAATATGCTAAATTAAGGGTAAAGGACAGAATTGAGCTCTTCCTTGAGAGAACATAAAATACCACAGATACTGGTTACTGTACTTTGCTGTTCTTCTGTATAGTTTCAGGGTTGAAAATGGCAAACAAGAGACTGCCAATCATTCATTACTGACATTTTCAGAACTTATATAATTAAGGGGAGTGAAATAAGACATTTTCTTTTTTTGCATTAGCTTTCATAGACAAGTTGAGTTTAAAAAATCAGTTTGAAATCAAAAGTGATTTTGATAACACAATGTGATCACACATTCCTTAAAACTTTAAAGTCTGTTCAACCTTTTAATTAAGCTAACAATTTCTACTTTGAGGTTATCATCCTTTGATCCTAATTTTTAATAACCAAATTAGTATTTAAAAAAAAAAGACATGCACTAAGTAAATACCAATAGCTGATACAGGAAGCAGAATGTTCCATTATATAATTTCTTGTGTACAATGTTGAAGCAGAGAAATGTTCTTAGATTTTCAAAGTATGTACTCATTTCACCACAAAGTGCCCATTTTTATATACACATGAGGATTATTTTTTAAGATAACAAGTTCATTATTAAATAGAAATGGATTACTGTGCATAAGGGTGTAAAGTTTCTTAATAAATACTGCTGTATAGCTTTTCCAAAAAATACATGTTGGAAAGAGATTTCATAAATTTAGTCATATTTTTCTTTTGTTGGTGGTGTCTTGAGATTTCTTGGGGGTTCTTCTCTTTTTACATATTCTTTACCACTGAGAAATGGTTTCAGGTTCTTTTTTGTTTATATATTCCTACTTTGATGTTTACACAGATGAAGCTTGTCAGTTCTTGGTAGATACAAAAAAATGTTTTGACTATTTCTGTGTTAATGTTTACCAGTTTGGGTTTAATTTTGTTTAGAAGAAATGTTGTGTTATTAATGCTGTAAATGTAATGCAAAATGTATATGTTCTAAACCTAAGTAGGAATTTTTAAAGAATAATTTGTGTAGCTTAGTAAGAAGGTCAGGTAGTGACTCTAAAACTAGGTTATATTACATGAAAACTTTTAAATGACATAGTGTAAACCTTTGTAGTGTTATTTTGTCTGATGAGAGTTTACTCATGTTACTTTTACTTATAATGAAGTAAGATATTTGCATATTTTAAGTATACTTATGAAAAGTTCAGTGCAAAATTTTTAAAAAGCTTTTCTTCAGATGTGTTTATAAAGCAGAGGTAATTGTGTTTCAAAGTTTAGTTGCATTTGGTGGAAAAAATTATTTGAGGAAATTTGTGGTTGAAAATCAGTGAAAGGTAAAACTCTCAACAGGTTATTCTTGGCCAAATTAAATTTTTTGATACTGGGGTGGGGTTTTATTTGCCAGAATAATAAAATAATAGCTCTCTGGCACAAGTAACAAGTATGTTAGAGGAAGGATATATTATCTTTGGAATAAGGAGCTTCTGTCTTACCTCTCAGTATTTTCATTCACTTTATCCTTTCCTAATTGCCCTTGTCATAATGTAGTCTTAAGTTATTAACCATCTTGGTCATGGGCTATGTATTGCAAATATCTGACATTCAGATTTTTGAGCATGTAGTAACATACTTGTAACATACTTCCCCTGTTCTTTTTAGTTTAAAAGAGTCCAGATTACATGTGCACTCTGGTGACACTGAATTAGCCAGGATTTTAAACTTAAATGAAACAATGAAAAAAAGCGAAAGCAATGACTATTGCCCTCCAGTTTCCCCCTAAAAAGTGTTAGTTGAACTTCCTTCAACTGAACATAAATCAAAGGGGGTTTTAGTAAATGTGTGTTTCTTTCTCAATACATGTAGACTTTGCATTCTACTGCATCAAAAAGGGCAGCTTTAAAGTGTTTAGTAGTGACTTCTGTTAACTGCCATTCCTGACTTTACAGTGTGTTAACCTTTAAATTTGAGGAGCATATCAGTGTTCATTGAACTTAATCTCTTTGATGTTAGAAATTTATTTTACAAAATTTTGCTAAGATGTTTGGAAAAAGAAAAACTGCTGTGGGGAAAAGTTGGTTTTAAAAAGGTTTAAGACTTTACTTGGCTGTTGCTCTTTTCTTTTAAAACTGCAATAATTTATATATTTGTATTGCTCTGCTTTGGAAGTATAACTACATATGCTTGTCTATTATTTTTAACTTTACAACAATAAAATAAATATTTTGTTACCTGTTTGCTTCAGTGGATATTTTTAAGAATACATTTTTTTCTTTTTTTCTTATGGTTGACCTATAAAAAAGGTTTTGTTTTGCAGGCTTAGGGAGTCTATACTTAGAATTGTTGTCTCTTAATTTTCTGTGAGAATCTATCTTTGATACTTAAGTAAATATTCTCTCAGTCCCAAACGTTCAGAAGCAGGAAATAAAATAACTTGGATTTCTATGCAGCTTTTTTAAAATTAGAGTTTACATTCAATAAGTACATGGATTTTATGTGTGGTGTTTGAGTTTTAACAAATGTATACAACTGCCTAACAATCCCCCGTGCCCCTTTGTGACCATTTCCTATATCTCTTCCCCGCACTGATCTGTCTATATGGCCATAATTTGTATTGACCTACTTTCCAACTTTGTGTATTAATCAAATAGTGTATACTCATTTGCTCTGGCTTTCATTCAACTGAGTGATTCGGAATAAGTCCAATGAGTGCAAGAATCAGTAGTTCATTCCCTAATTTTACTGACTGGTATTGTATGAATATTAACCTTTGGTCAACACGTTTTTGGTTGGGGGCTGATAAAGATGCTGTGAATAATTTTATTGGCTTTTAAATATTAAAAACAAGTTAATGGATTCAAGGTCACTAGTTAGCACTATGAATTAAATTTTTGTTAAATTACCATATTTCACCACAACTGATTTAACGTGATTTTTTGTAACTGGTAATTTAAAACCCCAAGACAAAGACAGTTGGACAAAAGATCAGAGGCAAATTAAAAAATAAGGGATGTTTGAGAATTGAAACCTTTAATGGGTTGGTAAGAGAATATTAATTGTCCTGAAAGTCTCCTCAAAGTCTTAACAATCCCAAACCACCACTCACTTTGTTTTCCAAAAGAGGCAGTGAAGACCAAAGGTCTGGTTTTGACAAAACATTAGATTATCAGACCACAAATGTTCTCCTGTTCAGCTTTAACTGCTTTGTGACATTAAGGGAGATTTGTTCCTTTCCTAAAGCCTGAATTCACCGCTCTAGAACAGACAATTGGTCAAATGCAAGCCTGCTGCTGCCTCAACTCCTTTGTGCCTGCCCAGTTTCCAAGCCTCCTTGGGGATTTTCTGAGTATTTGTATAATGACATGCTTTCCCTCATTTTAACATTATAGGACCCAGAATTCTTGTTGGAGACTGGCACATAGTAAGCATTGGATAGAACAGGAGGGAGAGCTGAGGGCAGAACAGCACTCTCGTACATCACTTATATGTTGGTATTTTAAAGTGTTCAAAACAAGTTTTTGAAAGGTTTTGAAATTGGCGGAGATGTCCTAGATCCTTTGAGTATTCTACATGACTTGCAAATTGACCTCAGTAATTTTTTTCTCTTTCTCCCCCATTGGTGCTCTGCATCTGTGTCCCATTCCAGCGTTCCAGTGGCATCCATCTTTACCTCTGGGAAGTACAGGCTTACCAGCCCAACCTCCCTCACACCCGAGACAACTCCCCCTGATTGATGAAGCAGAGAAACTGGGTGGGGGAGGATCCCTGTTAAGAGCTGAATGAAGTGCCTGTCAACAGCATTCCACACCTAGGGGTGGAGGGCAACATAAACTCCCAGCATATGGTATTAAGTAGCCACTGCTCTGAGAGAATTTGGCCAGGAACCTAGTAGCTATTAATTCCCTTTTTTCCTGTCTGGTCTCCAAGCTTTCTGGACAATCTGCCCATTGAATAAACTCCCTTTCAGGGTAAGCTAAGTAGTAGCTTACTCCAGCTTGCAGGTGAGAACTGTCCAACCACACTTCATCCACTGGGTCCACACCCAGTGGTCTGCACTGAGATCTCACAAAAATGAATTGCTGAGAACCACAGGAGCCTGGTACGTCAGCTAAAACTGGTAGGAAGAACCTGAAGAGAAATCCAGCATTTTGATAATACAAATGTCAACTTGCCTATTAAAAGTACTCACAGGTGGAGGTGACTTTGGAGCATGTCCCACTCTCTGCCTCTAATTATTGAAAGTAATGGTAGTTTTGAAGGAGAAGAGTAAGATGGTGTGTGGGTAGTTTAGTTAGAGCTACTTTGTGAATTCTTTCCTACTGACACAAGGACTGACAAGGACAAGGATTGCTAAGGTCTGCTAAGTTCCGGCTCTCGGGCCCCAGCTGGATTCAGGTTGTTTACACCAGGGTTTTGGAGGAGGTGGTTGTAGGATAAATGAAAGAGTAATCAAGACTTTGCGCCCACCCATTAATGATCGTTCCTGCGGTCCTACACGCATGCTTGATGGCGGGCACCTGAGGCAGGGTGTGGGTGTGCATTAGTGGGCACACCTGGGACGGAGACTGGCTTATCAGCAGGAGAAGCAGAGAACAGAACATGGCGGCAGAGGGCGCGAGAGAACTCCAGAGAGTGAAGATTCGCCGGGAGCTGGGATGCCTGCCAGCGTCCTGGGCCCCTGGCCCCGCTGCCTGCCCTATATCTGGTTGTCTCACTATTAAAAGCCGGAAAAAGGCACCGAGGGCTCCAGGACTCCTCTATGACCTGTCTGCCCAGCTCCGGAGCGAACCTGCTCCATGTCTCCCTGCCCCTACATGGTGCATTGCAACGGGGATGCTGATAACTTTACCTCACGGCTCGGCCTGTGCTTTCCCTGGTACTAAGTGATCTGCAGCAAAGTGAGCAACACTTGAATGAGGAGAGATTTCAGAGGCAGGTCCAGAACTGCACTTCCTCTATGTAGGGCCTCGGCTACAAGTTTGCTCGATTCTTGATGGTGGCAGACAAAGCAGGGAACCCCTATGTGGGGCTACTCTTTATCATGAGGCAGCAGAAAATACACTGGTAGCAACAACATGTTCTGTCCAGCTGGCCGGCAGGAGCAGCCCAGCCCAGTGGCTCAGGGGACAGCAGCCCTATTCTGGCCCTGGTGGTGGTAAGCCCTTGGGCCCCCTTGGGCCGCCTGGGGCTCTCGGCCCTTGTGCTCCCCACGGCCCCCGGGCCCTGGCAGCAGCAAAGGCAGCAATATCCGTAGCAAGAGCAACAGAGCTGTGTCCAGCAGTGGCAGCTGTCGTGGGCTCCAGCTGCAGCAGTGGCCCCGTGTCCCACCAAACGCCAGTGAACACCCCACCCCACCCCCCAGGAGACCTATTAGCTTTTATACAATATAGAGACAAAGCCAGCACAGGGCCAAGTTTAAGCCTAGTTTATAGAAGTATGTGCTCATGCATGCGAACTATATATCAAGGTCACATTGTTACTGCTCTCTGCACATGCGCACTGTATCTCAAAGCTACGCTTTACCTACTAGGCCACCTGTGCTGGAGGGTCACAGCAAAAAACAGTCTAAGAAAACTTTTCCCACAGATCCTCTATTCTAAAATAAATCAATAGCTTGCCCCTCCCCTCAAAAAAACAAAACTAAGGCCTCTGCCCAGCTAGTGTTTGAATACTACGCATCTTCTCCATAACACCTCCGTGACTACTTCAGGCCTGATAACTCCTATTTGTTCTGTTCATGAAACATACTTCTCAGGTACACCCCCCTAGAGTTTCTGAATCAACAGTTTGGGAGTTGAGGGAGAGTAACCCAAGAATGTTCAGCTAATAGATTCCCAGGTGCAGCTGTTAATTTACACAGCACTTTTGCAAACTACTTCTCTAAGTTATGCATCACTGCAGAGCTTACTTCCCTAAAGAAGAGATAATGCTATTTCCCTGCTCAAAGACTTTTCTACAATACCATTGCTCACCACTTGACTCCCACCTGTTTTCCATTTAATTCTTTCAAGTTAAGGTTTTTTTATTGCCAGGCACTCTAACAAGTCCTGTAGGCATTGGCACCAAGGGATATAAAAGCCAGTGTGAGTTTGTTGGTCAGTTAAAAAGGATTCTGCCCAGAGAGTTAAAAAAAAAAAAAAAGAATTGAAAAATGTTATTAGATTTCGCAACCAGGAATTCAATGCAAAGACTTTTGATGGACCTACAGGAGCAAAAGTAGATCAGAATGTTTGAAGTCAGGGGAGAAGGGGTGGATAGGGTGGTGAATTTATGGTGTGAGCTCTGAAAGGTTTGACCATAAAGTGAAATTCAAATCAGAGAGGATATTCAACCAAGATTTTTTTTTTTTTAAAGTTGGAAAGTACTTGAATGAGAATAAGTACTGAGAGGACAGATCTAGCAGAAAGGCTAAAGATGGAGAGAGAGCAATCATCAGAAGTATAAAGTAGGAGGAGGCCAGTAGAACATCACAGCTGAATGATTTGTCTTTGAAGAGGTTTAGGATCACCTCAGGCTTTGACATTGGCGAGAAGGTAAAACTGCAGTGGAAAATATCTGAGAAGAGTAAACTGAGCAAGCCCCTCCCTGACTACTTCCACTTTTTATGACAGAGACGTTAAAGGGGGTTAGAGACCCGAAGGAAATGGCGAAGTGCTAAATGGCTGCTTCCTGAAGTGTTATCAGAGGTTCTTGCTACACAGCAAAGACTGCCAGGCTGTTTAGAAGAGGCAGAGACTGGTAAACATGACTTCATTGGCTGGAGTTCTCTGAATTTGCATTCAGATTTTGTTGCTGTAAATACATGAAGGGAGGGAGTATATTTTGCAACTGGAGTAAATTAAACTGCAAGTGCTGCTGAAAATAGATTAGAACCTGAAACTCATATTAACTTGTGGTCTAAAAACAAATTCACAAAGACTTTACCTTACAGATAAAATTTCAAGTGGAGAAAATGAGAAACTGAAAAGCTAAAGCACATAGTGTATGGCAGAAAATGAATTTTATAACTTCAACTTAAGCAATAATTTTTAAGCTGTTATTTTCATTTGTCCTCTCAGTAACTGGTCCTATAAACAAGAATGAACTAAGACTGTTGAAGGCTAAGCCCTAAGGTCAGATGATATCAACCTGCAGCAGAGGTAAGTCAGGTCTAGATAAAAGAACATTTATAAGAGAATAGTCGGTACACAAAATGTGAAAAAAAGTGAAGGCATTTTCTATCTGTAACTTCAAGGCAAAGAAAAGGCAATGTAAAAGGAGACGGGCCCATGTAGAACAAAGAAGCAACTTAATTGAAAGATTGTGAAGGAGCAGAGGAATTTAAAAGCAAGACGACTGCTAAACAGACATTAGGGGTCATAGGTTCTGACCCTTCTCTGCCTCTGCTAGCCATCACTCTACCTCTCTTTGCCTCTGTTTTCTCATCTGTAAAGAGTGAAATTGAACTTGGTGATCTTTAGGGTCCTTCCAGCTCTAACCCTCTATAAAGATAATGAATTTAAGACACTCACTATAAAAAAATCTCACACCACTGCATGAACAGCAGAGCTAGGCTGAAAGGACATAAAGGAAATGTGGTTTCATTTTAGAAGAAACTGTGAGGTGCTTTTACAGCAAGCGAGTTCTAGCATCTGTGACAAAAGAGGAAAGACAGCAGAATCATCCTGGTTCATAAACAGTGCAATTCTCCACATACTGCTGAAGAGTGTATAGGTTGAAGGAAGCAAAAGAGGACTATTAAGTCTTGACACTTTAATACTCTTCTACATTCTTATACCAGGGAAAATTATTTGTGGGGACTATTCTCTTAGGAATAACAGTGAGATGTTTCTCCCACACAATCAGAAGTTGGGTCATCTACAGCACAGGCATTCCCTTCTGTGTATGGAAAATAAAAAAATGCAAAGTCAGTGGGTAACCTGTTTAGTAGGATATTATTTAATCAATAGGATTGTTCTTTATTATGATATTACCTTTTTCTATTATGGGAATAGAATAATTGTTCTTTCTTTCATAAAGTGATTATAACAGTAGGTGATAGGTTTTCATTTTTATTTATTATTTTCATTTTTACTTATTTGTTTAATTTTGAGCCCTTACTTGGTAAAAATTAAGGCCACAACCTGGTGTTGGTGTATCACTCGTGAGTCTCCAGAGAAACAAAGCCAATAGGATGTTCATAGATATAGATAATATAGAATTAAATACATATTTATTTTAGGGAACTGGTTCACGCGTTTTTGAGAGCTGGTAAATCCAAAATTTGCCAGGCAGCCTGGCAGGCTAGAGATTCTAGATGGCACTGATGTTACAGTCTTGAGTCTGAAAACAGTCTGAAGGCAGAAGACCATTTTCTTTGTCTTTTTTAATTAAGGTCTTCAACTGATTAGAAGAGGCCCACCCACATTGTGAAAGGCAATCTGCTTTACTAAATGTCTGTTGATTTAAATGTTAATCACATCTTAAAAATACTGTTAAAGCAAGAACTAGACTGATGTTGCACCAAAGAACCTTGGCCTATCCAAGTTAAAAAATAAAAGTAACCATCAGAGTAAGTATTTATTTGAATATACCCTAAGTTTGATAAGTCTGGAAACCATGGGTCCGGCATATCTCATCCAAATAGCTGCCTCTACACCAAACCCCACAGCTCAAGTCTTGAGGATCTCCACGGAAAGAAATGCACTCAAGAACCTCTGATACCACTCTGAATTTTTCCATGTGTTTTCAAAGAGCTTGGAAAAGCAACTTTTCATTATTTTTTAAACAATCTTATATAACAAAGACATTTATCTATCTTTTTTCCCCTCTTAATCTGGTGTTGGTCTTGAATTATTTGTAGACTGAGTCTTTCACAAAAAGTAAAAGATATATAAACCCCTTATGGATCCAATTCCCAATAATTTTAAGTAAATTATTGAAGGTTGTTAGAATATCGAATGTTTTGCTTGTATTCCTCCCATTCTTCCTGCTCTCTCTTAACCTGCATTGCACAAGTAACTCTCCAGAGAGTTATTTTTCTATCAGAGAAAAATATCACTCAATTCTGTCAACATAAGT
This sequence comes from Scalopus aquaticus, assembly GCA_004024925.1. Lineage (NCBI taxonomy): Eukaryota > Metazoa > Chordata > Mammalia > Eulipotyphla > Talpidae > Scalopus > Scalopus aquaticus. Next base: position 38,740 of record PVIJ01001278.1, on the reverse strand, counting down.
CATACATTCTGAAACAAATGTATATAGTCCTGGGCAGTAGAAAAGCTCTAGAACCCCCAGGACCGACTGGATAAATAACAAACTGCTTCCTATCTTGTTGTGTGGAGCTTCTTCCTTTTATCTTGATCAGATAACTGAAAAGAGAAAAGCCAGTATCTAGGGCCCCTGTTAAGTTTCTCTCCACTGTTGCTGCCACACTGCTTCTCACAAAAGCACTAGAAAAATGTGCATTTCTGCTGCCCAACAGAGAGATGGAGGGTGAAAGGAGGGCTCACTAACAGCCGTAGAATACAGAAGAGTTGAACTACTGACATGCACAATCACATTTCCTCAGCTTCTTCCATCTCTCTCATCTTCATGTCTGTGTGAACAAAGCACAGACCAATGGATGTTCATGTCCTGCTTTTCATCAAGTTTCGATGGAATTTCTGTCCTGGACTGACACATCCCAGAAAAACAGTGGTCTCATCTCAGAGAACAAAGCGACCCAGCATGAGAGGTACATGAACATCACAGGAAACCACTAAATGTGTGGTGTTTAAGGAGTCTTGGGGAGTCTTTTGGCTTTGATTTGATTTTGTTTGATTTTGTTTTAGGGGAGTCTTTAAAAAAAATCCTTCAAGAACAACTAAGATGTTATGCGTATGAAAGAAAAGCTATGAAAATATGGACACTGATTTAGGTTTTTAGGTTTTGTTTCATTTTCAAGATTTTGTGTGACAGTAATGGAGATTGTTGGAACAAAGCCACCTTCACATCCTCCTCAGTGACGACCCCCAAAACTGCCACAGTGGGGCCCCATAGCAGCTTTTTTTTTTTTATAGCTCATCGTTTTTATTTTGGGGCTTGAAAAACTGAGGTTCAGAGAAGGGATGACTTGTCTAGTCAATTACAGTAGCCGGAGGCTGAAATTCAGATTCCTTTTCAAAATATGTCCTTTCTCTTAAAGTTATAATTTTTTTAATATATATTTTTATTGTTATTTATGTCTTTTACATTTTGTATTCCCCTTGGGTAGCCCACCACCAACTCACCCGCGGTCCATCTCCATGGTCCCCTGCACTCTTTTCTATTCCATCCTGTGCCCTTTTCCGTCCCTCCCTCCGCCTCCCCCCTCCACCAGCTGATTGTCTCTCTCCTATTTGGTTTCCTTATAGTCCTGTTATAAGTGAAACCATTCGATATTTTTCTCTTTCTTTCTGGCTTATTTCACTGAGTATGAGCCCCTCTGATTCCATCCATGTCGCTGGAAAGGATGTGGAGAAAAAGGAACTCTTCTACACTGCTGGTGGGAATGTGAACTGGTCCAACCACTATGGAAAGCTGTATGGCGATTCCTCAAACTGCTAAACATGGAGCTTCCATATGACCCAGCAATCCCACTTTTGGGAATTTACCCAAAGGATACAAAAACACTAATCCGAAAGGATGCATGCACCCGTATGTTCATTGCGGCACTGTTCACAATAGCAAAGGTATGGAAGCAACCCAGATGTTCAAAAATAGCTGATTGGATCAAGAAGATGTGGTACATATACACAATGGAATACTATTCAGCATGGAAAGAAGATAAACACATGCAATTTGCAGCGACATGGATGGAATTGGAGGGGATCATACCCATAGCAGCTTTAAATGACTTAGAGGACCTTGGGTATCAAGAAAGCACCACTCAGAAACTTCTGGTCTACTCTCATCCCCTTGGGAGGCCTAAATTGTCTAAGAAACTTTTAAACATTCTGCAAATCTCATTAGCCACAGAGGCAAGGAACAAACCCCAAATCTTCTGATTCCATGAAGTGATACCTCCTCCAACTGGGCTCCTAGTTTTTATTTCTATCCCATAGATCTCCTATCTATACTTCCATAAAGGAATTATGGGATATTTCCCCACATCCTAGTGGAACGCAGAAATTGCCAAGAGAAGATAACCCAGGAAAAAGAAAGGACAGGGCAAGATTTCCTACTAAGTTAATAAAGGTTTTGCCTGAATCAAGAAAACTGCTAATGAATCCAGGGAATTTTAGATGTTCTCTCTCTGGAGGGCAACCAGGATAGGCTATGAAAGCAGATCATTAGAAGCAGAACATAGCAAGTGTTGTGCTTACAACAAAAAGGGTCATGCTTACAACAAAAAGCCAGTTTCAGCAAAATGCAATCCCAGGAAATGTCAAGGCATATAAATGTCCATTGCTATTGACTAGAAAAAAAAGAGTAACACCTACTCTGCTGCTCCTGACTGGTCCTTCAAAGCAAAGGCACTAAAGTCCTGTGTAATTATAGTCATATAGCTGAGTGACTGAGCATGGTGTGGGAGGGATTTCCTGTGTCAACGGAAGGAAATGACAAATCCCCAAATGTCCCATATATTATCTCTCCTATGCAAAAATGACACCTCTCTGGGCCACATCCTAAAACCTAGAAGAAGATGGATAAGGTGGTAGGAGCAACAAGGAAGATTATTAAGAAGGCAGATTCCCCTCTCATATCTAAAAATGAATTTGAAATGAAGACCCAGTTAGGTACAAAGAAACTTTAGAACATCTGAAACTGTCAGTTAAGTAACCCTCTTCTTAGTCATCACCACTAACTTAAGCCTCATTATAAGAAAACTGAGAACCTATGAAGTTAGCCACTTCTTGGTTTCCTGTTGTGATAATGGACAGGAAGAGAAATTGAGCCTGCGGCAAAGCAGACTCAATTCAAGTCTGAGTGCAGCCTGTGGCTTAGACACATGTCTGTATTTGTTGAGGTGTTCCCATAAATTACATTAGGTAAAATATCATTACTGGAGATGCAGAAATAACATCAGCAACATGCCCTAAGAAGACTCAAAAAGGTGGTGGTGTCCCTTCCCCTTCCTTCTGAAAGCCAGGAACGGAGTCAGCTAGCACCAGGATGCTGGTCTTCCCAGCCTCTGGAATTGTAAGAAATACATTTCTGTGGGCTTACCCACCCAGTATATAGTACTTGTTACAGCAGCTCAAGCTGAGTGATACAATCTTCCTCTTTGTCCAAACTTTCCCTCTACTGAGTCATACTCCAGGTTTTCTCCCAACTAAATTTTCAAAGACAGATTTATCCATCCCACATCCTTACTTAAAAATTGCTTGAGGATGGAATTCATGCCCCTCAGGACGATATTCAAAGCTCTGTACCATTGGATCCAAATACTCTTACTTTATTTCTCACTATACTTTCCAATGAATGTTCCCTCTGGGCAATCCCACAAACACATACCAACAAGCCCTTGTCTCTTCCTCTACGTGTGCTCTCTGGCTGTTTCTGGAATGCCCTACTCCCCTTCTTTCTCCATAAATTACCTTTTACTTGTTAAGATCCACTTTAGGTGTCTAATCTTCTGAAAAACCATTCTCCAAATTTCTGTGCTCCTATAATACTTTGCTTAGAGTTCTGTTTTGGTGAGCATTTCTCTAGGGTAAGTGTTGGCCAAAGACTAAAAATTCCCTAAGGGCAAGGGTAGTATCTCCTCACTTTTGTACTCTCATTCCTTGCACAAAGACTGGAGTAAATATTCATTAATATTAAGAGTAGTAAATATTCATTAATATTGAGCAGTAAATGTTCATTAATATTGAGAGAATGAATTCAATCTGTTGGCACACAACTAAGGAGACACCCCATCCAAAACTTGCTCTAAAAGGTTTCAGCCATCTGTGTGCACAAAGGCAAAGATAGACTATTAATGTTAAAGATCTTTAGTGGAATTAGTAAGCATTGAAAGAGAAGAAAGGATTGTTTTTCCAATAAGTCACCAAAAATTAGCCAGCCCCTCATCGGCAAATTCCCAACCAAACAGGGTTGACCCAAAGCAGGGCTGCTTGAAGCCCAGAAGCTTGCTCCAAGTCTAAGGCATCTTCTGGCAGGGAACCATAGGTAGAGGGCAAAAGGGGCTAGACAAGTTTGGAATGAAAGGAGAAAAATCAAAGTACAAATAAGGTAACTGCTGCCATTATCAGCCTCTCCATGTATCTCTCACCCTCATTTCTCTTTCAAGTGTCTCTACATATCTCTCCTCTATGTCTCCCCTTCCATGTCTTCTTCCCAGCAGTACCAGGGTGAAAATCAGGCAGCAGGAACAAAAAGTCTCTCTCTTCTTCCCTTTTCTGTCTCCTTGAGCCCACCCACCTTCTGTGTTGTATAGCTTCACCTGGGCGCTCAGTTCTCTCCATCTTTAGATGGGAGGGGAACATGGTACCTCGTCCATTTATGGAAATGTCTGTAACAAATCTATTACATCACTCCTTCCAAATTTTGATAGCCATTAACTTAGTCTCGAGCAGTAGATGGTTTTAACAAGTAGCAAAGTCTTTTAGAGGTAATCTTTCTTATCTAATCTAACATTGAAGATATCCTACAATTTCATATTCAATTTAATGATCAACTATCAAATTGAAGGACAGCTTGTCATTACATCTGCAGTGAATCACTTGCCTGGAGAAAAGTACATCTCACACATTTACATTTTGGCCTTAAGGTAAAAAGCATAGGTGTTTGGTTTTTAGAACAGAGCAGGAGTCTTGACTACTAAAACAGTAAATCCAGTGCTAATTGTGGGCAGTGAAGAAAACCCAGCATCACTTCTAACACTGTACAGTCTCTGGGAAAGTGTTCCTGTTCATGGCCTGTTATTTGTGACCAGTACTTCTATTGATAGTTGTCAAAATTCAAAGTTCCACACAGATGACTTGTGCAAACAGGGCTTGTTACAAGCTACTCCAGAAAGACAGCTCTTTACGTTTTTGACTGCTAACTATATCACTGGTGACATTAAAATTTCCAGTAGAAGAGGAGCCCCACGTTTGTGTGAGAGCTCATGCTGAGCCAGGGTGGTGAGGGGAATGTCTAGGGAGAGATCACTTAGGAGCACCTATAATCGTTAGTTGACCTTTCTCACTGGAGGGAGACAGATATTTCTTTGCAGTATCTTAGGGTAACATTATTTGACATAAAGGTCTAAGTATGCAACTGAGTACCCAGGAACTCAAATTATTAAGGGGTGCACACACTAAAAAGGGTCTGGCCATCCACATGTACAAAAGCAAAGAAAGCAGACTCTTACTATGAAAAGGTATGCAGAGAATGAGAGAAAAAGAAAGCATTCCCATGAAACTCCAAAAATGTCCCATCCTCTCATGGGTGAGTACTCTAACAGACTGAACCCAAAATGGCCAGCTAAGGCCTCAAAGCTTTCTACAAGTCTAAGTTGCCTTCCAGAAGGGTGCCACAAAAAAAAAAGAGGGTAAGGGAGGGTTAGGCAGGTCCCAGAGAGCTGGGACAGGAGAGACCTAAAATTCAAAATGTACCATATAATTCACCATGACAGCAAGATAACAGCCAAGGGTCAGGAAGAGCCTCCCCACATGTCTCTTACCCACATCTGTTCTCTGCAAGGTTTCTCCTCCAGGTGTCGCCCCTCCCCCTTTGTTCCACCCCTAATACATGTACACCTTGCTCTTTCCCAGCCCCTCCATTCAGAAGTTGTGGCATTTCACTGAGATGCGTTCTGAAACATTGACACATCTCTAAAGACACATGCGCATGCATACACACATTCAGTTTCTGTGTTTACCAGCATAATGTAGCATATTTAAACCCACAGATTAGCTTTTTTCCCCTTGTTTCTGGTTAGTAGAAGTATAAAAGGGCACTAAAAGTTGAGCTATCTGACCAGAGTAACTTAGAATAAATGATAAGAACAAGTAATAATGGTAAGTTACACAACAATCACCTATGCCATGAGTTGTTTTAATGATGTACATGGATTAAATTAATCTTCTTAGCAAACCTAAGAGGTAGGTAATATTACTTTACAGAAGGGAAACCAAGGCACAAGATTGCACTGACTGTGTCAGGCCACTCTGAGTGGTAGAGCTGGAACTTGCGACCAGGCATTCTACAACAGTGTCTGGGTTCTTAGCCACCTGTGCCAACATTCAATAATCCTAGTATCTACTGACAAAATGTAATGTTATCATCTATTATAATTTTTCCCATTTATTCAGAGTTTTAAGCATCAGCAGATTTGCCTTGAAAGCAGCCTTTATGGCTAAGACTACATCTATATAAAAAGAGAAATTGTACATTCAGATAGCCATGTGATATTAGTTAAGTGGACCAGATCATAGATGATCTTTTGTTTAAAAAGTAGAGAGGGCCTCCCTGGTGGCACAGGGGTTAAAGTCTCAGCACTATCAAGCTATCACTAGCCACTGATGGTTAGTTCAGTCCCCAGCCAGGGAGCTGACCCACATGGCACAGCAGACCTCTCCTGTCTCGCCTTCTGCTCTCCTCAGTGGTGTATTTCAGCAGATCTGCCTGTTCGAGCCTACTCTGTCTCTGGCGAATCCTCTCACCACCTGCACTTCTGGCCTACACCCCAGTTCTTGTATGCATACATAAATAAAAACAAATCTTTTTTAAAAAAAGTAGGAGTCAATTAAGAAAAGATGCTTTTCTTTAGCCTTCATTCAAATGCCTTTTCATAAACCTATCCTTAGGTCATAAAAACTCTCAATTTGTTACAGCACATAAACAGATACTTCCAATTAAACCATTCTACACCCCATCACCTCCTGCATTCCCCTGATTATCAATAAAGTAAAAAATGCTTCTCTTAAAAAATGGAATCTAAAAACCATTTTGAAATCACTACAGAATTAACCCTTCTGGGATCTAGGAGTGTTTTCTTTAGAAAATCTCTAGAAGCATATTCAACACAATCCATAACTCTTAAAATATTATATCACTTGATACTATCAACACAAATAAATGTTGAGAAATTAAACCAAGTAAAAGCACTGAATGAGATAGGCCTGAAGGAGGCTTGCAGTAGTAGAATGTCTAACAACTTGATCTCAACAAAAAATGTCTGTAAACTCTATTTCCCTTACAATTTCATAGCTCTACTTCGACCAAGATTAAACTTCAGCATTTCGTTTCTTTACCCAGAATGGGAACAGATCTGACACTAGATGTCTTTCTGCCTGCAAGTTTTATAGGGCCAATAAAGTAGATTATATTGTGTTACTTAACCATAACCAAGCAGTAAACTATAGGGAAGAAAACAAAAGCAAATTCTACTGAGAATGATGCTTTTTTTTTTTTTTTTTTTTTTAGTGAATGACTCTATCTTAGTCTTAGCAAATAGTGAAATCTTTCTTAGGAACTTGTCATCATGCTTCATCTTTATTTAATCTTTAGTTACACAATAGAAGCAAAATCTGAAGGAAACAGCTTCCACATGGGGGAAGGAAGCTAAGATAATACTAGTATCCTAGCAGTTGTGATAGGTATCAAGTAAACCCTCTTTCAGAATCTATCCAAATTTTGCTTTTAAGTATGTGAACAAACACACAGAGGAATCACAGTAAATTGTTCAACCTTCTCAGCTTTCCTGAAACCGCTAAATGTCAGCAGCCACATCTTTTTCTTTGGCAGTCCAATTTTAAGAGTGAGATGTAGGGAAAAGAGACAGAGCAATGCCATAAAATAGAAAAAAAGAAGATCTATCCCCAATATTTAAAGACAATGGGGTGAAAAAAGTTAGTTCCCTGGGAGGCTGAGAATATTTACTTTCCATCAAACCTATTTCTACCTAGGTTTTCAAATCCACTAACACCAAAGCTGCAGTAAGTTTAGGAGATAGAGATCATAGCATCTTTGTACCAAATGGAACCAAAAAAACTCAGTGACTTCATGCATCTTCCAATAATGACATCAGCATCACATAACATTCCTTATTAAGCACTCATATGTATCATACCAAAAAGCAAAAAAAAAAAAAAAATTAAAACTAACCCATGTGTAGGATTACGTGTTATACCCCCACTGCTTAAAGTAACATTGGGTGAATAAAATTGAAGTGACAACATCATGCATTAATGAATGGGAATTATGCTTCAATTTGATAGTAGGTAGAGAACACGATATTCTAAAAACTTGCTGTCCTTCTTAAGTCCAAAGATTCAGTGGTTCTGTTGTTGTGATTTTGGAAACAGAGAAGAGCTGTTCAAGGTCAAGGACACCCATTGCAGGAACTCTAAATCTTCTTAAGTCTCCTTTCTTAACAAGTTCTCAGATTCTAAGGAATTGGAAGGATTAAGTTTTAGACCACATTATTTTTAAAAAAAGTAAAATGAAAGTGCATCCTAAAATTAATCTAATCTACATGGTTTCCTTAGAAATATATTCCCAACCAGTCTTTGGTGAGAGGATAGGGAAACTGTTTGCATTAAAAGTGACCATCAACAAAAATTTTCACCAAAAGACAAGGGGACTTTGCTAGAAACTCAAGAATTCAGAAAAGTATAAAGGACTGAGTTTCAGAGATGATCCACCTTTAATTTTTCTGAGAAAATAAATTACCTCTTGCTCAAGAGTTTTTTTAAATCAAGGCTTTCTTAAGAATCTTTTTTTTTTTTTAAATAAAGTGGAGAAAACAAAAGAAACCAGGATATGGGGGTAGTGAGGACAGAAATTATGCTCCTTAATAAAAATACTAAAGAGCAGTCTGCTCACCACAACAAATAGAGCTATGTAGTCAAAATAGATATGTCTATGAACAGGAGAGCATCAGTTGCCTGAGAAAAAAGTAGGGAGATATAAAAATATGTGCCGCTTCTCACAGGTCCTCTCTTAAATCCTTGTATCTTATTAGCTCTGGAAGAAATTTTAGAAATTCTTCCATATTGACTAACATACTTAGAAGTTTGAGCCCAACCACTGCTTCTGGGGACATCCCTTGGGTCTATCCACCTTGTAAATCTATCTCTACATACCAGAGAGAGGAGTGCCTTCCTTAGGCTTATGGAGTCCGTCTTCCTATCACCATTTTGGCACATGTCACAACCACATTACTCCCTTACTTGTCATGACCACCAGCTGATAAATAGGTAAGAATTATATAATTATTGGGGGAGAAAGGATGGCCTGAACAAACTTCACAGATAGGTTTTTACGGACCTCACCCTCACCTCAGACCACAGAGATCCAAGACACCTAGGACTACGAATCCCATAATGCCATCATCACCAAAGGGAGGATGCTGGGAATGGAGGGTGGAGTTAAGCAGCCATGTTTTGATATATAACCAGACATGTGGGCTTTGGGGTCTCTTGGCTATTTGCCAGGTTTTGGTGTGCCATTGGGATTCCAGCTCAGTGGAACTGGTAGGACACATTCACCGATTTATTCTTTCTTTTTTCCCTTTCCTTTTGTAAATAAACCTTTGATTAGTGTTATTGTGTGTGCCTGCAGTTGTGTCTTATTATAAGTCCCTTTTTAAGCACATGGGTGACGACCCACAGTCAGGCACCCCATTTTATATCAGGACTGCCCTTTAACATACTTACGTATGTTTTCAGATGTTAGAATGCTCTGTGCTTAGCAAAATCTGATTCCATAAACAGGTGTAAATGAACTGAATGCTCTATTATGTGACAAATTAATGGATGAGGAAATAAGGCTCAGGCTTATTCAATGGCAAGGCAGATGACACTGTCACTCTGTGTCAAATTAAAACGCCTCAAAGACCTTAAAAATGTTTTGGATACATAATCCAGCAAAAGGTTTTATTGTAACAACAAAAAATCCATAAAAAAGCTAATAAAGTTTTAGCTTTGTCAAATGTATGCATGAAATTGATGGAGGAAATACAATTTTAAAAAGGTTAGAACCAGACCCACACAAGGGGGTGGGGGTAGAAGGGATTAGCATAATCATGAACACAGCTATACCAATGCCTAGATCACAAAAGCAGACCCAGGCAGGTATCAGACTGCAGCAAGGAGTGTCAGGAGCACAGACCAGGGGTAAAGATACGGAGATTGAGCCCATTGCAGCATCTCTAGTCTCTTTCAGATCCTACATAGTTATTCAAAATCAACAGCAAACAAACCACTCCTGGAGGGAAGGAGCCCCTCCCTACTAAAAGAGGACTATATCAGTGCAATCTTTGCAATGTCTTGGGGCAGCCATCTTTCTGACCACCTATGCCTATGCAGCTGCCTCTTTTCACCAACTCTGTCCTCTGTTGGGCAGCGGATTTCCTGCCTGCCCGTGACCTGCACCATGTCAGGTCTTCTCTCCACTGACCTCCCTCAACAGAGGCAGCGTGCGACCATGCAGGCCTCTCTTAGCAAACCTGTCCCTTTCAGGGCAGCTCTTCCTGCCCACTTATGTGTATGCAAGCATCCTTTACTTCCCTGTCCCTTTCCCTAATAATCCTTTTCTTTTAAGTATAACTTATGTCTCTGTCTTGTGGAGAAACTCGCCATATGCCGCAGAAGGGAAGCTCTGGTGAAATCTTTCCCAGAATGAACCCAAGGACCCTGCTCTCAAAACCCATCAACTGAAAAAATATCAAAATTAGCTATTTTCTCTGTTTTTAATTTAAGCAATAACATTGTGCTAGACACTGGAGAGAATTTGAAGCTTCAGAGCAAATGTCAAAACCAATTCTGTTCAATTGTTCGTGATAATTGTACCTCACTTTGTCTGCAGGCCTAGGACTGTGCTGAGAGCAAAGATACCAAGCTTAATGGGACACGTACTGGCTCTCGCAGAGCTAGCCATCTAGTAGGCACTTAATGGAGAATATTCTTTTTATTAAAAAAAAAAAATTCTTCCAAGAAGTTTTTTCCATAGAAACGTAGTATATGAAGTCCAAAAAAAAGAAGAAGAAACACCTGAAGAAAAAGAACCATTTAAAGAAGGAGAGCAGTCACTCTAAGTTCTGGCATATTCCCTGAGGTGGTCCTACTGCTGTCAGTCAGCCTGGAGCTTCTCAGGGCTCTTCACTGTTCTAAAGGAGACAGCATTTTCTCTTAACCTATCACAGCCCATATATCCTGAGGGCCATAGTAGCCCTTTGTTGCTCTTCATTCTAAGGCGAAAAAAACCATACTCTAGTGATGTGGAGAAAGAGAGGCCAAGAAAGTCAGCTCTTCAACCCTAGCTCCTCCTGCTCCATCATCTACCCATGCAGAGTACAACTCTTCCTATTCACCGGGTCTGTGTCCGAGTCTCTGCTTTCTCTTCCACAAACAGTGGGAAGCCATTGCATAGCCAAGATCAAGACCAACTTCATGGGTATGCAAACTGGCCAGTCACAACAGGGCTCTGTGTTCACAAGGGCCCCACATTTGCTTTACCTGCCTGTTTTTGCCATTTGAAATTCATAACAACTTGTTAACAAAGGACCCCTGATTTTCAGGGTCCCACAAATTAGGCTGTGTGATCCCATTCTTTTGAAATCTAGACACTAGCTGTTGAGGATGTGGAGCTAAAGGAACCCTCTTACACTGCTGGTGGGGATGTAAACTGGTTCAGCCACTAAGCTGTCTGGAGATACCTCACACACTAAAAATGGATCTGCCCATATGATCCAGCAATTCCACTCCTGGGAATCTACCCAAAGGACACAAAAACACTAATTCAAAAGGAAACCTGCACTCCTATGTTTATTGCAACACTATTTACAGTAACAAACATATGGAAACAACCCAAATGTCCCAAAAGAGACAAATGGATCAAAAAGTTGTGATATATATATACACAACAGAATATTATTCAGAGATCAAAAAAGACAATATCTTGCCATTTGCAGCAACATAAATGGAGCTGGAATGGATTATAGTAAGTGAAATAAGTCAGAAGGAAAAAGATAAATATTGGGTGGTTTCACTTATATGTGGAATATAGAGAAACTGAACAAAAGGTCAAGAAAAAGAGAAAACCTGCAAGCTGACCATGGCTGTCACGCATAGATCAAGGGATGGGGAAGGAGGGGGTCAAACAGGGGAGGGAAGAACAACAGGGAATATGGTGATGGGTCACAGCTGCGATGGTAGTGGGAGAACTATGGTGATTTCACTTGAGGGGAGAAACCAATTACTATACAAAAATGAAAAATGATGTAAGAAAATAACTTTTAAAAAAGAATGCAATCGAGGCATTAGAACTACAGAGATTCCATGTCACCAGGGACCTGAGCTAACTCCTTAAGATGAAAAAATGTGTGAGAAAGAAGTAATTTTGCTTTGTACTGAGTTGTGGTCTGTGATTTATCAAGGACATTATTATCATAAACTGAAATAGCCCAGTACTTGTCTCGGTTAGTGTGTGGCACAAAGGAGTTGCGCAGGCGTGGAAACAGGCTGACTGTTTTTAACTCTTTCGTAGGTTGTCCTGTTTTGATTTTCCTGGTTAGTAGATTTATGTAATCTAATTATATACATTTTTAAACCTAAAACATTTAGAAACAGAAATACAACATCCTGTTTTCTTTGAGGAAGGCCTCCTTGAAGAGGCACAACAGATCACCAGGTTGTTAGACAAGACAGAAACAATAGCTTCCCTTTGCAAATATATGACATCATTATAATAAATGTCTTCCACCATCAGCCTCTAAAAGGACAGTCACACTTTTTCATTCATTCATCTTTGATTATAATTGTTTTTACACATATGCTAAATACGTGTGTGCGCGCGCGCGCGCGCACACACGCAAGCCCCTCAAGTAAGGCTGGCACTGCAATACATGTAAGGATTAATGTTTTGTGGCCCTAAAAGGCTTTTTAATCATCTAATGCAGGATAAGAGGAGAGGCAAATTTATAAATATGAATAACTCTGGATGAAAAATATGAGAAAGTGTGGCATTTGTTGGTCAAGGGAGCATATACAGAGCTTGACCCAGCAGCATTAGGGGAAATTTATTTTTATTTCTTTATTTTTTTAAGATATATTTTTTATTTATTTATGAAAACAAGAACTGGGATGTAGGCCAGAGGTGTGGGGGGGGGGGGGATTCACCAGACACAGTGGGGAGCAGAACAGGTGAATCTACTGAAGTACACTGCTGAGGGGAAAAGGGAAAGACAGGAGAGGTCTTCTGAGCCATGTGTGTCAGCTCCCTGGCCGGGGATAGAACCCACGTAGCAGTGGCTGGTAATAGCTTTATAGTGCTGAGACTTAACCCCTCCACCATCAGGGAGACCCTAGGGAAAATTTAATGAACACATGGTATAGCTGGAGTTTCGATGCATAGTAATGGGGAAAAGAACTTTCCAGACATAGAAAGATCATGAAGACAGGTGATGTAAAAGAATAGGGTTTCCAGATGAGCATGTAATTCCCTTGTGTGAGTATAAATTCTGCTTGAAAAAAAAAAAAAAAGGAATCAGAGAATGAGTTAGAGTCACAGTGTGGGAGCAACTTTCAGGGCAAGAGCTCTGAGTGCAAGGCAGCATTCCCACTTCTGCAAGAGTGAGATCCTGGTCCTAAGGCCCTTTTTATGCAGGCTGGTAGCACCACCTTCTCAAGTTCCTGTTGGGTCTCAGCTATAACTGCCTGTGATCCCAGGGTCAAGCACTTAAACACTCCCAGACAATGAGAAAAATATATTTATCATTCAATTTCACAGGTAAAAACAGATGGGAGGAAATGAGACGGAGCCATGTACAAGACCCTCCCCGGTGAGACTAGATGTTTCTGCCTAACTCTTGCCTGCCAAGGCCTAGGAATCTGTTTGTAAATTGCCTTTTAATTCTTCACATCAGAATCCTTGGTGGGGATAGTTTTGTTTTCAAGTCAAGAGTAATTTGTAGTTTGGAAAGTTTTCCTGAGCAAGGCTGTGTTTAAGCTTCCGCTTTTAGACACCAGACTTCCAGCTCAATCCTCCTCACCCTCCTGGTGATATGATACATGGATGATCAAATCAGCAGCCTCTGGCCTCTGTAAATCCAGGGAAAAGAGATAATTTCATGACTCTATGGTGGGCACTCACATGAGGGAGGACTATGATTTAACTACCTCTCTAGCTGTTCCTGCCAATTTCCTTATACTCATTCTTCCTGATTATTCTAAGTTTCAGAAAAGAAATGTGTGCCAATGTGTTACAGAAAGCAAAACAGTCAATTAAAAAATATGCATGTGCTTAGGAAAAAAATATATCTCTTGAATGTTCTTAAAAGTTCAGAACATCTCTGGCTAATTCTGTACAGCACAGCGACAATCTAAAATAATATGATACTTTGAGGACTTCACTTAAAAAAATAGAAAAATAATTAGGGGAATATAAATTTGTTCTTCTATGGACAGAAGTGGGCAATGTACATTAAAACTTAAAATAGATGTACAATGTGAACTAAAATTTATACTTCTGCGACTATCTTACAGATAGGCTCAAATAAGTAAATTGGCTCTAATAAAATAGTGTTTGTGTTTATATTTAAAAAAAAATAAAGAACTAGAAACAACCAAAATGAGCATGAATAGAGAACTGGTAAAATAAACTGAAGAATGGCCACAGAATACTTGGGGATTTAGCGAAGAATAGGGAAACACTTTATGTATTAATATAAAGAAACTACTAAAATACATTGTTTTTGACATGACAACAGCATCACAGTGTGATCAATATATTCCAAAAAATAAAGATAAAATTATATTTATTTACACAAAACAATAACAAAAATTGGGGTGTCAAAGAAACATAACATTGGCAATTTCCGAGGAAAGGAATTTGGAGGCTGGGATATGAGTTGAGATAGGGAGACTTTTCCTCACACACCCCCTTGTTCTATTACAGAGTGTAATTTCCATAAAAAGGGGAGGTTCTATGTTCCCTGCCCTGTCTAATAAAGGGTAGAGCTGAGCGCTGAGGGAGGAGAATGGAAGAGGACTTGGAGGAGGTACCTGGAGCAGAGAGACACCTGGAGTGGAAGGGCCTGCTTGCTTCCAGGCTTTGGACTTGGGGGACTTAAAGGAGACGCATGGAGTAGAGACACTTGGAAGAGGTATGGGTAAGAGACCCTCGGAGAGGCTGACAATGGCAACAGTTCCCCATTTGTACTCTGATTTTGCTCCTTTCCTCTCCGATTTGCCTGACCCCTCTGCCCATTTCCTACGGCTCCCCACCAGAAGGTGTCTTAGACTTGTGGCAGGCTTTTGGGCCTCAGTGGTCCTGTTTTGCCAACCCTGTTTGGGCATTTACCCACGTGGGGATGAATAATCTTGGGTATCTCATTGAGAAACAACTTACCTTTCTTCTCTTCTCTCTATGCACACTAACTCTATTAAAGGTCTGTTAAAGGTCTGACACACTAAGAATATTTGTCTTTATATGGTAGATGGCAGAACACACTTAGAGGGTGCAAGTTTGGGGATCCCAGGGTATTCCTCAGTCTGTCCGCTAACAAATTCTGGGTTTAGAGCATCATGGATGGATTATCAATTTTTAAAAAGTAAATGAAGTAAAGTAAGTATTCTAAACAGATTTTTTAAATAACCAAATTATTCATCCAAAAAGCAGAAATTCTATTTTTTCCCAAAATAATCATTCTAAGACTTTTATTCCATTTTGGAGCTATTTTTCCTTAAAACTCAACAAAATTTCTCCACTCTGTAAAAATAAAGTAGTTTTATTTTATCCTACTAAGAAAAACAGGGTGAACCAAGTATCCTTTTTTGCCTTACCTAAAAAAGAATAGGTCAAAGAGATGAGTCAGGGAGGGGAAAAGTCACTAGAATAATGATCATGAAAAATGAGGACAAAATGTGAAACTATAAAAGGGGAAGCTACATTAAGCCAAGCATTTATTTCAATTTCAAAAATGATGTCATTGGATTTAGAAAATTATGTATCACATGAAAATGTGGCATTCTTAAAATAAAGCAATTGCTCAATAAAAATTAACCAGGTACTCAATGGACACAGAAAGTTTTATAATGAAAGCAAAGAGAAAGTCATTGTATGTGACCTAATAAAGAAAACACCATGCCATGTAATGAATGACTGACCCAACAATTAGTCTTACAGTAGTTACTAGCAGTTAACACAACTGTTATTTATAATATCTTTACAGGTAGACAGAAGTAACAACAAAATATAATTGACAAACAAAACAAAACAATTAATAGGAGAGGAAAACAATAGAATCTAGATAAATGGCCCTGCAATTATCTGTTTAAGTTAAAGACGGATTTTGAATCATCAGAGGAAAAGAAGGATGGTATATTTTTCAAGTTGGTCCTTTGTAAATATTACTCTTCTCAGCGGGTTTTTGCTTTATACTGAGTGACTGATAATTTAATGTTATACTTCCTGACAAGTGCCTGGAGATATTCTCGGGTGTCTCCGTAGGATAGAATGATGGGTTTTAATCATAAGCAAAGCCAGCCCTGAATTAATATCCTTTAACCAAAACTGAAGAATATTTCCATCCCATGTGGATATAAAAGATGCAGCTACTGCCTAAAAATTAGTCAGTGAGAGGTCAGGACTGCGGTTAACAACACCATAGAGCCATTCTAACATAAGCATGAATGGAAGATTGATGCTCAAAATTTGACCAAAGTTTAATATTTTTGCCTGAAAAAAATAAAGATGTATATTATCAAAAGTCAATCTTAGTTATTTTTCAGTGCCAGAAAAGCACCTAGAGAACATTTAAATTTGATCAAGTGGCTTCATGGCAAAGAATCCAAAATAAACTAGTTTAAAAACGTGTATCTCGGTAACTAAATCAGTTGACTTGCAGTATGTGTGAGAAAAAAACCAGTTAAATGTTAGAGGTGCCTAAATAAGAAAGTTGATTTGGCTATATTTTATCAGCAGTTATTTTTTTCTGGCAGTGGATCAGTTAGAATAAATCTCAACCTCATTTAACAGAAAAACCAAAATAACAGTGGCTAAAACAAGAGAATTTTATTTCTCATATCAAAGTTTAAAAATAGGCAATTCAGAGATGGCATAGAGGCACCATAGCCATCTTTCTTATCTTCCTCAACACCTTAGGTGATTTCTGTCTTCAAGGTCATCCTCAAGGTCCAAGATAGCATTTATAGATTCTATCACCATGTAGAAGAATCTGTAAAGGGAGGAGGAAAGGGTGCACTATTCCCAACTAACTGTTGGTGAAATACAGTTACAAGCAAAATTACCCCTTTTGGTAACCACTATTGTTCTTGTTTGTTTTTATTTTGTTGTTTGTTCATTTGTTTGGGAGGAAGGATGAATAAATTGGGTAAAAGGGGTCAAATGCATGGTGAACATAATGTGATATATAGATGCTGATTTATAATGTTGTACACATGAAACCTATATAATGTAATAAACCAATGTTACCTCATTTTTAAAAAAAAAGGAAAGAAATTTAGAGTGGAAAAAAAAATCTTCTAGTCGAGGAATCCTCTCCACAAAGGTAGCAAAGAAAAAAAATTATTATTACTAAATAAGCACTAAACCAGATAGTGACTGCACCTTTGGCAGTATGAGAAGAGATTTCAAATACAAATGTTACCTTTCACCTATGGAGCGGGGCAAAAATAACCCATTACATACATGTTCTCAAGACAAACAATAACTGGTCCTCAAGTTGAAGACTTCACAGCACCACTTTGTTACACATTGTTCAACCTAAGTTTAAGTGGCAATTGAGATGCCTATCTGTATTTATTAACTGACATTATACAAAGGAATAACACACTTCTCATAGTTTTGTGATGAGGGGAAATTTCATGACTTGGAGGCAGGTGTCAGATAAAGTTAGGGTCCCTCCTTCCTGAAATTAAGAAATACAGTGCTATCTTCATTGGAAGTTTATATTTAAAGACAACTAAGTTCTTGAGACTGACATTCCTGGGTCAAAAAGCTGACAAAAGATCTAATTACTTTTCAAAATGATTGATACACATTTCAAAGAGAGAAAAAAATACTTATGATTACAAGTTTCTAAGGTAAATGCTCTAAGGAATAGAGGGAAGGAAATTTCTCCCCTTAATTTCAACAGGGAAAATTAAGCCTCCTTTAATTTGTATTTTTCCAAAATGTAAAAGATATAAATAACAATAAAAATATATTTTTTAAAAAAATAAATAAATAATTTGTATTTTTCCTTAAACCTTCCTATAAGAAACATTTTTGGAAAACATCCATTAAAATGTCCTTTTATTCCTCATTAGGCAGCACTCAATCAAAGGAATACACCTAGCATACCAGAAAGCTGCAAAATAGTATTTTAGTTGGGTACCTTACTGTATTTAAAAAATATATATCAGGATACTAATTCTAAGTACCATCACCCCCACCCCTGGCAAAGGTGATTATTTGGTAGATATTTGCAATTTTTTCCCCACTGATAATATTTAAATATCAGATCTAGGGGCCTATTATTCTTGTTGAAAACATAAAACTATAACATCTACAAAGGAAAAATATGTTACCCTTTTATAATTCTCTGTTGAGAATAGAAGGTAGAAAAGAAATTATCTGAAAATAGTTCTTTAACTTGAACTCATGTTTAAAAGTTGTAGTAGGGGAGAACATTTTGCTCAAAATGAATTACTTTTATTCTATTATGTAGTTTCAGTTGACCCAGTAAAAGGCCATTCTTACTTATTTGGAAGTATCTTCTATTCACGTTAGTAACTAGAAGTAACTGTTTTGATTTACAATCACAGCAAAGAAATGAACAAGAACTAAAAAGTGTAGCTAAAAAAATAAGTATTTGACAGACACAAAATAATTGACCAAAAGGTAAAGCATATTATGTGTTAGTAGGAGAAAAAATTAAACATCATATATATCAATTATCTTGCTTTTTTATTCTCTTAAAACAATAAATATTTTAAAATTTGATGAGCTAACACTGCAGTTCATTTTTTAAAAAATAATAGGCAAAACAGCCAGGAAAACTATGATAATAAAGAGCAATGCTGGAGAATCGGCCCTTTGCAATAGGCTGATTAAAGTAAGAAAGTATAATATAAAAGTTAAAGTACACTATAAGCCTGAACAATTATATAAGTTTTGTCTAGACCATGAATAAACAGACCTAGTGACAGAATTGGATGTCTAAAATAGAACAAAATACACAAGAGGACTACAGATAGCAATTCAGACAAATGGGGGGAATTAAGCTACTTAATATGTTCTATTTGGACAACTGGTTAGCCATTTGGGGGAAATATTTAAATATAACTGAAAGCTCATGGAAAACACCAGAAAAAAAATTTCAATGACTCAAAAATTGAAGTAAAAAAAGAAAGTCATAAATGGACTAGAAGAAAAGAAGGACTTTTCCAACTGTTATTACAACATCTAGAAGCCTTAAAAAACTGATAAATACATAATCAAAACTTCTGTGAGACAAAAACAAAACAGAGAATCAAGCAAATTAACTAACACAACAAAACAAATGACTACATTTTAAGAACAAAGTAGTGGTTATTGGAAGGAAGAGAAAAGAAAGATGAACCAAAGCATCCAATTATATAGTGAAGGATGATTTATGTTGTTCCCCTGAAATCTATATAATGTTATAAACCAATGTTTATGCAACAATATGCATTGTTACTTCAATAAGGAATTTTTAAAATAAAAAATTAGAGAAAGTCACCCAGAAGCAAATCTTCTGTTTTAGAAAGCATTTGGGTGGTTTCTCTTAGTTAAGTAAAAGTGGAGAACAGAGGAAAGAGGCTCATATGGGCTGATATGAGGCATGCAGAGGGTGAAAAAGTAGCTTTCATTTTTCAAGCAAGGTTCTCTTCTTCAACGAAACATCAGTAACAGAGCTGACACCTGGCATGAAATAAGTATTTTTGCATAGTCCAGAGTCTTCTGGGAAAGATGGTATTCAGCTCTGCTCCCAGAGCCTTGAAGTTAGAAAAAACTCTGAGTCGAACGGGCCAGCCCTTGACATAGCTACCTAGAAAGGAAAATCAACCTGACTGAGTATGTGGGGTTTGAAAAGATCTGGAAGTAGTTGTTGGAAGCCCTGGTTTAACCGTTACATGCAGCTAATGAGTCTCTACTTAGCGGTTGTGTCAGAGGTTACGCCTTAAAGTAGGCACCAAGAGTACTTTGTAAACAACTGTTTTAGCAGTCTCTCATGGTGTTTGCAAATTCTGTTGTTTGCAACTATGACCAAACTGACTGGAATCCTTAGACAACTGGGCAGGTCTTTAAGGAGGAAGATCTAGATTTCCTCCTTTCAATAGGGCAACTGGGTACTAAAGACATTATTTGAGCAAAGTAAGAGGATGAAGCCATCTGCCCCTAGTTTTAAGGTGGTGATGCAAAATTCAAAACATTCAAAGTGAACTTCTGAAATGTTGCTTTTTTAAATATCAGTTCACTAGTATCAACTGTTGTAGTTCTTTGTTTCCCAGATAGTGAGAAAAATCTTTCCATATGAAGCAGGTTAAACAATTGTGTCATATAACAAGGCATGCTTCTGGCCATGGAAAACCAAAGGGTGCACCTTTCTCCCAATGCTATTTAAATATCTGAGCTGATTAAGACAAAGAAATAATATATAAGCCTGTAAGCAGAATTCAGTATTCCCACTGCCTCTTTGATACTCTACAACTTCAGTATAATGAGAACCTGTTTTAATTTATACAGGTCTGTTCCTGCTCTCCTAGGTCACGAAGAAAGATTTTTAATAGATGCTATAACCAACATTTAGAGAAGCACAACTCAGTTCCAAACTCAAGGATCTAAAGACCAAACAATTACCAAAACATTAATAATGCTCATCCATTCCTCAACAAGCTCCTAGACAATTAACCATTGTCAACTCTTGTGTTATTTATTCAGTTTTGTGTCCCCTGTCCCACCTATCATCAGGACTACATCTCTGTAATACTGTTGAATAAACGGAGTTTTACCTTCTTTAAATCCAGGTTTTTGTGTAATATTTTTAAGAATCACTTCTTTTATTTAAATATTAGAACCCCTCCCAATTAAGTAAATATTAGAAACCCATTCAAACCTTCGCCTACTCTTGTGTACCCACACCTCACCCTCTCTGTTCCTGCTGTAATGAAACACCTGACACCCACAAAACCTGGCTTGCATTTCTGTGCCTTCTACATTATGGACCCAGCTGAATTCCTTAGACAGCAACCTTTTCAGGTTCTTAATGATTTCAACTGAGTTCTCTGTTGGTCTGGAATTCTGGTAAATGGTGCCCGATCTTTCTCTTCATGAATCTCTTGCTATGAACCTTAATCTTCAGACATTAAATTAAACCCAGGCCAGATTTCCTGGACTCTAAACATTCCTTTCTGTTGACATTTTACATTACCTTTCCTTTTTGTCAACAGATTGCCCTTAAACCCTTTGTCACCCCGGTGAATAGATGTTTCTGTATTAAGATGCAACTCCTTTTATGCACTCTGAGTTCCTCAAGCTTACAGTTTGTTCTGTTTTTGTTGTTGTTGTTGTTGTTGTTGTTTTTTACTCTGTCCCTTTCTCTCATTACTTATAATTCCCTGGATAATTTTGAAGTTATCTTTCTGTAAAGCTGCTGCCTTTAGAAAGTTAAGAAATTTAATGTAAAAGCAGAATCATGAAAGATTTAAGTCATACACTAGAGACTTCACCTTAGAGAGAAGTGAGTCTACATCATTCATCAGAAAGGGCAAAGCATATATGACAAACCCACCACCAATATTATCCTCAACGGTGAGAAGCTGAAGGCCTTTCCCCTAAGATCAGGAACAAGGTAAGGATGTCCACTCTCACCATTACTTTTCAATACAATACTGGAAGTCCTAGCTAGAGCAATTAGACAAGAGAAAGACATTCAAGGGATTCAAATAGGAAAAGAAGAAATTAAACTGTCTCTATTTGCAGATGATATGATAATATATATACAAAACCCTAAAAACTCCATAGAAAAACTACTCAAAATAATAGACCAGTTCAGTATAGTAGCAGGATACAAAATCAATGCACAAAAATCAGCAGCCTTCCTATATGCAAACACCCAATCTGAAGAAGAAGAAATTAAGAAATCCATCCCCTTCAAAATCGAAACCAAAAGATTCAAATATCTGGGAATAAATCTAACAAAAGACATAAAGGACTTATACAAAGAAAACTACAAAACTCTGTTGAAAAAAAATAGAAGAAGACACAAGAAGATGGAAAGGCATCCCCTGCTCATGGATTGGAAGGATTAACATTATCAAAATGGCAATCCTACCAAAAGCAATTTACAGATTCAACGCTATTCCAATACAAATCTCAAAGACATTCTTCAAAGGAATAGATCGACTACTGATGAAATTCATATGGAACCACAAAAAACCTCACATAGCTAAAGCCCTCCTAACTAAAAAGAAAGAAAACGGAGGAATTTCACTCCCTGATTTCAAACTATATTACAAAGCCATAATAACTAAAACAGCATAGTACTGGAACAAAAACAGACAGAAAGACCAATGGCACAGAATAGAATACCCAGAATTAAAGCCACATATCTATGAACAACTAATCTTTGACAAAGGAGCAAAAAAAATGCAGTGGAACAAGGACAGTCTATTCAATAAATGGTGCTGGGAAAACTGGACAGCCACATGCAAAAAAATGAAGCTAGACTACTACCTCACACCCTGCACAAAAGTCAACTCAAAATGTATAAAAGACCTGGATGTAAGACCTGAAACCATAAAATGTATAGAAGAAAATATAGGCAAAACTCTACACGACATACATCTCAGCAAAATCTTGAAAGACACATCCCTCAAAGCGAAGGAAGTGAAAGACAATATAAACAGATTGGATTATATCAAAATAAAAAGCTTCTGTACAGCAAAAGAGACATTAACCAAAACTAACAGACACCCTACCAACTGGGAAAAGATCTTTGCACACAACACATCTGATAAAGGACTGACAACAAAAATTTACAAGGAACTCACACAACTCAACAAAATAAAAAGCCAATAACCCAATCAAAAAATGGGCAGAAGAGCTCAAAAGGCACTTCTCCAAAGACGAAAAGCAAATGGCCAACAGATACATGAAAAAATGCTCAACATCACTTATAATCAAGGAAATGCAAATCAAAACCACTATGAGATACCACCTCACACCTGTGAGGATGGCACACATTAAAAATACAGGCAACAACAAATGCTGGAAAGGATGTGGAGAAAAAGGAAC
>PVIJ01001278.1:0-15660 GCA_004024925.1 Scalopus aquaticus | reverse complement strand
GCCACTTTTGGGAATTTACCCAAAGGATACAAAAACACTAATGCGAAAGGATACATGCACCCTTATGTTCATTGCGGCACTGTTCACAATAGCAAAGGTATGGAAGCAACCCAGATGTCCAAAAATAGATGATTGGATCCAGAAGATGTGGTACATATACACAATGGAATACTATTCATCATGGAAAGAAGATAAACACATGCAATTTGCAGAGACATGGATGGAATTAGAGGGGATCATACTCAGTGAAATAAGCCAGAAAGAAAGAGAAAAATATCAAATTGTTTCACTTATAACAGGACTATAAGGAAACCAAATAGGAGAGAGACAATCAGCGGGGGGTGGGGGGAGGCAGAGGGAGGGAAGGAAAAGCGCACAAAATGTAATAGAAAAGAACACAAGGGACCATGGAGATGGATCACGGGTGAATTGGTGGTGGGCCACCCAAGGGGAATACAAAATGTAAAAGACATAAATAACAATAAAAATATATATTAAAAAAAAAAGGGGGCAAAGCATCAACAGGAAGATTTTAGCTACAGAATAGAAGTCCTTCCCCAATCTAGCTTATTTCCCCCACTCTGGTCCCTACTGCCTGTTAGTTCTCAAATTATCTGTTTTTTTTTTTTTAATCAAAGAAATATCCATATGACTATATGGTTATTTGATAACTATTTTTGGCCACTTAATCACTTAATTCTGGCATATGAAGCTATTCTTTATTTCTTCTGAACATCTGTTTCCCTTGTGTTTTTCACTCAGAGTGTTTCATTTTAATTAATGACATCCACCCCCATTCTGAAGTCATAGAATCTTTCTAACCACCTGTACATTCAGCTTCACCAATGTAAGCATGTCATATCTATCTCACCCATTTATTTCTCACTAAATTCTCAAAGGGCATAGTGATTAAGTTTCAATGGGCATTTTCTTTAGGTATATATTTTTAAACATAAATAACATGATAAAATACCACATACTTCTAAATCTGCTTTCTAAATTTGTATTGGATTTTAGGGGTGGGAGTGTTGAGAAGCAAAGTCAATCTCAAAATTATCCTGAGTTACCTTGATTTTCCATAGTTATCCTTTGGCAAATTCTAGTATCAGAACATTTTGTAAATATGGGATGAAGACCACTCTCAGATGTCACTTAACTGAGCTTGTCGTTCACTTTTGATTTGATTATACCTATAATAATAGTCTATTTTGATTGTTTCAAAACTGATACATTTCTTACAATCACAATGTATTTTTCTACTAAGGGAATATAAGTGCCAATAGTATAAGAATACTAACAGTGGTGGAAGCTCGGGCAATTCCAGTTTTTCCCACATCACCATTCTCATCCCATCCCCAAGTTAGTTGTTTAACACATTTTCCACAATTAGTATTATGTGATGCTTTGCATCTAAGACTGTGAGTAAAATCCATTACTCAATCTTTCACAGAAGTCATAGGGTGGTCTACCATGTGAAATCCTCAAAAGAAACACACTTAGAGTTCCAGTTGGGACTGTACCACATGCACCCATTTTCTGAGTTCTGAAATTCAACTCTGCTCTGGCATCAAGAAAAGAGGAAGGCAATTTGTCCTAGTGCTGGCAGTGGAGGTAGGAGAGGGGGAGGTGGCAGGCATGTGAAGAACCCACTACAAGAGACCACAGGATTTCATCAGCCAGACCAACAGAATGACGAAGTTTCTGACATTAGGGGCAGACAGGAATTCTACAGCAACCACAAAACAGGAAGTACATGTAAAGGGTGTTTATAGGATGCATATTATTAAGCAAGAGAATGTACCTCTTGTTTGAAAAGTTGTATTTTCAGACTTTTGTAAGGAAAAAAAACTGCAATCACTTTCTATTGCTGAAAACTGCCTTGTAACCTGGCATCATGAGAATTTGCCTAACTTTTTGTGGCTGCCACCCAAGGTTGGTAACATCTAAGTGAAAGTTTAAAATAAGCTAAAATTAAATTACTTCTTTTTTATGCATTTCTGCTGAATGAGGACATTTTAGCAATGATTTTATATGCATTAGGAGAATGGAATGTCACAGCAAGTCAATCATAGCCAAAATGAAAATACTAAGACAATCTTACATATTTTTCCACAATTTATTGTGTTCAGTTGGGATAAAATACAGTATCTTCAGTGAGATAACACTATAAATAGATGTGAATGTACTTTATCTCTCAATGGTGAATAGATACAAATGACAGAGATTTGTGAGTTGTGCTCAATGGTTTCTAAAGAACAACATCTAAATTTCTAGGTACCAAAACATATTTTTCAAGATTTAACATAGAGATGTTTTCTTTTTATAACTGAAAACTATTCCTCTAGAAGTAAAGACAATACATAGTGCTGTCAAAAGGAAGGGAATCATGGGCATACATATCAACATTCATAAACATGGCGGATGGAGAAGTCTGCTAAGTGTGGGCATGTTAGAAGCTTGAACACAGGAATGTTTAGAGGAAAGAGATAGATGGCAACTCTGAATATTTTTGGAATTGATGGTAACTGAATCTTTTTGGAATTGCTATATATAATACATAATTACACTGTAATTAGTAAGTATCAATTCCTCCTACAGTTGATACAGTGAAAGGTATCTAGATAACAGTTTAAGAGGGTAACTATGTATTTGGGCAGGTAACACAACCAAGTAGTTAGGACATACAGTCAGTGATTTTCTGTGAGTAATCTCAGGCTTGCGGAACCCTACATAAGAATCATAGCATGTCCATTACACCACCCAGTTCCTCTTACTGTGGTCTTTCATTTAGGATGAAGAAGGAGGGTAGAGAAAAGTAAATTCTGAGGACACTACCAAGGAGAAATTTTACCATAGGTTATAGCTATTTTAGAGTGCAACGTAGAACAGTATAGTGCAGTAAAAGAAAATTTTCACATAGAAGAAATCGGGTATTAGACCCTTCCACCACTTACTTATATCTTTTGCAAATTGGTTGTATCTTCTAATTCTCTGTAAAGTGGTCCATGAGGAGATTTCAGATGTATGTATCTTTGAAATACTTAAGGAATGTATTCATTCACAAAGTACAAACAACCCTACAAACACTGGAGTAGATAGTTTATTAAATGGGAAGTTGAAGGAAGCCAGACAAACAGTAGCCACCCAGCTTAAAATAGCAGAAGAGGAAGGACAGCAAGATTTTCCTGAGGTTTAAATGAAAGTGTGGAATCCTGAAGGATGAGAGGGGAAGATCTGGAAGAGTGTTGAATGAGAACCCTGAAGGAGAAAGCAAGAGTAGGGTATCTTGCAGGGACTGAAAAAGATGGCTGCAGTGTTAGTGATGGAGGGGAAATGGAAGGATACAGCAGGAAAGCAGGAGGCGAGATGGTGAATATGAACAAAGATCTATTACATGTTTCTCAGGAATTTTTTTTCTCTCTAGAGGGCAAGGAAAACAATAAAGCCACTTAAAAGCTTAAAACATGGAAATAACTAAGCACCCAAAGACTGCTAAAGAAGGTGTGGTGTGGGTGTGGGTGTGGGTGTGTGTGACAGAATACTACTCAGCCATATATACACACACACACACATATTTGAAAAGATGAAATTTGACAAGAACATAGATGGAAGTAGAGGGGATTGTACGAAGCGAAATAAATCAGGGAAAGACAAATACCTGATGATTTCACTCACGTGGAATATAAAGAAACAAAACACAGGAGCAGGTAAACTAACCCAAACAAGCCCTAGAAATCTGACTCTAGAATTGAGGCTACCAGAAGGGGAGGATGGGAGTGCAGGACTAAGGGAGAAGGGGGCCTAATGGACTGTGGTGGAGGATTATGTGTGTTTTGGTGATGAGTGTGTGTGGTAACACATGTATGAAGAGCTGTGCACCAATACCCCTAAGTCATTATACAGTGTTGTAAAAAAAAATTGAAAAAAGAAATAAAAACATATGTGCGCGCACACACAAACAAATATGGAACTGATATAAAGAGTTAATATCACTCCAACTGCACTGGACTGTAAATCAGGTCAGAAGCAGTGTCAAGCTAGAAAAGTGGTAGTGTCAGAACCTGTTAGTGCAGATAGAAATAAATGGATGAACTGAAATGCATTTAAGAAGGAGACCAGCAAAACATGGTGAAGACGAATTTGTGAGGTTGAGGGAGGAGAGGGCTGAAGCAGGGGAGGTAATGTACGTACATGAAAATAGACTCCAGCAAGGAGATGTATGATCAGAAGGCAGTTAGGCAATAGATGGGGGTGGGGTGATGACTGTTGTCAAAGATCATGTTTAAATACACTAAGTATGCTTTTATGTTGCCTTTATGGGTCCGGACAAGACTTACTGGTATGGACCTTAAAAGAAAACTAACAGCAGAGAACCAACTCTCTATAGGTAAGATCTGATAATTTATTAGAAAGATCTCTATAAGAATGGATCCTGAAATTTAATCAAAGGTAAGCCCTTCTCTGTCATAGTTCTCTAGGGTTTATTTGTTTGTTTGTTTTAGTATGGTGTGTGTATGTGTTTTCTGAAGGACATTTTTATATAAGGACTTTGTATAGCCAAAATAGAAATCACCTAGTAAATTTGTTGTTGTTGTTATTATATTCATGCCATCCAAGATGGATAACTTTACTTAAAATTTTAAAAGCAGTACTGCCTACCAGGCTCTGGTATAAGACTTGCTTAACTTAAAAAGTACTGAAGAAATACACAGGTTAATTCCTGTCCCAATCAAAATAGTGTGTTCCCCTTTTGACACTATAGGCCAGCATCCAAAGAAAGATTTCATTCTTTCTGTTCGCCCAGACTTTTCCTTAAGATCCTAAATTCACCAAGACTTATCTTTTCTTACCTATAGTTGTAATTTCCCTTTGTAATATTACTTTTTCCCTCTCTTTCTCCCTCTTCTCTTCCGTCTCTCTAAAATAAAAAAAAAAAAGCACTCTTAATGTGGTAGGGGTTTGCCAAACAGTTCACTGTGACATGAAACTGTCAATAAACAGCTTTTCTAAAATGACTATTTTCTGTTTAACTGGACTAGATGCTACTCCACTGGACACTGGAAGTGCTGGACGGAAGGCTGAAGGGAACTCAGCTATTCTACACAGTGTGGCCAATTTTGGCACTTGTCATGTGACCTTAGAAAAACTATTATCTGATGTGGAATATAAAGTAATTAAACTAATAGTTAAAGACAAGCTTAAAACCTAACACTTGATAGCTGACTACAGAACTGAAGCACCAACAGGAGGAGTGAGCAGGTGAGAGAGAGGTTAAGAACAAAGTGGGAAGGAAATGCAATGGTCTCTGGTGGTGAAATATGAGTGAGTGGAGTGTGGGTGTACTACGGTGGTAATACCTGATGGGGGTACCTCAATATTACCGCAATAAAAAATAAATAAAATTTAAAAAGAAAAACTATTATCCAATCTTTTATTCCTAGGCTCAAAACTAGGTTTTGTGGACCTAAAGAATATATTTAGAGAACCAATTTAAGAAAAAGGCACATTTATGAATCCAAAATTAATTATAAAAGTGAACACTTACTTATAGCAAGAAATAAAATAATATTTTTTTAATTTGAAAAATACAACAAACATCACAATATTCTAATAAAAAGATACTTTTATGCTGCCTCACCTATAGCACTAATACTTTTCTCCCTGCTTATTGGCTGCATACTCTTTGATAATTTATTCATAGGTTGACAATGTTGCAATTCTTTCTTAAGGGAACAAAAAAATTTTTTTCTAGCTTGTTTAATTGAAATTTGTTTTTCTCTTGATAACTGGGATCTATTTTTAAAAAACAACTTCATATTCAGTTGTACGCACTGTATTACTGCTACTCGTTTTGTCATACAAACACATTTATAATAAGCTCCATTTGTGGGATTCCTACCAAAAAAGTAGTGAAATGGTGTGTTATAGTTAAATGTGTTATATTATCAAGTCTATTCCTGACAGAATATTTCTACTTCAAAAACAGCTGAATTCTCTCTGCTAATTTTTTTTTTTTTTGCAATTTCGGTGGGTTTTCATCAATTTGAAGATTTGTTTTGTAAAGTAGTTTTAGATTTGCAACAAAATTGATAAGAACAGAGACTCCTCATATATGCCATGCTCCCACACAGGCCTAGCCTCCCTCATTACCAACATCTCTCCTTAGAATGTTATATTTTTTCACCAAGGATGAACCTACATTGACACATTATAACCATCCAAAGTCTATGGTTTATGTTAGGGTACTCTTGGTATTGTATATTTTCTGGGTTTGCCATCCTGGCAACCACTTTGTTTATTGTCTCTATAGTTTTGCCTTTTCCAGAATGTTATATGTTATAGTTAGAATCATAGAGTAAAGGTTTCAGGTTGGCTTCTTTCACTTTGTAGTGTGCATTTAAGCTTTGTCCCTGTCTTTTCATGGTGGGTTTACAATCTCACACATCAGGTGGATGGAAATTTTTTCCCTACACTAACTTCTAACACCCTTAATTTAGGTCTTCTTTCTTCTGTTCTTTCCACAAAGCCAGGTGTCATATGAATTGGAGACTTCCTGAGAGAAAAAGGCACATAAGACACATCAGGGAAGCTACTCCTAAACTGGAAGAACTAGCAATAGATAAATTAACCATATATTGAAGAAATAAGCTAGAATTCCATAAATATATTCTATCACACCCCATCTAAATGTTTCTTCAACTCAACTTCCCTTAGCCAGTTGCCAAAAATGTCCAAATGCCACCAAACGTGAGGTGAAGAAGTAAGAAAGAGAATGCAGTTCTCTGAAGATTGGGGCCACTTTCTAGAGTTGATGGAAATATGTGATGATGTAAGAACATTGTTAGGGTCTCTCCAGAGTTTTGGATGGAGCCTGATCTAGTGAAGCATCCTGGAGTTTAACTTTTATTTGCTTCAGGATAAGCTGCCTTCTTTTTCTCACATGTAAAATAGGGAGAATATTGGCCTAGCTTGTTGAAAGGATTGAATGGGGATGACTTAGAGAAACACTTTGACAATGAAAGGCTTGTGGGAAAGTAGGTACAACCGCACTGACACCAGAAACTTTGTGTAGGATTTACTCCCAAATCTAGTATCTTAGTGGATGTAAAATATGAATATCTTTATGGTTTATTTCCATCTGTGCTTGCTTTCTTTTCCTTCTAACTTACCTTTCCCTATAATTCTGGTATTTCCTTCAGCCATCTTATTTAATATTGGTCTTTTCCCACTTTTTCCCCCTGCTTTTTCTCTTTCTTCTTTTTCTACCCTCCAGACTCTCACCTCCCACTTAACCCACAATTCCTATGGCCTGCATTCATTTCTGTAGCCACAGTATTGTCTTAACCTTTTCTTAGTTGCTTAACCTTAACCTTTTCTGAGTTGCTTTCCATATCTTTAAAACCTGCAGCTACTATCCATCAATTCAGGAAAGACATGCAGCCACGTGATGCCTCACTCACCAGATGGGGTTTCATCTGTAAGATCACCAGGCTCGAATTATGAAATACAACCACCGATGAAATTCATGGCAGGCAAACTCACTGCACAATGAGGGGCAACAGCATGACGAATGAGCTGGCAATGATGGATAGCTCTTCTCTTACCCTCAGTCTCTGAATTTTGGTTCATGAGTTCCATCCAGTAGGGACTGAGTTCTCTCGGAGATAACACCCCTCAATCAGAAGCTGGGCTCTGGGCTTACTGCTTGCCTAGAGACAGCACTCTCACTACTTAGTAAAGCAAATTATTACTGACAATGTAAGGTTTTAATCCATTTTAGTGATTTTTAAATTAAACAGATGGTCTGGCTATGGATCAAGATTCCTAGCACTGTAAAAAATTATCTTCTCAAGTATGGACAAAACAGGGAATTAAAGCAAAAGGGAAGATATATATATATATCTTAATAACCTTAATAATCCTCCTTGTCATCTGTTGGTTCATTTTAGGAAATAACCATTACAGCCTACTATAATCTTAATCCTGCATAGTTGCATTTTAAAAAAATACTCCATGACCCTTTTCCAGTATTAGAAAATGAAGCCAAAATCTGACTATGAAAAAAATTGGGTGACTTTAATATGCCTGGAAACTTTAACTCATTAATTTTCATGGTACTTCTGAAAGATACATGCAATGTATTTTTACCTCTATTTTACAGGATGTGAAACTAAGATATTCTAAAACTCTAACATACTTAAGATCACACAGTGGCTCCGTAATATAGTCAGAGATAAAAGTCAGCGTTTCTAACAAGATCTCTGACAATTAATCAGAAACACAGCAAGTCTGCTTTTTCTTTGATGACTTGAAATTTCATCTAAAGCTGAATGCTGATTTGAGCAAAAATAAAGTTGTCACAGCTGGTGATTTTATGTATTTAGGAGTTTTTCAGTCCAAAAACCTATAATATAACATGTAGCCCTGCTTAGATTTGGTACATTACAGCAAAGATATCTACCCAAAATATTCTTATAAAGAAAATCTTATAAAGAAAATCTTCTTATAAAGATATCTACCCAAAATATTCTTATAAAGAAAATCTGTAGAAAACAGATCCACATACCCCACATGAAATAACAGTTCCCAGGCAGAGTTCAATAGCTTATGAAGATAGTCAAGCATCTTGGAAATTACTCTCAGCTTCTGGTTCCTTGTCCTGGAACTGACACTGAATAATAATAATAATGGCCACATCTGGAACATGGGACAGATGTGACAAAAACCACTCCTGTATCCCCATGACTTGACTTGGCTAGTGAAGCAATGCATGACTATTGACTACAAGGGGGAACATATGTTACTAATCAATGATGTTTAAATGTGCTATCATTGTACCCTAAAATTTTTCCACCTGTGGATGAACCTAATATTCCTGGAATATTTTCACTCATTTTCACTACTAGCATTCTTCCAACAGAAATAGCTCTTCCATATATCTTCAACAAAAAGAATCTCTCATCTCTATGAATACCAAACATTTACATTTATAACTGCCATCATACCACTTTCATTGAACAGATAATCACAAACCATTTGCTTTCCAAATATCTGAGCATAATAATCACCTGAGGTGCATACTAAACATAGATTCTTAAGCCTCCAGCAATTGTGATATAGATAAAAGGGCAGGATTCAGCATTTAAATAAGAACCCCATGGACACGCCTCCAAAATATGGTGGCAAACAGACACTAGGATCAGGCTCTCCCACAAAAAATCTATTTATAGAGAAAAATATCCCTAACTTTGAGAGCTGACTCGAAGAGAACCGGATACCCTACACAATACAATCAACCCTGGGGGTGCTTTAGACTTAAAAATAAACCGAAGAGTCGGAGTAAAGGGAAGAGAAAAGACATCGGACTCCACACAGAGGAACAGCAGCAAGGAGAGGTGGGTGAACCGGCTTCCCTGAGAGCCAGTGAATACAAGGTTAGAAACTGCGGTGAGGTCGGAGGGCTCCAGTCAGCCGACTGGGAGCGCGACTCCCATTCTCCCACCCCACGACCCCCCTCTTTCCTGTGTGGCAGCACTGAAGCGCAGGAAAGCGTGAGGGTCACTGCATCCCATCCCCCACCTGGGGCTAGGTAACATCTTAACGGGGAGAAAGTCCAAGCAAGAAGCATCCTCCCACTGCTTCTAGGTGATAAATTGACCAGTGGAACTGGCAAGGCCGGAAAATCCCCTGCTAAGACCACCTCAAACACTCCTGGCCTTAGACTGTAATTTGATCCCAACCTGATGGAGGGAACTTCAATAGGGGAGTGGCGATTAAGAACTACTGACTGACAGTCCCCACAACCCCTCCCATACCTGTTGCTGGGGTACAGGCTCCTGCTGGAACTCTCTCTGACCACACCTTCCCCTGCAAAGTGTCAGCATCTTGGCACCGGGAGGGCGGCAGGAAGGAGACTTCAGCTGGTGGTGAACACGGCCCAGCACGCCCTGTGGCCCCACCCCCAACGTCTAGGTGGCTGCACACTGGCACCCCAGAAACTAGGGGAGGTGAAACCCTGACCAACAGCCACCCACAGCCTCCACCCCTGCACCCTTTCATGGAGCAGTGGGGCCCAAGCAGAAAAGAAACGAAGACCAGGAGCTCCCAACCCCTCCCCACCAGACATAATGCCAGTGGCAGGAATAGCCCCAGGCAAACATTAGAGGAAAGGAAAAAAAAAGTGGGGGGAAGAAAGAATAGAAAGACCGCCAGCAACGACTAATGACAGCAGCGACAGCAAGACAACAGCAAAATCTGTCACTGGAAAGGAGGGGGGTTGAACCCCAGCAGGGGGCCCAACCAGAAACCCCAAAACCTAAGAGCAAAAGGACTACAAAACTCCAAATTCACATCTCCCCAATACTTTATTTTTTATTATTATTATCATTTTTTTATTTTTTTATTTTATTATTGTTTTTTTTTCATATTTCTTTTTTACTTTTAACCTACCTTTTTCTCTTGGTCCTTCATTCCTACTTTTCTGTATCTTCATTCTCCTTTTCTTTTCTTTCCTTTCCTTTTCCTTTTTTTTTTTTTTTCTTTTTTACTGCATACCACCCCTTCATCTTCCCTAATTTCACTTGGAACCGGAAACACATTGGAGACACGCCATGAGAAACACAGAAATTCAACAAAGAAAAATAAGAAAATCCAGAAGATACCCAGACACAGCCAAGGCAACTCAGACACAAGGGAACCACAAACACTCCTGAGCAAGTAAAACCAGGAGTCATGCCCGCTGGCACCAGTGGAATGCTATGAACAGAGCAAAGCAGAAAGCCAACAACAGGAAAGAAAAAAGTCACAAATGACCCTCAAAACACTACGCCACAGAAAGAAAATCCCTCTCCAGAACCCATTAATATGGTCATGGAAGATTACATCCACCTAACAGATAAAGACTTCAATTTAGCCATAACAAAAAAAATGATAGAATTAAATGAAAAGAACAAAAACTGAGGATATAAATAAAGAAGTGAAGAACGAGAATGAATCCATAAAGAAGAAATTGAAGGAACTGGAATATTTAAAAGAACTGCAGAATGAGAATGAATCCATAAAGAAGAAATTGAAGGAAATGGAAGATTTTAAAAACATTAGTAGAGGAGCTAAAGAAATCCAGGGAAAGCCAGAAAAGTGAATTAAAAGACATGCAGGGAAGAATAAGCATTCTGGAAGATAATGATACTAACAGAATCAAGACAGAAAAGGAAAGAGAAAAATGAAGGAAAAAGAATGAGGAAAAGCTTCGAGAACTATCTGACACCATGAAAAAGGGAAACATCAGAATCATAGGAGTCCCAGAAGGAGAGGAGATAGACAAAGGAACAGAGAAACTTCTCAAGGAGATAATTGAAGAGAACTTCCCAAACATGAAAAAGGAAACAAAAATTGACATACAGGAAGCCAGACGATCTCCAAATTATTACAACGAAAGAAAAAAACAGCAAGACATATGATAGTAAAACTATCGAGAATTCAAGAAAAGGAAAATATATTGAAAATGACGAGGGCAAAGAACAAATAACCTATAAAGGAAAATCAGGCTGACATCAGATTTCTCTGAAGAAACACTACAAGCAAGAAGAGAATGGAGGGACATATGTAACACACTTCATGCCAACAAATGTCAACCAAGAATACTCTACCCTGCAAAGCTCTCATTCCTCTATGAAGAAAAAATATGGACCTTCTCTCTAACAGAAACTACAGAAATTCATCACTACCAAACCCCAACTCCAAAGAATACTAGAAGCAGTCATGAAGACAAAACGAACAGAAGAAAGACCAGGAAACACAGAATAAGGTAAGAATTAGAATCACAAAAGGGTAAACAAACAAAAAATATGGATGACAGTATATCAATATTAACTCTAAATGTAAATGGACTAAACACACCAACTAAAAGACACAGAATAGCAGGATAGATCGAAAGACAGAACCCAACCTTCTGCTGTCTACAAGAAACACATTTAACTGTGACAGATAAACAAAGATTAATAGTTAAAGGATGGAAAACAATCCTACAAGCAAATGGACCAAGAAAGAAGGCATGAACAGCTATACTTATATCAGATAAAACAGACTTCAAACTTAAGGTTATAAAAAAGACAAAGCTGGTCACTACATCATGATAAATGGGACAATAAAACAGGAGAATATAACACTCATCAACATACACCTCCCAAATGAAGGAGCACCAAAATATACCAGACAATTATTATCATCCTTGAAAACAGACATTAAAGAAAATACATACATAGTAGGAGACTTCAACACCCCACTTTCTCTATTGGACAGATCAAAAAGACAAAAAGTAACCAAGGACATTAAAGCTCTAAATAAAGACCTAGACCACATGGGATTAACAGATATCTATCAATCACTTCAGCCCCCAAAAATTGAATACACATATTTCTCAAGTGCACACAGAACATACTCCAGGATCGATCACATATTAGGCCACAAAACAAACCTCAACATATACACTAAGATCAAAATCGTACCAGCCTTCTTCTCCGATCACAAAGGAGTCAAACTGGAAATAAACAAAAGAAAAAAAGAAAGTCTTTCATCTCATGGAGACTGAAGCCCTCATTATTGGAAGACCAATGGATCAACGAAGAGATTAAAGAAGAAATTAAAAAATATATAGAACTGAATGACAATGAAGACACAACCTTCCAGAACATTTGGGACACAGCAAAAGCAGTAATAAGAGGAAAATATGTAGCATTACAAGCTCACATCAAGAAACAAGGAACAACTCAAAGAAACAATCTAATTTCATATCTCAACGAATTAGAAAACGAACAACAAAAAAACCCAAAAGCCAGCTTAAGAAGGAAATAATAAAAATCAAAGCAGAAATAAATGAAATGGAAATTAAAAAATCAATTCAGAAGATCAACGAAACCAAAAGCTGGTTCTTTGAAAAAATAAACAAAATAGAAAAACCACTAGACAGACTTACAAAGAAAAAATGGGAGAAAACACAAATAAATAGGATCATAAATGAAAGAGGAGAAATCACAACGGACATAGCAAAAATCAAAATAATAATCAGAGATTACTATGAACAGCTATACGGAAACAAGTTCAACAACCTAGAGGAAATGGACAATTTCCTACATCTATACAATCACCCAAAACTAGATAAAGAAGATACAGAACACCTAAACAGACCAATCACAAGCAGTGAAATTGAAACAGTAATCAAAAACCTCCCCTAAAACAAAAGCCCAGGACCAGACAGCTTCACAAACGAATTCTACCAAACATTCGAAAATGAAATAGTCACTATATTACACAAACTCTTTCAAAAAATTGAGAAGGAAGGAGTACTACCAAACACATTCTGTGAAGCAAACATTACTCTAATACCAAAACCAGACAAAGATAACACAAAAAAAGAAAACTACAGACCAATCTCTCTAATGAACACTGATGCAAAAATAGTTAACAAAATCTTAACCAACAGGATCCAACAATGCATCCAAAAGATAATACACCACGACCAAGAGGGATTTATCCCAGGCACACAAGGATGGTTCAACATCCAAAAATCAATCAATGTAATCCAACACATCAAAAAAAAAATAAAAATAAAGACCATATGATCATATCAACAGATGCTGAGAAAGCATTTGACAAAGTGCAACATCCATTTATGATAAAAGCCCTTGAAATCTTTGGGATAGAAGGAATATACCCCAACATAATAAAAGCCATATACGACAAACCCACAGCCAGCATTATCCTCAATGGTGAGAAGCTAAAGGCCTTTCCACTAAGATCAGGAACAAGGCAAGGATGTCCACTCTCACCATTGCTTTTCAATATAATACTGGAAGTCCTCACCAGAGCAATAAGACAAGAGAAAGACATTCAAGGAATCCAAATAGGAAAAGAAGAAATTAAACTGTCTCTGTTTGCAGACGATATGATAATATATATACAAAACCCGTAAAACTCCGTAGAAAAACTACTCAAAATTATAGACCAGATCAGTAAAGCAGCAGGATACAAAATCAATGCACAAAAATCAGTAGCCTTCCTATATGCAAACACCCAATCTGAAGAAGAAGAAATTAAGAAATCCATCCCCTTCAAAATCGAAACCAAAAAAATCAAATATCTGGGAATAAATCTAACAAAAGACGTAAAAGACTTATACAAAGAAAACTACAAAACTCTGTTGAGAAAAATACAAGAGCACACAAGAAAATGGAAAGACATCCCCTGCTCATGGATTGGAAGGATTAACATTATCAAAACGGCAGTCGCCCCAAAAGCAATTTACAGATTCAATGCTATACCAATAAAAATCTTAATGACATTCTTCAAAGAAATAGATCAAATACTGATGAAAATCATATGGAACCACAAAAAAAGCTGCATAGCTAAAGCCCTCCTGACTAAAAAGAAAGAAAATGGAGGAATTTCACTCCCTGGTTTCAAACTATACTACAAAGCCATAATAACTAAAACAGCATGGTACTGGAACAAAAACAGACACAAAGACCAATGAAACCGAACAGAATACCCAGAATTAAAGCCGCGTATCTATAAACAACTAATCTTTGACAAAGGAACAAAGAAAATGCAGTGGAACAAGGACAGTCTATTCAATAAATGGTGCTGGGAAAACTGGACAGCCACAAGCAAAAAAATGGAGTTAGACTATTGCCTCACACCCTGCACAAAAACCAACTCAAAATGGATAAAAGACCTAGACGTAAGACCTGAAACCATAAAATTTATAGAAGAAAGTATAGGCAAAACTCTACATGACATACATCTCAGCAAAATCTTTAATGACAAATCCCCCAAAGTGAAGGAAATGAAAGACAAGATAAACAGGTGGGATTACATCAAAATAAAAAGCTTTTGTACAGCAAAAGAGACATTAACCAAAACAGACACCCTACCAACTGGGAAAAGATCTTTGCACACAAATACATCCGATAAAGGACTGATAACAAAAATTTACAAGGAACTCACACAACTCAACAAAATCAAAGTTAATAACCCAGTCAAAAAACGGGCAGAAGAGTTAAAAAGGCACTTCTCCAAAGAAGAAAAGCAAATAGCCAACAAATACATGAAAAAATGCTCACCATCACTTATAATCAAGGAAATGCAAATCAAAACCACTATGAGATACCACCTCACACCTGTGAGGATGGCACACATTAAAAATATAGGCAACAACACATGCTGGAAAGGATGTGGAGAAAAAGGAACTCTTCTACACTGCTGGTGGGAATGTGAACTGGTCCAACCACTATGGAAAGCTGTATGGCGATTTCTCAAACTGCTAAACATGGAGCTTCCATACGACTCAGCAATACCACTTTTGGGAATCTACCCAAAGGACAAAAAAACACTAATCCAAAAGGATACATGCACCCGTATGTTCATTGCGGCACTGTTCACAATAGCAAAGGTATGGAAGCAACCCAGATGTCCAAAAATAGATGATTGGATCAAGAGGATGTGGTACATATACACAATGGAATACTATTCAGCATGGAAAGAAGATAAACACATGCAATTTGCAGCGACATGGATGGAATTAGAGGGGATCATACTCAGCGAAATAAGCCAGAAAGAAAAAAAAAATATCGAATGGTTTCACTTATAACAGGACTATAGGGA
>PVIJ01001277.1:88024-209115 GCA_004024925.1 Scalopus aquaticus | reverse complement strand
TTTTGTTGTTCATTTTCTAGTTCTTTGAGATGTGAGATTAAATTGTTTCTTTGGGTTGTTTCTTGTTTCTTGATGTGAGCTTGTAATGCTATATATTTTCCTCTTATTACTGCTTTTGCTGTGTCCCAGACGTTCTGGAAAGTTGTGTCCTCGTTGTCGTTCAGTTCTAGATATTTTTTAATTTCTTCTTTGATCTCTTTGTTGATCCATTGGTTTTCCAGTAATGTGGGTTTCCGCCTCCATGAGGTAAGGAGGTTTCTTTTTTCACAAGGAGAGAGTTTTTCTAGGAATTCGGGAACCAATTCCTTTCTCCTGTTCTTTCAAGCAGATATCATTCAAAATAATTACCATTAATTTTCAAGAAACATATTGCAGTGGTCTTGTATTTTCTGCTTCTTAAGTTCTCACGGCCTTGGTGTTTTGGGTTCTTAATTTGTGTGAGTGAAATGATATGGCATTGCAAAGGACGCTCCTGGTGGGCTGATTGGTGCCACACTTCTGTAGATGGAGCTGACACGCCCTCCCTTCTTGCTGGGTTTCAATGTCTGGTCTGTACTTTGCCTGTAGAGGCATCTGACCACAGCCTCCAGACTCGACTCAACAAACATAGAGGCTGCTTAGTTTTTCTGCCACACCATTCTTGGCACTGGCTCCGTTCTCAAGGTGGCCTCCTTGTCCAGGGTGGTTGCTGGTGCCTGGGTCCTCTCATGTCCAGTCTAGGTGAGGAGTGGAGGGAGGGATGATGAGCCTTTCTGCCTTTCCAAGAATTTTCGAAGTCTGCACACGAGGTTCTACTCACTTTTCTTTAGTCATCTCCAACTGCTGCAGAAGCTGGAACATGGAGTCTTCTAGCTGGGGGCCTGGGGATCCAGAAAAAAGTATGGAGAAGAGGAGAGAGAAGTTTTGGGTGCGTGCCCTGCCTTCTGCACGACTTCCTTAGGGCCTGCCTTCATGCGCCAGGGCTATGGCCTCTGTATCCCACACTGCTCTTGGGATCCCTGTTCTCTAGCTTCCCCTGGAAATCAGGTCTGAGTCCATTTCACACACCTAAAGCTAGATTCCATTGGAAGATAGGAGCTGCTGCTTTAGAATAACAACCCCCAGCTTTGGCCCAAAGTGCCACTTGTGTGGGGATCACAGAGGTTTGTAGGTGGGAGCAATAAGCTTCTGTGGCCCAGGTGAGACCCAGTGTGGTGGTTATTTCAGGAGACCAGCTGGCCCAGGAGAGCCCAAAGGTTCGTTCTCCCTTTCACTCTCAGGCAGCATGGTTAGGTTCCAACGTGCTCAGTCTCTGCTTTGGGGTGAGTGCCAGTGCGTTGGGAACAGGCGTGGCACAGCGTCCTCTGGCAGCAGACACACCCTGCCTCCACTGGCCCCAGTCATTTTCAAGGATTTCCTAATCTCTGTCAACTACGATAACTTCCTGGGCTCCTCCTCTTCACAGGGAAATGGGCTGGAAGCCAAGTGCAAGCTTCAGGTAGGAGAAGGGTGCGGAAGCCCAGGCCCCAAAGTGCACCTCTCTCTGTCTGGCCTCCAGTCTTGAAGTGGTGTTGGTTGTGCCTGGCCCAGTTTTCCAAATTAGGAAGATAAGCTGAGCCCCAGCTATGGTAACGAAAGTGAGGAAGTGATCTGTTGAAGCTTTCACTGTCCCTGTTTTGTTTTGACAAATGGAACTTTTTTCTTCCTTTCTTTTTTTTAACAAAGACTGCTCTTTATGGGAGTGTAATTGAGGTTTGTATTTGGGGTTCTCACTTGAGCTTTGCTACACCAAAGATGAAGATAGTGTCAAAAGGGAAGGTCTTGAAATACATGACTTGATATGGATAATAATATCTGTGAGATATGGGGGCAGAGGTTTTGCGTGTTTGCTAGAACACTCCTGTGCTTGGCAAACTCATGCTTTTATTTGGAAAGGCTAAGACTTGCCGCAGACCTTCCAATTTGGACGGTTGTCGTGGTCACGGGTGATCGCCTTTCTGGCAAGCTTTCTGGGAATCAGCCTTCAGCTTCTGAAAGCATTTCCTCCGCCAAGTTTAATAAAATTGAACTTGGCCCTTTTTGAGTCGCCAAAATTCAGAAAATAAACATGGCGAATGTATTCTGCCTTTTTTGTATAGTTGTTTGTCCTCTCCTTACTTCACCCGCTGCTTTGTCCCAGAGTTTTGTCTTTGCTCACTGTCTTATAGGAAAAATGCTGAAGCAGGAGTCTCTGCTGCAATGTATTAAAAATACACATTTCGATATAACTAAAATGTTCAGAGAAAATGGGGCCTTTTGGTTAGTTAACACATTTAAAGTGTTTGGTGCACAGTCACCTGACACATCTTGTAAGCAGGGCCCGGCTTTTGTTACTACTGAATCCATGTTAGTTAAGATTAAGGCCAAAATCTCTGGGTTTTGCCAATCATTCTGAAGTGGGATGTCAAGTCAGTGTGACGGCAATACCGGAGGGCGGCGGGCGCTGGGGCGGAACGCTTGCAGCCTCTGGACAGAGTTGGGGCCAGCTGAGACTCTGCATGGGAGCCTCATTTACAAAACCGTGGGCACGGGTGTGGCTGCGGCCGCCCGCTGTGTGTGACAGAGTGCTCTTGAGCTTGTATTCTCCAGTTCTTTAATTCTGCTGAACTAGAAAGGCATATATTGTCGATTGTCTTTCAAAGTTAATCCCAGGTCAGAAAAGTTAGATAATTTCTTTATGGTGTCAGAGGGTCCACAAAGCTCAAGTTGTGGTCGTTGGCCCTCTGTGTCTCTGTGACTTGTTGCCCTGTTTAGATTTCTCTCATTCTGCCCCATCTCCACACATTGATTGATAGGCCTGCACTTCCCGAGTAAGTCTGTTATGGAATAGACCTTAAGTGCCGAAAAGAACACGTTGGTGAGCTCTGACTCGTGTGCACTAACACACGTGCTCTGTGGGTGCCCTCCACGTGTCTGTGGAGAGGACAGGCAGGCAGCAGGGGCGACACTTACAGACTTACTGTCTGGTATAGAAGAAGTGCCAGCCCTAGCAGTGATGCTAAGCCCAGCAAGGGGGTAGAGGAGCAAAGCACTAAGGGAGCTTCTGGAGTAGGTGGCCTTGGGAAGAGAATCCTGAAGATGTAAGTCCACTGAGTCAAGCCAGTGTCTTGTACTGAGAAACAGGCACCACGTGAATAATGGCTACTTTGAGTTACTATGGCTCTGTTTACAGAAGGTGTGTAGATTGACCCCTTGGACTTTTACAAGTTGCCTCCTTAATTCAGCATGGGAACAAAAGAAAACTTGGATTGCTCACCGCACATGAGCTCTGGCACTGGATTTACTCTTTCTGTCCCGGCAGCCCTGGAGAGCAGCAGTGCTGTTTCTGTGGCCTCCATTGAAAAAGCCAGCTCTTGCCACTTACATTTAAGCCAAGCAGTGCGGGACGTCCCTCTACAGGGCCTGGATTAGAGTTGAGCTTTAGGAAACCAGGACATTTGTAGTGGTAATGCTGACCGTTATAGCTCCTCCATTCATTCAAAACCGGATTATCTTTGTTACTTTTCAGGCAAATCTGCAAGATTGGTTTTTCAGATACATGAGCCTTTATGCCTCATTTGATTTTCCAGACTCCAAGCTTGGGAGTCAAACACCACTTGCACAGTAGTGTTTGGTTTTAGGGTTTTTGGTTTGTTTTAAAGCTGATACATCCCCACCCAGAGGTAAGATGGTCCTTGAGTAGATGGGCTGGGGTCCTCCCCTTTGGTGCCTAACCCTGCATGGCCAGTAGTTCTGTTGGGGAGTGGGGGGGGAACTCTGTGTCCAACATCCAGGCCCTGGGCGGGCTTCCCCCTTCATGGTAATCGTGGTGAGACAGAGACCCCCTGAGTGGAGAGCAGACATCAGTGCTAAACTGGAGGCATGGGAGGAGTCATTTTCCAGTCCCCTGGCGTTCGCCATTGTCTTTGAGTGCTGGCAGAATAGAGCAGTGTGTCTGGTCTGTTGCTGGCCCTTGACCTTGCATTCCCAAACCTACATGAGGATAAGGCTTACTGGGGGGAAAGACTGTTTGGGGGATTGCCCACTAAAAATGCAGATTCTAGGGCCCTCCCCAATCCCTCAGAATCATTGGTGAGTCTCTTAGCTTCAATGTACTACTAACAGCAGTTACCCCTGCCCCTCCCAGTGATGCTACAGATGTTCCCTCCAGCCCTCCAGTGAAACTGTGGTTACAGATCCTTTGAATGTTGCTATATATATTACCAGGTGTCCTCCCAGTGACACTCTGGAAATGACCCCACATCCTCTGGGACCAGATTTGGTGAAAGCGATGCAGGGGAAGCACGCTCCTCCCGAGAGGTAGGCGAAATGATTTTGAAGGGACACGAACTCCAGGACTTGCTCCCTCACCACCTGCTGCAGTGGGAGAACTCGGGCCCTGTGAGCCTCACCTAGCAGGACGTGTGAGCAGGTCTTCAGGGCTAAGCTCAGCTGCTTCTGTGGGCTCCTGTCCTAGTTCAGCGGGGCCTCTTACCCCTTTTCCACTTAGGGTGCTCCTGAGATGGAGCTAAGACTCTATTTTTGAAAAGACCTTTGTCTACAATTTTCACTGTGTTGCCATTCAGTGTGTAAGCCCCCACCCTCCTTTTTTTGGCAATAGAAATAGCTTTGATTGTAAAAATAAATATCATTCTGTTTATTAAAAAAAAGAGCATAGGAAAACATAAAAGAAAGCGGAATGATTTCCAAACAGGAAAACCCCTGTACTTGCACACCACCATTTCTGCTGGAAGGAACTGGACTCAGAGCTGAGGAAGCGAGGCCGTTAGTGGCAGACAGGATCAGAGCCACAGCTCGCGAACTGCCCTGCTCCCTATTCCCCGCTTCTCGTAGCCTGCCAAGGAAAACAGGGCTGATGGGTCAATTGGAAGGTGGAGGAAGCCAGCGGATACTCAGGGTTGCAGCTGTGATTCGTGGGGGGAGGGGAGAAGGCAGGACAAGGTTGTGAATTACTTCTTTGCCTTGAGTGCTCGTTGAGTTTTTCTGGAATAGGATGTTGGTGTATCAGCGACCTTGCTAAGCTGTTGCCTGACCGGGGCCAGTAGTCATCGTGCCTCTGTGGCCTTGGCTGTTAGTGCTCTCTGCTCTTCATTGTTTGGTCTGTGATTTGCTTTCGGATTGTTATGTGGCATCAAGACACCGAGGCTAACAAAAAGCAGGTTGTTGTGCCAGTGCTGACTCAGTGGCTTTACATCCAAAGGCTGAGCACCCATTTAAGGACGTTATGGGCTTATATACATTTCAGCTTGTGCTGGGTGAGTTGGCCTTGTAACTGTTCGTTAGACATGACATGAGTTACAGTCCAAGACGTGTAGCCAGTCGCTTGTCACAGGACCGTGGATGCCTTACTCAGGCGCCTGTTGGCCTGCACTTTAGTGCGGCGATAAGATGGTCTCTGCAGTGAAATAGACCCCATGGCTGCAGCTTCCTTTGTTCAGTTTTGGGGATCTTCTAGAAAAATGTATCACATTTTTAATAGGAATAAGATATTTTAGCTTAAAAAGTTTTGCGGTTTTCAGAATCCTTTGACTTGGAGATTGTATGTTATATAGCATACATATTGTAAAAATGTTTTCAAAACTGTTTCCTGGACAGTCTTACTTTCAGACTAATTACAAACTCAGTGCCCTGACCCCCAACCCTCCACCCCCATGCCTTCGGCATGCTCCTGTCAGACCTTATGCAGTTCTGGTCTGGGTCACCCCATGCAAAGAACGTGCAGGCGGAGTGGAGGCCAGGAGGAACACACAAGAAAGGCTGTCGACTGACTCAGTTCAGCTGGCCCCAGCCTTTCCTCAGATATAGAGGCCTTAGAAAACCATGTTTTCTGCCTTGAGGTACAAAAATACTCCTCCGTGAACATAAAGCAGAGTTTGCCCAGCCATTCCCTGCTGTAGCTCTCAGCTCTATAGAGTTAGGATGTAGGT
This sequence comes from Scalopus aquaticus, assembly GCA_004024925.1. Taxonomy (NCBI): domain Eukaryota; kingdom Metazoa; phylum Chordata; class Mammalia; order Eulipotyphla; family Talpidae; genus Scalopus; species Scalopus aquaticus. The sequence continues at coordinate 203,170 of PVIJ01001277.1, read as the reverse complement.
TTGAAGGTCAGAATTACAAGGGTGAGGTTTATTTCTTTGCATATAGCAGTCTTAATGTAAGCTAATACAGCAGAACCGGATCTTTCTGTTACCACGGAGGAGGAAAATGTTGATGACATGCTCGCTGATGAGTGAAAAAAGCAGAGATCAAATGGTGCAGCGCCACAGCTAAAGGCATGGAATTTGAAATCAGACAGACCTGGTTTGAGAATGGGCTGCTGGGACAGTCTGGGAAAAGTCAATTAAAGTCCCTCACTGGCCAGCCAGAAGCAAACAAGCTGGCCTCCTGCAGCAAGAAACCCAAAAGCAGTGAACAGCATCTCTGTTACCCACTGCCCCTTTCATGACCCACCCTGGCTGCTCCAGAATCTTCTCCCACATTCTGGGGAGCAGAAAAGTAAAGAAGACGCTCCACTTCTCTAAAGAACATGACCATTCACATCCCTTTGACTGTCCAGTCCATGGTTGCAGGTGAGATGGAGAAGCATCATCTTTAGTGGGGCAGCTGATTGTCCTGCTAATGCTAGCTCTCTGCGGAAGCAGATATGTGTCCACTGGACTTGCGTCTGTCACAATCTGCCCTTCTGGCACCCCATGTTTGTATTCCTTCCACTCATCCCTAAGGCAGTCTCTAGTCCCACCAGTGGCAGTTTCCTATGAAGTCCAGGCTGTCTGGGTTACATCTGTGTCCCTCCCTCTGTGCACTCTACTTATTCCCTCTGAGAAATGCTGTGTGGTGTAGAAATGGGGAAAGGCGAATGCAGCTCGCATTTGGAAAAGAAAAGAGCAGGACGCACTTAGTGGTCACAGCCATCCATTCTTCTTTTTTTTTTTTTTAAAGATTTATATATGCATACAAGGGGTGGGGTGCAGGCCAGGGGTAGCAGGGGTGGGGGCATGTGGGGTGGGTGAGAGGATTCACCAGAGACAGAGCGGGGAGTGGAACAGGCAGACTGACTGAAATACACTGCTGAGGGGAGCAGTAGGCGAGGCAGGAGAGGTCTGCTGCGACATGTGAGTCAGCTCCCTGACCGGGGATCGAACTCGTGCTGCAGTAGCTGCCAATAGCTTCATAGTGCTGAGACTTAACACCTTGCGCCACTAGGCAGGCTCCACAGCCATCCATTCTTAAAGCCTACTCCACAAAGGGGTAGTTCTGAGGGTGGCCTATCAGGCAGTCCCTGCATCTGCCTTCTGAAAGAATCAGTCCACCAGCTTAAGGCAGCCCACAGATGACCTGCTTCCTGGCTGCCATCCACTGGCGCAGGTCAGATAGGATAGTCACACTCCGGCCAGGTTTGTGGCTTCCTAGACAGTGGAGTTTCCTCAGACCCTTGGGTGGGCTCCCAAGCTGCTTGCTGTCCTTATGTCCATTTGTCAGAACCACAGCCAACCTCCCAGGACCAGTTGCACTCTTGAAACCTGGTCTTTTATTTTTTGTTCCTGGACTAGGGCCTGCTCTGGCTGTTCCCTCTGAGCGGTGGCTGTGGTGAGGCTGTAGTTGAGGCTGTAGACCTGATAGAGTCTGTCCTGAGACTCAGGCTGGTCCGCACCACTGAGGCACATGACAGAAAGGTGTTGTCCCCTTAGCTTAGATGGACCATTGCATTGGTCTGTTAAATGCCGCAACCTTCCAGCACCACACATCACTGACGTCCCACGTTCTGTCCCCGCTGTCCAGTCTCAGGCATCACAGGGAAGGTGTGTGACCTGACTTCCTATCCATGGATGCAGCACCCAGTATTTTTAGTTTTGTGACTGCACCGGCCTATTTTCACCAGAACCAGCTGCTGTGAGAGTTAGGGAGCGAGGTGGTGGCACTGAGGGGACCACGTTCTGTGGCGTGGATCCCACACCTTCCTTTCTGGTAGCTCCCTGAGAATGGGTGTCCTTTGTAACATAACTCAAGTTCAGTGTCGTGGACTGAACCGCCAAACGTTTTGTCTTTCCTGGGAGATGTCTTCAGATTTGTCATTCAGCTTTCCCTTTGAAATTTTCTTTTCTGGCACATTGAATTGTGTGAGGTCTTGTTTTTCTGTACGTGCTCTTTGCATCCCTCAGTGCCTGCGTGGCAGCTGCGCTCTTACCTTGGGAAGGTGCAGGTAGTCTGTGTTCTCCTCTCACAGGTTGCCCTTTCTCTGAGCCTCCCATCCCCCCAAATATTTGTTCAGGCCCTCCCTTCCTGTTGCAAACTCTCCCTAAATGTCTGTTCTTTCCCAACTGGCTATTCACTTTTAAGCGTGAGCTGCCTCATTCTCTGTCAGCCTTGCGGTGGCAGGGCAGGTGACGGGCTCTTTGGTCTCAGGTGACGGGCTGCTTGGTCGTGCTGAGACAAGGATAAAGGTAAGTATGGCTGAGCAGAGACCAGAGCCTGCCTTCCCAGCAGTGCTGAAGCAGGAAGCCGCATGTGGAGCCAAGGCACTGCGGGTTTGTCTCAGCTTCCGGGAGCCTTTAACTCCAGATGGAGCCGGGAAACATGGGAGACTGGAGCGGACCCTGAGTGTGGGAGCTACAGGGCAACAATGTCTTAAAAAAAACCTTGACTGAGACGTATTTCACATGCCATGTAACTAACCCATCTACGTTGTTTAAATCGGTGGTTTTTAGTAGATTCACAGAGGTGTACGACCATCACCACAGGCAGTTCTGGAGCATGTGCTGTGACAGTGCCTTTCTGTTCTCCAGCCCTGCCAGGACAGCCACACTTTCTGTCTATAAATTTCCTGCAAGGCGGGTGCCGCCTGTGCAGGGCTGGCAGGTGGGCGGCATCTCCAGCAAGGCACATCCTTGCCTTCAGCAGGGACCCCGCAGTCAAGGCAACTGTGATTTGCTTGGATTGACCGGGCCCCTTCAAGAGAAGAGCTTTAATTGCAAACATGCTCATTAACACTCTAGCAATGGCCTGCCATGGAGGTTGGTGAGCCCCACTGCACCCTGGGGGACATCTGCTTACCATGGCGCTTCCTGGTGTTCTCTTCACCTCTGAGATAGGAGACACTCTGCTTCTGTTTGATTTTGGAAGAGTGAGTCAGGAGATACTTTTGAAATAGGTGCTATAGTAAATAATATGAAAATCTTTATTGTCAGACCTTAAATGGAAAGTAACTATTAAAATAGATCACTGGCCTGCTAGTATCCATTACTGATGGCGTTACTTGTTGCTACCAGTCTCATACCTAAATCCCTGACCTGTAGAATGTTGGTTTTTACTAAAAACACAGTCTTCATACACATACTATTTCGAGTCTTTTTTTTGACTGGAAAGCACCTTAAAGATGATCTTTTCTGTTCAAAGAAGAAGGAAGCACAGAGAGGTCAGGGCTGTGGTTCTGAACCCCGCTCTCCTGTGCCTCGAGTCATCTGAGATGATGTGCCCTTTGGGTGCGCTCCCAGCTCAGAGTCCCCCCTGGCCTGGGGAGCTGTGCAGACATGCTCTGACCAGAAGCCAGCTTTTCATACCCCAGCACGGGAACCGCATGCCTCTCTGATCTTCACTTCCAACCCTGTTTTCTAAGATTCTGCTGTCTGCTTTTTGACCTCTCTCATAGGCCAGACGCCACATCCTCTTTTTTTTTTTTTAAGATTTATTTATTTATACATACAAGCTGGGGTACAGGCCAGAGGCAGGCGAGAGGGTTCACCAGAGACGGAGTGGGGAGCAGAACAGGCAGATCAGAAACACACTGCTGAGGGGAGCAGCGGGGCAGGCAGGAGAGGTCTGCCACACCATGTGGGATTCTCCCCGGCTGGGCATTGAACTCACATAGCACGCTGCCGACAGCTCCACAGCGCAGCGCTCAACCGCTGCACCACCAGGGAGGCCCGCCACATCCTCTTTAGTGGGCCTTGATGATTCTGGCGGCCTAAGATCTCTGAAGACGGGGGCTCTCACAGTGCACAGAGGCAGCGCTCATGCCTGTGCCCTTTGGCAGAGTAAAATGTGCTGTTTTGTTAGTTTGCAGCAACTGAAGGAAGAAACCAACAGTAAAGAGCCATAGAAACTACCTTTAATTATTTGTCATATTACCTTCAGATCTAAGTGGTAAAACAAGGTATGCGTGTGCATGTGTGTGTGTGTGTGTACATGTGCACATACATGCACTCATTCAGCCTGGTCCTGCACAGGTGACACTCACCTTAGCTGAATGCCACTTACCTGTATGGAGCTCTTGGCCAGATTCCCAGCCCCACACTCATTCCTTGCTTTGCAGGTTGGGCCTGGTCCATTCTTGGCCAAGAGTTGGGATGGATGTTGCTCCAACTTAAAAGAGGTGACATTGTCCAGAACTGGGGAGACAATAGGCCTCAGAAAACATCTTAGAAATACATGTGATGTAACTTTCTACAAAACACTAATGGGAAGAAATTTCCACTGATCTGTGAAGAAACTAAAGAAAGTGGGAAAATGACGAACACTTCTTTGTGTCTCATAAAAGAAAATTGTAGAGCGCATTTAAATAGCCGTGCATGACACTTCCAGAAGAACCCATAGGGGTGGCATTGACCCTCCACAGGTCCCCACCCCACCCCTAACATTGTGGTGTTTGAGCTGCATCTCTCAGAATCAGACGGGAGCAGCATCAGCATCCCTTTGTCCTGATGAACAGCAGTGTGAACCTGCTGCCTGGGGTGAGCTGGGTTAAGGTAATATCCTGGGGCCTCAGTGTGAGGACCAGCTGGCCCCCTCTGCTTGAGTGTCTCTGGAAGAGTCAGTACTGGCCATTCAAGTCTGGGGAACTGGCTTTCTCTGCAGTGTGGGCTGCTTGACTTTCAGGGTAGGTGCGACTATAGCTGAGTCACTTCTTGAGATGTGGGTCTTCCCTTCAAAAGGCTCAGGAGTATCTTAGCGACTAAAAGAGGTGCCCATTCACTCCCTTTAGTGATCTTGGAACTTGTTTCGGCCTACTGTTAAATCTTGTTCTTTAAAATCTATTTTACTGTAAGTAAAGGGGAATTCAAAAGATGTTTGCCCTGTCCCTGGAGATTGGAGGCAGATTTGCTCTTTAAATACAGACAGGAGTGACCAAAACACTGCTGCCCTGAGGCTTTAGGCTAGTTACCTTGTGGAAGCCTTTCCACTTTGCAGGAGTTGAACCACTTGATATGATCGTAAAGCCTTTCTGAGACGTTTGTGCTGAAGATGGATGTTTATATACATTATTTCTAACCCTCCTCCTCATTTTGACAAAGCCTGTTCTAAGCAGTTGTCACAGGTAGACTGGGTTGACTGTCTGTGTGGGCCACTGTGTTGTTTTTTTTTTATAGATTATTTATTTATGCATACAAGCTGGGGTACAGACCAGAGGCGTGGGGTGGCAAGAAGGTTCACCAGAGACAGAGTGGGGAGCAGAACAGGCAGATCGACGGAAACATTGCTGAGGGGAGCAACAGGCGATGCAGGAGAGGTCTGCCGTGCCATGTGGGAATCTCTCCGGCCGGGCATCGAACTCGCATCGCCGCTGCCGACAGCTCCACAGTGCAGCGCCTAACCATCTGCTTTTATTTGGGTTTTGTTATCTGTTTTTCACTAAGTCGTGCAGTTAGCACCTTACTGAATTAGCACCGAGAAGCTGTGCTGCATTTAAAATGCATAGACTTCATAGTTGGAAATTCCCTAGAGGGAGCTGAACCTTGGGTTCGTGCACGCACATTGGGAGTGACCAGGTATTGGAGGCAGCCTGCGCTGCTGTCAGCGTTGGGTCTGCTTGCACGTGGTCTCTGCCAGTAGTAAAACCAAGGCTTGTGGTGTTTAAGCCCAGAATTAATAGTCATGCTCATCCATTAAACTGCAAGTTTACCTGCTGGCACATTTATGGGTGGTGTTGCTAATTTTATCCTGCAAATTGTTTTATATCTTCTACATAACGTGGGTGAGCCTGTCTTAAAGTCCCTGCCTAAACAGTGGCCACGATACCTTGGATTTCTGTGAGTTTGTGGCTCCCACAGGGCATGACAGCAGTGATCACGGTAGGAAGTAGTTCTGTCTGGTGGAACCGCTGTAGCAGATGACATCATGGCTGTTCATCTGTGGATGACATGTCTCTCCTTCACAGGCACGGTGCAAGAAACTAATATTGGTGTTAATGTTCTAAACAAAAGCATGAAAGACACCGCCGGGCATATGTGACCCACCATTAGGATGAGAGCTTGTTACATGTCTTGCTGTTGCCTGAAGAACTCGAACCTCCCTGTGCTGAGTCTTGGCTTCTCCTCCTGTGCCTCACATGCTCCTTTTCCTCTTGCCACAGGTGCACTTTCCGGTTCCCCAGCACAGCCATCAAGATTCAGTTCACATCACTGCTGCAGCAGGAAGAGGCCCCGGCATCACCCCTTCGGCCACTGTACCCTCAGATCTCCCCTCTGAAGATCCACATTCCGGAGCCGGACCTCCGGAGCCTGGTCAGCCCCATCCCATCCCCAACCGGCACCATCAGGTAAGCCGCCGCCACACACTGAACACGTGGTTTCCTCTGAAAACCGAGGACTCTCTGCTCTGCAGTTTTTCTCAGAAAAAGGAAAATGATAGCGCTGTGCTTCATTTATACAGTGTTGGGTATGTCTCTGGATCACTGCCTGGGAATGGGAATTTTGAGACTATTTTAAATGTGTCAGGGGATTTGACTACTTAACATTTCTGAAGGATTCTCTTATAAAGGTAAAGTATCAATCACTTTTCCAGTTTGAAGTTTGGTGCATTAGCAAGCATAGGTAGGATTTTTTTTTTAAGACATTGAAAAGGACTTTGTGAACTTTTTCTATTATGGAAGTTCTTTTTAAAGTTTTAGAAATTTTGTAGATGTTGAGAAAGTTAATTTTTTTCCTCCTTGGCATATTACAAAATGAGCCCTTTGGAGAAGGCTTCAGGTGAAACTGGGTGATTTCTACTTGTGAGCAGAAACACAGTAGAAAGAGGCTCGGCCTCGCGGGCAGGTCCTTTGCAGCAGTCACGCCCATAGGGGTGCAGCAGAGCTGCTGTCATGGGCTTCTCATTGAGCCATAAAGCGTACTGGAAGGACATGCATTTCAGGGTCAGGATTTGATAAATGTAAAAGTACTTGCGGCTTGAAAGACAGAACTGGCTTTATTCCTTTATTATGTATGTGTGGCCCCAGAGACACAGTGACCCGGGTTCATCTGAAGCCGGTGTCTCAGCCTTGCCAGGCCTGTGCGTCAGCGGTGCAGACATCAGTCCAGTGGGGAGGCCTCATGGTGTCCTAGCGCTGTCGTGAAAATAGTTTTAACCTCACATACCCCCTGAAGGGGTCTCAGGGGTGCATCTGCTCTAACAGAGCATGAGTTTCACTCTCCCCACAGTCTCATCAGATGTAAGTTCTCTCACTTGCTGACTGGCTAAATAGTAAGAGTCGTCCCTGATTTTCACACTTTTTAAACGTTCACATTTAGGATCACATGTTGGTTAGTCTTTGTAGTATAATCAGTTATATTTCTGCTGTTTGTTTTCATCCCATGACATGTTAGTTTGAAGTTGGGAGTTGTTCATATTTGAATTGCTTAGAGTGACTTTCATGCAAGCCAGTGTGTAGGACAGTGCTGGGAGATGGCGTGGCCCAGGACTCAAGTCGGGGCCTGAATTCTGTTTCTGATGTAGAATTCAGTGAATGGGAGACCAGGGGTCAATGGGATATGTTTGCACCTCCTTGGGCCTACTTCCTCATCAGTACAGCCAGCACTCTGTTTTCATAATCCTCTGTGATGACACATGAATGGTAACTTGTTGGGAATGGAATGTCTGCTAGGCCCTGTGCTGAGCACATTACATTGTGACTGTTTAGTCCTTACAGCTTTATGATAGACTTCTTTCTTCAGCTCTTTGCAGATTTCTCGTTCAAACTCTGTTCTAAAACCCAAAATTCAGCATGTGAGCTCACTTTTCTTCTCAACATCTAGTGAATTTAATCTCCAACACGGATACCCAGTTCTTGATAAATGTTCTGTGATGGCGCTTTTACATAAATTCAACCCTTATCAGTAGTTTTGCTCTCCACAGTTTCAATTACTGGGGTCAACTGTGGTCCAGAGTGATGATGTGCAATAATATATTTTGAGAGACAGCCCACATTCACATAACTTCTGTTACAGTATATTGTTATAATTGTTCTATTTTATTATTAGTTACTGTTATTCTCGTACTGTGCCTAATTTACAGATTAAGCTTTATCATGGTGTGTATGGGTAGGAAAGAACGTAGTATATGCAGGATTCAGTACTGTCCATAGCTTCAGGCATTCTCTGAGGGTGTTGGATTGTATCCCCTGTGAGTGAGGAAGGACTGCTGTGCTTTTATGTGTATAATTTATATGTATTTGTAGGAAAATACTGCAACGACGCTGGAAACAGTCTGACAGTTACTCAAAAGGTTAAACAGAGAGTCACCACATGACCCCAAAGCGCCCTGGGTCCTGAGGTCCACCCAGAACTTGTGTGCCAGGTTCATGACAACGCCACAGTGGAAATGGCTTACATGTCTTCCGTGAGTGAAGGAATAAATCAAATATATGTCCTTACAATGGAATATTATTTGACCATAAAATAGAACAAAGTCCTAATACACACTACAATATAGATGAACCTTGAAAGCAAGCAAAATGAAATAAGCCAGGCACAAAAGACATATATGGTGTTACTCCATTGACATAAAATGTCCAGAGACTTCTAACAAGTGTGGGGTTCCTTTCTGGGTTGATGAAGATGTTCTGGAATTAGATAGTGATAGCTGTACACCTCTGTGAATATACCAGAAAGCACTGAATTGTACTTTAAATGGTGAACTGTACGGCATATGGATTACATCTCAGTGACAACTCACGTGTCCTGACACCTTTACCCAGTCGCATCCTGGAGCAGCTGCTCTAACCCAGGTGTTCCCACACTGCTGGGAGCTAAGAGCTGCATGCTGTTGAAGCAGACATTGAAATTCAGAGTGCACAGTCAGTCTACGGGTTTGGGATTATTAATAATCAGTTCATAATCCAGCCAAATAGGTGCTTTTTAAGAGTAATGTTTTGGTTGGTACCTGGAGGGCTTCATAAAATAAATGTATTTCCCACTGATACTCCAAATACAAACTGTAGCCAGCTGGTTAAGATTGTCAAGCAAAGCTTTGAGTATTAAAGTTGCTTTTATGTTAGAAGGGAGGCAGTGGTAAAGGATTAAGCAGAGAGATTTTTTTTTTACTAAGCAGAAGAGCAGGTGTGGGCTGGAGCTGTTCTGAGAAGTCGCCTTGGTGTGGCAGAGTCTGAGCGGAGGCGGCCTCTGGGTTTATATTTAACCAGCTCTTCTGGCTGGAGCGGGGCTGGTGGGGTGGTGCTGTCCCCACCCTACTGTCACGCTGGATCCTTTTCCTGGAGCCTGTCCCAGAAGGACTGGGTAGTTGTCACCACCCCAGTCTGCTCACTGGTAGAATATTTTCGGAAGAAGTTGTAACTTTGAACTGACTTTCTCACTATTTGGCCTTTAATTGTCACTGAACAAGGATTTCTGTTTACATCCGTTTATCTTAGCACTGCGGAATCAGTTGAGTGTTTGGAAACCTCAGAAGCCCTTGAGGTTTTGCTGCCAAGTTCCTTCTCTGTCTAGGGGTGGAGCCAACATGTTTACAAACAGCCCTGGCTACGCTTCCTCCCCTGTACTGTCCCCTGGAGGCCTTGGAAGGCCCTGTGTCCATCTCACAAGGGGCAAGGGGGACTCGAGGGAAGCAGGCTGTGGGCGGGCCCTGGCACTGGAGCGGGCTGCTCCCAGAGCTGCTGTGGAGTTGGGCCTGCGCTCCTCCTGTCTGCTTCCTAATTTGGTGTGCCTGTGCCTCAGCCTCCCCATTGGCCAGGCGGCTGCAGATTGGCGACCTCTCTGGAACCGACTTTCTCCAGCTGGGGGCCTCTCTCCACTCCCAGATTTTAGGCGTGGCCGGTACCTGTTGGAACATACACACAGTGGCCCTGCCTTCACCCTCCTGACTTGTCCCCCTTCCTTTCTGTTTCATCTTTTTTGTGTGGGTGGGTGTGGGTTTCTTTCTTTCTTTCTTTTTTTTTTTTTTACTTTCCCTGAAGTACTCCACCCAGAAAAATGAATGAACTGTCTTTGAAATGAATTCTGCTATCTTAAGCAGTGTTTGTTGACCTTTTTTCATCTTGCAGAGAAGTGGTATTTTTAGGAAAAAAGACATTGGTTAATCATTTTCTGGATTTTACAAAACAAACCAGTCTAAAAAGTGCTCTTAGAGCTACAGTTTTAAGAAAACTACTGAAAGTAAGCCAGAGAAAACGCACAGCACAGGCAGAGAGTAATTGATTTTTACTTGTAAAAGCAAGATTTTAGAAGGTATTTCTTTTTTTTTACTTTCCCAGTGGAGAGACCAAAAATGAAAGTAATTTGTGAAATTGGCAAAGATTAACAAAATATTGCAAAAATGAAGCACCTGTCTTCAAACCATGTTTAACCTTTAGGCACAATTCCACTTTATTGCCAGATTAAATTCAGCCCTAACACAGTTGGTGTTGCTTTGCATTCTTAGCTGTCTTTTGCACATGGAGGCTATTGTGTCTGCATTAGAAGTGCTTCTGTTTCTCTGGCAAACTTTGGATCCTTCCTTGAGAGTGATAGTCCTGCTTAAAGGTTTCTAGCCGCAGCCTTTCCTGAGTTCCCCTCCCCCTGGCAAGAGGAGCCTAGTTCTCAAGATTCAGTCCGTCTCATAGGGTCCTGGCCCCACTGGTTGAGCCTCATCATTTGTGGGTCTTCTGGGGCACTTTCCTTTCCTTACCATGCCAGTGCAATACCCCCCTACCCCACTTCCACCCCCCACACACACCTTGTCCCTTACCCATTTTAACGTGAGCCTGCAAACTTGAAAGAAATGGTTCATCCACACAGAAAAGTAGGCCCTGTGTTCCTTGTTCTTATTCCTTCTGCATGAATCCAGCCTCTAGACTGTTGAGAGAAAATTGAGAGAAGCTTGGCACCGAAGCTCTGGCCTCTGCCCATTTCCTGGTTCGTAGAGGCCTCTCAAACCCTTTGCAGGCTCAAGTTTAACGCTTTCTTGGTGTACCTTCTGGGTGTGTGCGTAACCAACCTGTTGTTCTGTCCTTCCCAGATTCCACACTAAGGGTTTCTGGGGACAGAAAGGGCCTGGAGGACATGGGATTGAGGGAGGTGTGGAGGTTGCCCCCTCCACTAAGTCTGCGGGCCCACTCCTCAGAGTGAGCACCTGCCTGGTAAGTCTGTTGAAGAATGGTTTAGGCCCCTTTGTTGATGATTTTTAACTGGACAGGAAACATTTCGGAAACTAGTTACTATTTTACAATAGCATCTAGGATTTTAACATATTGAATTTATTTTAAGGGAAACATTTTTTAAGATAAGTCTAAGAAACTGACCTCTATAAAATTTCCTTCCCTATTCTTTCATTGTTTTCAGCTTATAGACGTACTGTATAAAATTCAGACATTTCAGAAAAGGACCCCACTCCCCCCAAGAATGACATTCCCAATATGTGTCCAGGTGGTGCATCTCCCTCTAAATGTTGGGTAGTTTACCTACCATGCATTGTTACTTGCTACTTTCCCTCAAAAGAGCCTATAGAATTCATTTTGTCCTGTAACTTGATCACACTCTGTCTTTGGCACCTTTCCGTGTCATTACATTTTTTGTGACTGCACAGTGATTTGCCTCATGGGCACACCAAGAGGCTCACCCAGTGCACTGGAGAAGGGTGTGGCTGTTTCCACTTCCTTACTGTAGGAGCTGTGTGCTGATGCCCTGCTTACCGCCAGCGACATGTCAGTAGTTTTTACTTCCCTTTCTGAAATGTCTACACATATAGTACCAAGGCCACAGAATTGTCAAATTTGGTGGGGCTTTTGGTCCAAAAAGATTTATTTATGCATACAAGACCTGGGGTGCAGGCCAGAGGTGTGGCGAGTGAGAGGATTCACCAGAGACAGAGGGGGGAGCAGAACAGGCAGATCGACTGAAGTACACTGCTGAGGGGAGCAGCGAGCAAAGCAGGAGAGGTCTGCTGCCCCATGTGGGAATCTCCCTGGCCAGGCATGGAACTCGCGCTGTAGCTGCCGACAGCTCCACAGCGCTGCGCCTAACTCATTGCGCCACCAGGGAGGCCCTCTTTTTTCTCTTTTAAAAAGATTTATTTATTTATGTATACAAGCTGGGGTGTAGGCCAGAGATGCAGGGGGTGAGAGGATTCACCAGAGACAGAGTGGGGAGCAGAACAGGCAGATTGACTAAAATACACTGCTGAGGGGAGCAGCAGGAGAGACAAGAGAGGTTTGCTGCGCCATGTGGGTCAACTCCCTGGCCGGGGATCGAACTCGTGCTGCAGGGGCCACTGATAGCTTCATAGGCTAAGACTTAACCCCTTGCGCCACCAGGGAGGCCCTTGAAATACATTCTTGATGGTCATGAGCCACATGATTTTAAGAACAATAAAAGTAGAAACTATTTCTGACATTCATGTTAGGCCTGTGCTGAGGGTGGACACACAGGAGATTCTTCATCTCTGCAGTGAGTCTGCAAGACAGCTGTCCCCACTTTACAAACAGGAGGCTCAAAGAAAATAATCCTGTCCAGCAGATGATGGAGAGTGATTGGGCGTATGTTCAGTGAGTGCCCACAGGGGAGTAGCAGTACTGACTTACTTCATTTGTGTTTTTAAAGAGTTTTTTTGTTTGTTTGTTTGTTTTATTAAAGTAAAAGGCACATATCAGAACTGGAATAATTCTAAAATGTTTATGATAAGTAAAAAGCAGTCCCCTAGCCACACCCACCCTGCCAGTAGCAGTCCCTGTCTAGAGACACCCCTCCAGCTTCTGACCTGTCTTCTGGCATCCAACTGTGTGTCTAACCCACCTCCAAGTACCGATGTGTCTACCTCCTGTGTCCCAGTCTTAGATGTATATTGACTTCCTTTATGGAAATGAAGAATTCAGCTTTCCTTCCTACACCACCTTTCCAATAAAATTATATTGGAAAAATGGGTTTAACTAGTGTTAGCATTTTCTTTATTATAACTGGTGGTAGTTGCAGTGTTCAGCCATTTCTGTACCTGTGCAGGCTCCTCAGGGATGCTGCAGCTTCCGGCCCAGGGTACTGCAATGAAATGCATCTCATGATGAAGCAAGTCATGCGAATTTTTGGCTTCCCAATGCATATGAACGTTATGTTGACACTGTAACCTATTAAATGTGCAATAGAATTGTGTCTGAAAAAACAGTGCACATACATTAATTTAAAAAGAATTATTTTGCTAAAAACTGCTAACCATCATTTGAGACCTCAGCGCATTCTCTCTTTTTGCCAGTGGAGGGTCTTGCCTTGATGTTGGTGGCTATTGACTGGTCAGGATGGCAGTTGCTGAAGGTTGGGGTGGTTTGGCAATTTCTTAGAATAATCAGACAGTAAAGTTTGTCTTAGAATTGAGTCTTTCATGAAAGATTTCTCTGTAGCACGCAAAGCTGTTTGATAGCATTTTACCCATAGTAGATTTTACTCAGAAAATAGAACATCTTTCAAAATTAGAATTCCTCCTAAATGCTGCCAATGCTTTATCCACGAAAAGTCATTCATCCAGAGATGACTTCCAGTCCCTTGGAAAGGGTGGTATTTTAACCTCCCATGTATCATGCATGTTCTTACTGACATCTTGAATGGGGAATCCTTTCCAGAAGGTTTTCGATTGACTTTGCCCACAATCATTAGAGAAATTACTATCTATGGTAGCTGTATCTTTACAAAATGTATTTAAGTAATAGGAGTTGAAAGTCAAAATGACTCATTGATCCATTAGGCTACAAAATAGATGTTACATTAGCAGGCATGAAAACAGCATTCCTCTCCTGTCCATCTCTGTCAGATGTGTAACTGGGTATGTTTCAGTAAGAAGTAATACCTTCAAAGGAATCTTTTTTTTTTTTCCTTAGCATTAAGTCTCAATAATGGGCTTAGAATATTTGTTAAACCATGTTGTAAATAGATGTGCTGTCAACCAGACTTGGTTCTTCCATTTGTAGAGCACAAGCATCCATTTATCATCATTCTTAAGGGCCCTATGATTTTCAAAATGGTAAATGAGCACAGACTTGAACTTAAAAGATTTCTCTAGTATGCATTGGCTCCTAACAAGAGAGTCAGGTGTTGGCTTCTCCTCTCTAACTATGAAAGGTCTAGATGGCATCATTTCCAACAAAAGACTGTTTCCTCTGCATTGAAAATCTGTTGCACCTTTATTAGTACTCACTGCAGCTTCTATATCAGTTCTTGTTTCTTTACCTTGCACTTTTATGTTATAGAGACCAATTTCTTTCCTTAAACTTCATGAACGAATCTCTGCTTCCATCAAACTGTTCTTCTGAAGTTTTCCCATCTCTCTGCCTTCATAGTATTGAAGAGATTTAGGGTCTTGCTCTGGATAGACTTTGGCTTAAGGGTTTGTTGTAGGTGTTTTGATCTTCTATCCAGGCCATTCAAACTTTCTCCATATCAACAGTTAGACTGTTTTGCTTTTTTTATCGTTCATTTATTTACCAGGGTAGCACTTTAATTTCCTTCAAGAGCATTTTTGTATTTATAGTTTGGCTAATTGTTTGGTACAGAAGACCTAGCTTCCAACCTATCTGTTCTTTCGATGTGGGAAGCTTAATAATTTCTAGCTTTCGATTTAGAATTAGAGCTGTGCAACTCTTCCTTAGCTTGAACACTTAGAGGCCATTGTAGAATTATTAATTGACCCAATTTCAATATTGTTGTGTCTCAGGGGCTAGGGAGGCTTAAGGGGAGAGAGAGATGGGGAGTGATTGGTGGATGGAACAGTCAGAATACATTTATTAGGTTCGGCATTGTATATGAATGTGGTCTGTGGCACCCCAAAACAATTACAATAGTAACATCAAAAATACAGATCACCTGCAGATATAATAATCATATAAAGGTTTGAAATATTGTGAGAATTACCAAGACATGACCCAGAGATACAAAGCAAGCACATGGTGCCAGTAGACTTGCTCCAGGCAGGGTACAAACCTTTGATTTGTAAAAACAAAGCAAAACAAAACTGCCATAGCTGAAGAGTGCAGTAAACAAGGTATGCCTGTGCTTGGAGAGTCGGCCGCCTCTTCTGTGTCTGGTTGGCTCTCTGGGTTCCTGTGATCTCCTGCCCAGTGTGGGCATCCATTCTTCCCGCCTGAATCTAGGCACCTCCAACTCCAAGATGTTCTTCCTCATCACCCTGAGAAACTTGTCTCCAGCTTCCCTGTGCTTCCCTTTCTCCACCTGCCCCTTTGTTCCATTAGAGAACTTCCTAAAGTCACTTCCTAGGGAAAGTACAAGAGGTGACTCTTTAAAAATCTTCCAGGCCTGGAAACTGTCACCATTCTCCATTCACACAGTAGATGGTCCTACTGAAAAATTTACCTAGAGAACTCTGAGTTGGAAACCTGCCCTCAGAACTTACATTGCTTTCTGACTTCTGGCGTTGACGTTGAGATGTTTGATGCTACCCTGATTCCCAGTCCTTCTGTGCTTGATGGTTCCTCTGACGCTCTTTGTCTCTGCCATGGCCCCAGCACACTGCCCACCTCAGTGATGGGCTGGAGAGATGTCTGTGTTCATCCAAGGCTGGACATTTCATTGGGGCTCTTTTAATCTGAAGACTTGCATCCTCCAATTCTGGATAATAATCTTACCTGTGAATTTTCCTCCCACCCCCATCCCCGCTTGCTCTTGTTATTTCCTTCCCACTTTTCTCCTTTGTCCATCCCTTTCTCTTACCTACTTTCTGCGAGATTTTCTCCAATCTTCTACCTTTTGTTGAACTTTCATTTCTCCTGTTTTTAAAAATTTGAGAGCATTTTCTTGTTTCTCAAATAGCCTTTTAATAGTATTTTCATTCCCTCATAGTAAATAATCCCTCTACCTCTTTGGGGATGCCGGTTGTGTTTTGCTTGCCATGCTCAGCTCCTGCCTGGCTCCTGAGGCTGCCCTGAGCCTCTGTTCTTGGTGTTCTGTTTTGTACTGTGTAGTAGATGGTGTCAGGTGACGGGTGTGCCTGCTGGATGTTAATATTGACAGTGAGGTATGGCAGGCTCCCTAAGGCTGGGGAAAATGAGCCTCTAATTCTACTAAAATAATATTTTGAATAAGAAATTCTCTACACTTTAACTGAGATATTTATTTTCTAGACTAAAAAAGGTCCTGATTTTCAAAAGAGATTAAGGAGACAGAAATGAAAATAGAATTACCGTTTTACCTCTGTATAGTCATCAAAACTGATCTTCTGCCTGAAAAGTCTCAGCTCAATGGCCATCCCATCGAGGAACTAATTATATTTTTAATTGAAAAGTAATCTATTTATAATCTCAGTGATACCTTAGGGGCAAAAAAGACTGTAATACCAGAAAGCCTCTTGGGTAGTCTCTAGGGTGGTGTGGAGCGAGAGCTCAGGGAGGCTGCTTTGGTAGGGGAGGGCATGCAGCATAGGACCCCCTCTGCATCTCCCCCAACCCCCCCTCTGGCCCCAAGGTATGAATTTGCCCTGACTTGTTTTCATGGCCCTCAGTCCCCTGAAGGCTCCTCTGGCTTCTCCAGGTGACACCGAGGAGGGGCACTGCCTCCACACTTGGGCTGTGTGGGCCCTGCTGTGATGCCAGAGCCGCAAGGCCTTCTTTCCAGGAGGCTGGCCTGGGAGGAGAATGGCCAGAGGGCTGCTCACTGCTCACTGCCCAGAGCAGAACCAGGCTTGCCAGGGGCTGAGCGGGTGTCGAGGCCCAGCCGGGTTGTCTGGAGGGTGGCAGTGGGCAGCATGGAAAAGGCTGGTGGCGATTCCAGGTATGGGGCCTCTGGGCCTGATGTATTTCTCTCAGCTTGAATTCCTGCCATCATAGTAGGACCTGAAAATACCCCCTCCTGTCAGGCTGCTCATTCATGTCCTTCTTGGTAAACATGGGCTGTGGTGTGGTTGCCAACTGTGTCATAGGTGACCTTCTAAACCTGGGCTGTCAGGGCTGGCATGGGGTCTGCCTGGTGTGAGTGTCCCAACCCAGAGTGCTGCTGGCAGGCCAGGCCAGCAGTGCCAGGAGTAGTCCTCAGGACCTGGAGTCTCTTGCCTGAAACAGAAATGTGACTTAGAAGTTGTTTTTCCATAAAAGGGGAGAATGCAGTGATTAATGAACCACAGTGCACGTTCTTCATTTCTACTTTTCATCTGAAATCTGGAAGAACAGCATTTGTTTCATTTGACACCTGGAAGGTCATCCCCAAATTCAGACTTCTCACATGCTGGGCCCTTGGGATCCCGTGAAGTGGTCTTCATTTCCTCATTAAGTCTGGCATCCCAACAGGTCCCTGGTCTTCTCACCATTTCCTCAAGAGAGAGATTCATATCTCTATACTGTAGGAAGTTTTCTCAATTTTGCTAATTGTCAGGAAGTTTTAGGTGGAGCAGGATGAAGCCCTGGTGTTGGACACAGAAGTCTTGGTCAGTCTCCCTGGGGCAGGAGCCCTGTTCCAGATCCCAGCCCCTGGCCTGTCTGTGAGTTGAGTGTTTGCTGCCCTAACTTGTCCCAAGCCTGCAGACACCTCTGTCCTGCCCTGTGGATGGAGCTTTGGCTTGGGGCTCAGGTACCAGGCACAGGCCTTGCTGAGATCAACTTGCGGGATACTGAATGGAAGGTGAGAAGCTGGCCACTCAGGGCCTGCTGGGCCGGGCTGGTGGGACAGGTGCTGGAGGCTGCCTAGCTCCCCTCCTGCCACCGAGCCTGTTTCTTAATGCAAATTTTCTATATTTTTTAACAAAACCATGACCTGGATATGGGTGGCACGGCCCAGTGCCTATGGACAGGAGTCCTGGTGTCATCTCTGGTGAGGGTAAGGCACTGGTCAGCGTCACTAGGGTTGAGGAAGGCTAGTTGCCATGTGGCTGGACATGAGGTTTTCCCAGCTGAGTGCATCCCTTCCAGGCCACACAGCTGGTGTTCCTCACCTGTCGCCAGGAGAGTGAGGTGTGGCGTTTTGGTCGACTTGCATTGTGTCTGGAAGTGTGTGGCAGTGTCTGGGACTGGCAGCCCGCATTGTTAGGTACCGCAGAAAATCTTCAGGAAGAGCCCTCGTGTTAGGGCTGCATGTCCATTGAACCACAGCTTAGTGCTGTCTCCTGTGGCATTTGGTTCCCAATGGATGCACTTAAATACCAGATTTTGAGTATGTGAATGTGTTACTGCCAAGATCCTCCTTCTGCATACCCTACTTTTAAGCTTGGGTTTTGTATCTGGTGCAGAATAAAATTCACAAAGGCAGCTTTTATTGCTTCGGCCTTCAACAGGCTTCTCTATGGTTGTTGATTAAAGTTTCTATACTCACAGCACTTACCTAGCTCTACCATATTTGAGGAACCTAGTGGAAAAAAAATAGAATTCCCATATAAAAACCCTTGAAATTCTACTTGACTTACACGGGTTTGTAACCAGCAAGTGATAATGACCAGGAGATGAGTTGGCCACCCACTGCCAAGTTGTCCTCAGTTACAGTGTTCTATTTTTCCCTCACCCCTTCCTCCCTTCAATAACTGTTCCTTGAACCCCATCAAGTGTCATAGATAGGTCCCCGCCTCCACCCCATCTGAAGGGGACAAATATGCGAACCAGTAATTGCCATTATGGGGCCCACAGAGAAGGAAGGTTCTGGCTAGTGTGTCGGGAGAGTGGCACAAAGAGGTAGTAGCCTCTGAACTGGTGTCTCAGGATTTGGGACCTTATAGAAGAGGAAGTCATGCTGCGATAGGGAGAAGCACGTGTGGGCATCTTCTTGATGATTCTGGGAGGTGTGACCTTTAAGAGCTGGGTCTCTGGTCCTGGTGAGATTGGTGCAGCGCAGAGGAGGACCTGTGGCTCCCGGCACTGTGCTGGCCCACATCCAGCAGCAGTGTTTTCTGCCAGGGCTTTCTCTGGTTTTCTCTGAATATTTAGTCATAGAATTTAGTTTCCAGAATCAAAATGTTGATGTAGTTTGATACCAAAGTCTACTTTGTTTGGCGAATTAGCTAAATCCTGTCACTGGTGAGCCGAATCCCTCATGGTCTAGTACAAGCAAGCTTGGGGTGAGCATTGGGTTTGAAATGGGGCCAGGTCCAAGGAGCCTGGATGCTTCCAGCCCTTGGATTTGGTTGCATTTTCCAACGCTGGATGGCACTGCATGCCACCTAGGAGAGATGAACCAACATGAGCTGATGCAAGTGAAGCAGTGGCTGTGGCCCACGAGGACCAGGAGAGCAGGCCCCTGGGGAAGCCAGTGTGCCAACCCAGCCCCCCAAAACACGACTGGGTTGGATTCCAGCAGGCGTGCACCTTCACCCAGCTGTGCGAGTTCTCTGGATCCGTGACTTTCCTGTCCCTTCCTCTCAGCGCCATCATGTGGCGAGTGAGCACTGGACAGAAGCCCTGCCCTGCCCTGCCCCGCCCTCAGGGCCCACAAGGCCCACTACCAATGAGCAGAAGTGGCCACTCAAATACATGGCGTTTGCTCCCTGGCTCCGGGTCTCGGCTCTGTGACTGGTGCTCTTTGGTTGCATTGTCGGTCCTCTGTCTGAGAGCTGGCGCAGCGTGGTAGGAATGGGCCATCTCGGCCTTCTCTGTTCTCAGGCATCCAGCCAGGTCCTGGGCTCCTGCTTCCTGCACCCGTTCTCTTTGCAGGACCGTGAACCTACAGCGTGTCTTTTCTCTCCACAGTGTTCCCAACTCCTGCCCGGCCAGTCCACGGGGAGCCGGATCCTCCGGCTACCGCTTTGTCCAGAATGTGACCTCAGACCTGCAGTTGGCAGCAGAATTCGCTGCCAAGGCCGCCTCGGAGCAGCAGGCAGACACGTCCGGAGGGGACAGCCCCAAGGTCTCAGCCCTCCTAGTGCATTTTGACCCTTGAGGTTATCGGGCATGGGTGCAGTGCCGGGCCCCACACAGGGGCTCCGGGAGCTGCAGCGTGGTTGCCTGTGAGGCATGAAACAGGCCTTACTAGAGGAGCAGAGCCTCTGGCCAGGCCTTGTTTCCTGCCCAGATAGCACCCTGTGCTCATGGGCCTGTGCCGCGACTGGGCGCTGTGGGCGCACTCGCTCCCACTCCGCACCTTGGACCCCTTCTCCTCCTCCTGTCTGCTGTTAGCAGAACAGCTTCAGAGCATTAATTGGAGTCTGAGACAAATGGTAGGTTCTTTCCTTACAATTTTATGTCTCGGTAACTTTTTAAATCAACTCATAGAGGAGAAGAGACATTTCAGAATTAAATTATGATAACCTCATTCTTCCTTCCCATGAGGCAGAAGTCGCCACTCCTGATTTAGAGCAGGTGCAGGGATAAAATAGGTAGAGGTCATTGGGGTGGACTGACTCAGACACCAGACACTGAGAGCCTCATGTCCTTAGGGGAGGGTTGCTCTGTCAGGAGGTGACCTCTGGGCAGACTGGACTCAGGTGCACTTCTCAGGCCAACCTGTGCTGCTTCTCCTCCCTAGGATGAGTCAAAGCCGCCGTACTCGTACGCTCAGCTGATCGTGCAGGCCATCTCCTCCGCGCAGGACAGGCAGCTAACACTAAGTGGCATCTATGCCCACATCACCAAGCATTACCCGTATTACAGGACTGCTGACAAAGGCTGGCAGGTGAGGCTCCAGTCCCAGACGCCTGGCTCAGGAAACTCAAACCCAGCACTTCAACGAAAATAAACAGAAAGGGGTACAGAGGCTTTCACTGTACCCCGTGGTGGATCTAAAGTGGGCTCCGGTCCAGTGAGTCTAAATGGTCTCCACTCCGGTGACCAGAAACGTGAAGGTTGGAATTTATGCACCGTGGCATTTCTGTGCTGACTCTGCATTGTGATACTGTGCTGCTTTGGAAGGGCACCGTATTCATTACTGACAGGTAGTGGCCCACGTGTGTAAATGGTTTTGTCTTCATGTAGGATCACAAGACCTTTGTCTCCAGCAGGCATATGTGTTGTGTGTTTCTGTTATCTCCATAGGTACTATTATCTCCCACTTGCTGGTTTTTTCAGTTCAAGTTTGGTCTCCGCATACTCTTAGACCATGGGTTGTCTTTCTGTTTTGCTGTTTTGTAAAGAATGGTAATGATAGTGTGTCGAATTTTGGTAGGAAAACCACCACAGCGCCTTGCCCTTCCCCATGTAAACACACTTAACTTGCCAACCTATGAGAAACCTTCCCCAGCGTGAACACTGGGCCGTTCCCCTAGGTGTCACATCTTTGTGTTCAGATCTGGAGTGGTTGGATTTGTTTCCTAATTTGTTAATTATTGGTGAATATCTGTGCTTGCCTGCAGAATTCTATCCGACACAACCTCTCTTTGAACCGTTACTTTATTAAAGTCCCCCGTTCCCAGGAGGAACCTGGGAAGGGGTCTTTTTGGCGAATAGACCCTGCCTCAGAAGCCAAACTTGTGGAACAGGCATTCCGAAAACGGAGACAGCGGGGTGTTTCCTGCTTCCGGACCCCATTTGGACCTCTGTCATCACGGTAAGCCTCTGCTCTGCTCGCTTTGCTCGAGGCCGGCCTCCCAGACCCTACACTTTTTTGTCAGGGTAATAGCTCAGGACTGATAAATGTGTGAAATGGCAAAGTCAAGAAGCAGACTGCTGGCTGCTTCTCTAACATACCTGTTCGTCGGAGCTGAGACGGGTACCGTCTAGGAGCGGCGTCTTAAGACAGCGATGGGTATAAGTGCTCACAGCTCACAGCATCTTCTTTGAAGCAGACTCTGCCACAGGTTTGAGGGACCCAGCCAGTGCTCGCCCTCTTCCCTGATAGAGCACTGCTGTGGCTGGGAAGGGACAGATGAGGAGGGAGACTGGAGCCCAGGCGAGTGGAGACTAAAGAAAGGGGGCTTCTGTGGATTATTGTCCATGTGAGAGAAACTGTAGCTCCCAGACCTTGCAGTGCCCTCCTGATTCCAGATTCATCCTAGTGGGAAGTTTTTGCATGTCCTACAAAAGTATATTTTTTAATATACTGGCCACTTTGGTGGGGCGCCAGCTGGTCCCTCTCAGGAAGTAAATGCTCCGCATGGGACCCGGCTCTAGTGGGGAAGCCACAATACTGCAGGCTCCTCATTTGGTGGGGTTTTACTTGTTAGGCTTGTGCTACATTTATTGGGTGGTAAGTTGAGGCAGTGGGAATGTTCATGTTGGAAATTCCTCATGAGGACAGAGAGGCATCAGGAAAAGTTGGGTGGAGGTGACATGTGGCCCGTGGACAGTACGATGTTTCATGTTTTGTTAAACACCCTTTTCCTTTATTACACTCACTCACTGCCATGGCCATTTCTCTCCCTTTTCTGTGTAGGAGTGCTCCAGCCTCACCTACTCACCCTGGGCTGATGTCCCCTCGTTCTAGCGGCCTGCAGACTCCAGAGTGCCTGTCTCGGGAGGGCTCACCCATTCCACACGACCCTGACTTTGGGTCAAAGTTAGCTTCTGTTCCAGAGTATCGCTATTCCCAAAGTGCACCTGGTAAGAAGGGTTTTGTCTCTTACTACTGTGGCAGAATTCGGAAATGTGTCCAGGTGTCCAGAGCCCCCACTGACCCGGCCCTCCTCGCTCCTCCGTGCAGGCTCCCCCGTCAGTGCCCAGCCAGTGATCATGGCCGTGCCTCCCCGGCCTCCCAGTTTAGTGGCCAAACCTGTCGCCTACATGCCTGCCTCAATAGTGACGGCGCAGCAGCCCTCCGGCCACGCCATCCACGTGGTGCAGCAGGCCCCGCCTGTCACCATGCTCAGGGTGGTCACCACCTCCGCCAGCTCCGCCAACGGATATATCCTCGCCAGCCAGGCTTCAGCAGGGGGCACCCACGAAGCGGCCGGCACAGCCGTGTTGGACCTGGGCACTGAGGCCAGAGGTAATGTAGCCCTCAGCCAGCTGCAGCCCAGTCGGTGGGCATGGCTGTCCAGAAGGTAGAGTGTCAGCCCGCGCCTCGGGGGCCTCGGGGGCCTCAGAGCCACGCCAGGGACAGACTGTCTCTGCACCTGATGGTTCTCGGACTTCTGCCTCCTCCTGCTGCTTGTTTTGGGGGAATATGTCCTTCTAAATCATCGCTAATTATCCCTGAAACGTGTTTCTCCTGCGTAATGTGCCTTAGGATGCGCAAAGCCTTCAAGGTGACTTTGAATTAAGTGTGGGGCCTGCCTAGAATTGGAATCAGGAAGATGATTCCTCTAGAGCCTGGAGGAGTCCTTGGAAGTAACTTAAAGTCAAAAATAGTTACAAAATCCTAAATTAGAAATCTAGGTCCCCAGGAATTACTGGAGTGCATAGTGAATGTGCAGCTGGTGCTCTGAAAGGCCCTTCCTCGCAGGAGGACTCCAGGCGGCGGCGCCTGTGTGTTCTTGGCCGCTCTTAGAGGGTCTCAGCAGTAATGTCGCACTTTAATTCTGTCATAATGACAGATGCTTCTGGTGAAAGAAGACTAAGTTAAGGCTCCAAACACAAATTATTTCATTCCAAATGATGTGTTTTCTTTCTCAGATTAAATTTGGCTTTGTTAAAGTTCAAGGTTTAAAATAATTTGCTCTAAGATCCTATTAGTCATTTTTTATTCTTATTTCAAAACATATTTCATCAGGGGGGCATTTTTCTTTTGAGAACCAAAGCTGTTTCCCAGTGTCAGTGCTTAAGAAATGCCACAGTTCACTTAGTCCCCAGTACCAGACTTAATGAAAGTGGATGGCTGCCGAGGCGAGCGTGCTTGATACACGTCTGTCCTGCAGGCTTGGAAGAGAAAACCACCATTGCGTTCGCCACCATCCCCGCCGCCAGCCGGGTTATCCAGACAGTGGCCAGCCAGATGGCCCCAGGGGTCCCCGGACACACAGTCACCATTCTGCAGCCAGCCACCCCAGTGACCATCGGGCAGCACCACCTTCCAGTCCGGGCCATCACGCAGAACGGGAAGCACGCCGTCCCCACCAACAGTTTAGCCGGCAGCACTTACGGTGAGGCCCTGCCGTCCTCGGCTCGCTCTTCTTCAGCTCTGTGGTTCAGTTGGGGTTGGAGCGACCGGAGAATGTTCTTCCACCTAATGCAATACCAGTCAGTGTGTTGAGCTGCTGTGCACCAGGCACTGATAACACTAAGAAAAAGCAAAATCCTCCTGTCCCAGAGTTCACCCGTGCTGGCTGACACTGCAGATCGGAGAGTGAAGTGAAGTAGACAGCACATGTGGGCATAAGTAAAGCGGGGACCAGGCAGGGGGTGTTTCGTGGGGTGGGTTTCAATTTCGGGGAGGGGGTTGGCTCAGAGCAGGCGACACTTGGTATTCCTGCAGCAGGTGAGCGAGTTCGCCTGTAGGGTATTGGAGGGCTCTGTACACAAAGCAGTGGTGTCAGGGGCCACAAAGCTGTGACCTATCCAACAGCTGAAAGAAACCAGGGACGGCACCCCCTCTGGCAGGGGGGCCAGGGTCTAGGAGGGGATGGTGCGAGGCATCACAGTCCAGGAGGAAATGCCTGGCCTGAGGTGGGGCCGACTGACGTTAGCCTGGGGGCTGAATTCCGTGTCACTTCCTTAGTTCTCACATAGTGATTGGCCTATATTCAGAATAACCAGTGGGGATCTTGGTTGATTTTCCAGTGTAAATCTCTCTTTCCTCCACTCCCAGCCCTCACTAGCCCCCTGCAGCTCCTTGCAGCCCAGGCTAGTTCGTCCACTCCAGTGGTGGTCACCCGGGTGTGTGAGGTGGGACCCGAGGAGCCAGTGGCAGCAGCGGCGGCGGCAGCCACAACCACCACCACCCCAGCCACTGCCAGCACCACCTCCACCTCCACGTCTTCCACCGGGGAGCCCGAGGTCAAGCGGTCCCGAGTGGAGGAGCCCAGCGGAACTGTGACCACGCAGGCTGGGGTAATCACGGCTGCCGGCCCGCAGGTGCCGGGCTCCGGGGAATGAAGTTGCCTGCGCGTAGGTGGAGCAGGACGCACGCCGCAAGATTTCTGGAGCTGGATCGCGATGCTGACAGCGCTGCCACTCCTGGATGTGGGGAGAAAACTCCACACTGCGGAAGCACGGTGCCAAACAGACAGGACGGCCTCCATCTACTTGCACCTGGACACACTCGTCCTCCTTTCCATTCTCTCCTGCCCCTGCTATGGTTCAAAACAAAACATATAAACAAGTTCAGACAGCTGATTGTATGATTCTGGAAATTCTTTGTTTTTATTTCCTTCTCCCTTAGCACACCATCTCCTCTCCCCAGGCCTGTGTCAAAGGCATGGGAGAAGGTCTAGCAGTGTCTCAAGGAATGTATCACAGCAGACCAGGCCACACGCAGAGGCAAAATCTGGAGCAACCTGCTTCCCTGAGAGGACCGACAGACATGCAGCCTGGGACACGCAGGCCTTCCTCAAGAAAGGACAGGACCAGGGCTAAGTCCCCGTTTGTGATCAATTTGAACAGGCCAGAGAATGACAAGAACGGCCGAATTTCAGACTGTTCGTGGTGTCTTCTCCCTAAAAGTGACATAGAAAATATTGGCATTAATCAGAGGAGGGAGGTTTCTTTTGGCTTTGCACCCCAGGTATGTTTTGCTTAAATGTGGAACTGGGGAGTCACATGAAACTGAGACAGACACAAAAGGAATCATCTGTTTTGGAGTTTTCATCTGTGCACTGTGTAACACGTTGGGTCTGGGATTCCTTCAAGAGTAAATCTGCCGCTCTGTCTGTTAACTTCAAGAAAGATTGACGGCTCAAGGCAGAGAACTGTGCGTGAGTGAGCAGCGGGAAGCCAGTGTCCCCAGCGTCCCCCCTGCGGTGCTGGCTGTGCCCAGGTCACAGGGCCGTGGAACTGCAGGCTGGTGGTCCTGGCGGCTGTGGGTGGGCAGGGGCCTTCGCACCCGTGTTGCTCCCAAAACAACAGGACTTGCCCCTGTGATCTCTGCTTCTCTGTCCTGCGCCAGTGCACACTCTCGGGCCCCGGGATCGTGGCAGCTGCTCCCGCCGCTTTCTCGTCAGGTCCGTTGTCTTCACCACCCGAAACCCATCTGCTGTTTTAAATTGGAACCATCTCTCCTGCCGGTGGCACCAGTGCCCTGGGCTCGGTCAGCAGCAGCTGGGGGGCAGGCTGTTCCCCTCACCCCCAGCTCCTGCTGACTCTCTTGATCTTGTCTCCTGGGGTGGGGGGCCCTCCTGTGTGCACAGATGCCCAGCACCGCTGGGAGCTGTCACCAGGCAGGAGGGGCACAGGGGCCATCTGATGTACAGCCCGGGTTGGGGTCTCTCGCTGCTCTTGGAGAACGTTCTCAGGAAATGCTAAGAACACCTCTCTGAAGTTACTTTGCACCTGGCTGAATGCCTGGGCATTGGTTTGGTGGTGGACACGATTAAAAACAGCAAGCTACGTGGAGCTCGAGAGTCATAGAGACAACGGTTTTAGCCTCTTACCAGCAAAGCTGCTTCCTCAGCCTGAGGGAACCTCAGTCTGTAAAATCTGAGGGGAAGGGTGCAAGCTGGAAGCCCACCCTGCCCAGCAGCACCAGCTCAAAACAGAGGGGAGCCTGGAATCGAAATCTGAGGCAGCCCAGGCCTGACTGGCTCACGTGCGGAGGGACCTGGCTGCAGCGGGAGCCTGGAGAGCAGGAGCGCACAGCGAGCCATCTCGCCTCCACACTTGTCCCCGTGCCGCTGTCATCCCTCACTGCGGGCCAGACTGGAACGTCCACTGCATTCCTCCTCCGGCCTGGACTGGGGGGAGTTCCTGTTCTGGTGTTCCCTACGCCCCACACCTGTCGTTTCTGTGGCACTGAACTTTCAGTGGGAAATAAGCTCTTTTTTTGAAGTCTATACCTGTTGCCTTGGGTGAAATTTCAGATAAATGGGGCCAGGATGACAATAGCCTGGCCTGCCGTTCTCGGGCGTCGTCAGCCACCACTGGCAATGAGAGATCTCACTCTGTTCCACATTTGTTTTCTGTTATTTTCTATAACCGTTTCTTTGCGACGTGTCTGGTGTGTGCGTGGCTGGGAGTGCGTGCGGGAGTGGTGCTGACGTGGCACGTGCAGCTGACAGCAAGTCTCCCTACAAAGGCTCTGCCTCTGAGGGTCTGAAACTGGGCTTTCAGAGCTGCCCGCCCACACCCCGTCATTCCCTGGGCTGCTTGTGGTCTCCTCCAGTGGGGGCGCATGTGCTGTGGCCTGTCCCCACCGCCTGGGGAAAGCCAGCGCCGATCTGTCTGATCTGACCCTTTGCTTTCCTGTCTGTTCTCGGTGGTGTTCCCACTGTTTATTCTGTCAACGATCCAAGGAGGAGGGAGTAGAAGACGTGGGCGAATGGAACTGGAAGCAGAGGACAAACGTTGATGGGGGACATTCTGCCTGCAGAGAGCTACTTCTGGGCCTTAGGAGGGACTTGTGGTACAGCTCCATCAGCGGGCAGAGCTCGGAGAGCCGGCCTTGAGGGACTGCCACTCTGGGTTTGCAAACAGGGAGTTTCTTGAAGGGTTTTGGTCATGTGCCTGGGCAGCCTGCCCCAGCTTGCGCCAGAACTTATCCTGAGATTGGAAGCCAGAGGCCCAGGAATGGGCTGTACCCAGGGAGATGCCCATAGTAGCCAGGTCACCCAGTACCCTCAGAGCTGACCACAGACAGTCTGTCAACTACACTCTCTATGGGAGCGAGAACACTAGGCCAGAAGCTACCAGAATGGTGGCCTCACAGTCTGGGGGTCCTGTCAGCAGCTGCAAGGGTAGATTGCTGAGGGTGGTTGACCCCAGCTCAGGTCAGGAGTGAAAATTCAGCTTTAGGAGTGTCATTCAGGGGTCTGAGAACCTTCTCTTTGGTCACTGAGGGCTGGGCCTCTGGTGTGGTCTTCATGAAGAGATTAGCAGCTGGTGGCTTTGGGAAGCTCTTGCCTCCTGCCTGCTTCAAAGGCAGAGCACCAGGCCCTGTTGTCACAGCTGCTCCCCTCCATCAAGTCCCTGAGCATCCATTTCTGCCTGCCTCCTGGACAGGTCATCAGACTCTCAGCACCAAGTACAGAAATACACTCTGCACAGGAAGAAGGTCACGGAGATAGCTGTTTTTCAACAGTTGAGCATTTCCTAAGAAATGTGGAATGTGAGTGGGGCTGTGCCCAGGAGCTTGCTGGCTGCCAGGGCCAAGGTGACTTGGTTGCACTTTTCAACTGCACTGACAGAGCTGGCAGAGCTCCTGACGTCCCAAGGGGATAGTGCGTATGGATCAGCAGCTCTCTGCTGAAGCTCTCAGGTGGCACTGGCCTTTGTTGAGGGCATCTGTAAGGCAGCACCTTTGAAGGACTTAAACAGACTATTCTTAAACCTAAATTTTATACAACCTGAATCCCCATATGAAGGTAGTTCTGTACCAGAGTGGCTCCCTAGACCCAGGCGGCAGTCCCCTCAGACTCACTCATTTTAGAAGTGCCCCCTACTCTGGTCAGGTCTAGGCTCGCGGCGTGGAGAGGGTGAGGCTGGTGCTGTGAAGACAGATCTGAGCCGAGCGCAGGCGCTCGTGGCCATGGTCGCCAGTTTTCCCCTGGGGGTCTGGCTTGTTCATCTTTGGGATTTGCTGTTTATTTTGTAGGTTTTTTTCCTTCTGCACTTAAGAACCAAGCCAAATGAAAAAAGGTGGAAGTGGGTTTCTGAATTGCTAAATGAGGGAGGGACTGGTTTGATGGAGTTTGGCTGTGGCCTCCCTGCCTCTCCAGGCAGTCTGGGCCCAGACAGGCCCGATCCCTGCCCCTGACGCCTGTGTCCCTCTTCAGTCCCTCACCGGGCCTGGTGAAAGACCAGTTTAGGATCACGGGCATCATTCAACAAGGGCTCTTATTTCTTCTAAAACAGGATCTCTCTGGAACATTCTGAAGGAGCTGTGTTTGAAGATCCCTCTCTGTAGACAGAAATCCCTCAGCAACTCAAAAGTTCAGGGGGAGAAAGCTGCTCTTTGGCTTTGGAGTCAATTTCTTACTTTATAGAGACAAACAGACCTCATTTGAAAACACGGAAACTTAGTTGAATGTGAGAAAGTGTTACGAGAAGGATTTTTTCCCAGCGCTTTTTGAGTGTAGAAATCGGTGGGCCTGAAGGAGCTGTTTTTCTTTAAAAGCCTCAAATTCTGCTTTGCACTTGCGTGACTTCCTCTGGAATGAGGGACATTGCAGTCTCAGGGTTCCTTCCAGGCTCCAGCCTCTGCCCCTTCTTGCCCCTCTGGAGAACATAGCTCCCCTGTAAGAAGGGCCCAGAGTCCCCATTGCAGATAGTGGCCCATCATTTCATGCTGAATAAACAGTGCACTGCTTGCTCCAGGATGTTACCAAAACAGGACTGTGAGACTAGACACCAGCCCAAAGTTGCTAAGCCAAAGCTCTGTCCACGTCACACAGCATGGCTAGCACACGTCGGTGGGCGGGATGATGCTAGACCCCAGGCGGCTCCACCAGTCTTGGCTGCCGTGAAGATCTGCTCCCACGCCCTCTCACAAGCCTCCTTTGTGATACCTCTGCCTAGAAGCAATATTATTTAATAAGAATATAAATTATTCAAACGTGCTGCTATGAAGATAGGATTGTCCTTCAGATGGGACCTGCTGTGGCTCTTTGGGGTGAGGGCAGGACGCAGCCACAGCACGTGGTTGCCTGATTCTGCCCATTATTTGCATGTGGTTTTCCCGTATTGTGTAAATTCCTTTAAGTTCCTTTCTTGAGGCCTTGTTTTCCACGTTAGGTTTTTTCAAATGCTCAGGACACGGTTCTTTTCATCCACAAGCTTAACTCTAGGGTTTGGTGCAGGACGTCGTCTTCTTGCTTTTTCTTTTAATACAAAAGCTGCTACCTTTGTGTTGGGGAGGGCCTGGAGGGATGCTTCTCGGGATATCTGGAGGGCAGCCAAGCCACAGGCCTCGTCCTGTGGCTGTTTGCCTGGCCTGGGTTTGCAGTCGGCCCTGGATGTGGGGCAGGTGGATTCTCTCAGTGTGATTGGTGCGAGGGGCATCTTGTTTGGAGCGGTTTTCCTTTTCCTGTCGCCAAGCCCTGAAGGGATCGCTGCTTCCAAGAATAGAATGTTGTGATACAAACATGAGTGTCACCTGAAGAACAGGCCCGCTTCACTGTATAGGGAGACTGCTTTCACTCTTTGGTTACCAAAAAAAGAAAGGCAGGCCACTGACAGTCATTCTGTCCTCACAGGCCTTCGAAGGTCTAATGGGGGCTTCCCTGAAAAGGTGGTTCTGGCCCAAGCTCACCTCCCTCCCTTCCCCAGGCCCAGCATCCCTGCCACACCATTTAGAACCACACTCTGGAAGCAGGCCAGCAATGTTGCTGCCTACTGGGAGGGCCACAGTCTGGGTCCCCAGGGATGAGCAGAGGTGCAGCCTGGCCTGGGCTGAGCTAACCAGGCCCACTTCACTCCATAGGGAGACTGGTTTCACTCTGGTTACCAAAAAAAAAAAAAACAAAAAAAAACAGGCCACTGACTGAGGTATTCTGTCCCCACAGGCCTGGGAGGTAGGGAAGGTGTTGGGAACACCACTTGACCCTCACTAGGCCCGCATATCACAGCTGCTCTCACAGCTGCTTGCAGGAGGCTGGACTCCTGTTTGGAAAACTGAAAAACACCGCTGCTTCTGTCCTGAGAGGCGGAATGTTAAACCCCAGTCGGGCGGCGGTGGCAACAGGAGGCCTTCCTGCAGGGAACTGTTACCATGGGAAGGACTGAGCATTACACAGAAGCGCTGCTGTCACCAGGGACTAGCGTTTTCACTGCTTCTTGACACAGGGCTAAAATTAAAACCTGAATCAGCCTTGGGGAGCTTCTGTTTCTTTTACTTATGCTAATGGCTGAGTTGCTCTGCTCACTATTATTAGCAGGTAGTTAAGGGTGCACTCACTTTACTTCTAGGTCTCTTTCCTTCTCTCTGGGGAAATACCCCACACAAAGGGTTTCATTCATTCTTTGCACCTGCTTGTCATTCTGGTACCAACTGGGAAAATGTGAGAATTTAGGGCTGTGAGAGACAGCAAATGTGTTTCTTGACTTTGGTTGACCAGACTGCAAAGGCCCAGCTGAACTAAGGCCTCTAGAGGTGACATCTCTAGATGTCCCTCCCCCAGTCGCCTCCAAGGGTGACTGAAGAGGTCTCCAGGTTACTTTCTTACCTTCTTGCCCCCAACCCAGTTTTTTAGAGTCAAAGTGGGATTGGAAGAATTCTGTTCAGTTATTCATTTGGGAATTTTTTTAATAACTTGCCCATTTGATTCATCCAAATATTTTTTTGATGGGTCAGAAGTGCAGAGAGCCAGGCTGAGAGAGATCTGCAGCCTGCCCTGGTTCATGTTCCAGTGGTCGGGGTGCCCTCCCCCCTGCAGATGGTTCTGCCTGCACCGAGGGAGGGCCCACTCTTCCTGCTCGTCCTGAGTAGTTCCCTGGAGGCCGTGCTCTGGCCCTGTCAGCCAAGGGCTGTCACTCTGAAGTGCATTTCTTTTCTGCCTGAAGTTAACAGGCCTCAAGTATATTCAGCTGTGCCTGTGACCACTTCCACTTACGCTCTAGCCTCTACATTTCTGGGTTAACTGGTCCAGATTTTTTTTCTTTGAATCAGTTAAAATGGGGTTTAAAATCAGACATTTTACATGTGGCACTTCCTTCCCACTGCCCTAATTTAGGAAAGGCTGGCTGTACACTGTACACCTGGATCTACGCAGCTCGATTTGCTCCGGGAGGTGGGGAGGAGGGAGACAGCCTGTCCCAGAGTCTCCCATTAGACTCAGCCAGACGCAAACTCCCACACCTCGGGCAGAAGGGAGAGTCAAGGCAACGCTGAGGGTTTTTTCTTTTCGAATAATTCTCCTGTAAAGATCATTTGGGGGGTGGGGCGGGTGATGTCATGGGTGTGTGTGTGTGAGAGCCTGTTTGAGTGTTTTGTTTTTTTTTTACATTGGCTGTCTAAAGTATTTTTCACAATGTTAGTCATCCGTGCTTTAAAAGCAGTGGTATCCTATAAAGTGGAAATCTAGGTTCTAGAGCGTCGGATGTGAAGCTTAGGCCATGTTGTATTTCAGCGTTTCGCCACCTGGAAGTAAAATCTAGTCTGTGGGGAACCCAGAAAGATGACAAACACCCAGCAGAGTGGCAGGAGCACCGTCCTCGGAAAGACCAGCACCCACAGCTCATGCCAGGCCGGCCTGCATTTTCATTTCAAATGGGATACAGTATTTTTTTAATAAGGAGCCATACTTTTTTTTTAAAAGTTTGAGATCTGAATGTGATTTCTAATTGTATCAGACGTTAATGTTTTAAAGCTATAACAAAGTTTAAAATTTCTACTTTTTGTTTTTCATTTATTTTAACTGTTTTATCTATTAAATTGTTGTATGTGGATGGGGAAGTTTTGTTTCTCCTCTTAGCATTTGTTTCTATAACCAGAAATAAAATTATATATTAAAGAAATGACACCAGGGCTCTTTGCGTCCTTGGGAGTGGCTGCTGATGGTCAGGGGGATGGGGGCAGGGGTGCAGCCTGCAAGTGATAGCTATGAGTTAGGGGTGCTTTCTCCCATAGCCAGCCCACTCCTGGGAGAAGCTGTATGGCGGAGGCCTCCGTGAGGGTGGTTTGCCAGCCCAGAGCACACTTGCATGTGGGTCTGGGAAGGTGGGCGTGCTGGAGCCAGCAGAGCTGCCCCCGCCCCGCCTGGGCAGATGTGTGTCCTCCCTGCCATATGAGACTTGCCGTGTGTGTGTGTGTGTGTGTGTGTGTGTGTGTGTGTGTGTGCGCGCGCGCGCGCACCCCGTCCTAGGGGCCTTGCTTCCTCCAGGCACAGATGGGGAGGCAGAGGGGTCGAATGTGGACTTTGGAGCAGACAGACCTGAGTTCAGAGTCCAGCTGGGGGACTTTAACCTGCAAGAAATTCCATCCGCACCTCCAAAACATTCTGTGGGGTAAGTGACATGGTACCTGTGATTAATGGCTGTGAGATTTACAATTAAATCATCATCATAAGGCACTAGGGTGTCCTGATGCAGACTACCTCTAACTTGGGGTTTGTCACAGACATCTCTTGTTGAGCTTCTCTGATGTTTGTATGACCCAGTGATTACGTGCAGTAAGTCAGAAAGTGAAAGACCCCTGTCAGGAGTAAAACTGACCCCAAAATTAAAATGACAAATAAAAAAATTAAAATAACTGCATTCTTCAGATTTGACAGTTGTCCATGGTTGTAACTGAAGTTTGCACACTTCTCATCTTTACTCTGTTCCTTATAACAGGGTTCTAACTGTAAGCCATAACAGTACTAACATGCTTAATATTTTACAATTTCAGCCAGTTATCAAGCAAGAAAGAAACCGTTTCCTCCAGGGAGCTACGAGCTTTTTGTTTATTTTGTTTTATTCTGTTTATTTTGTTTATTTTGACGAGCTTTTTAGTTTGTTTTCTAAGCATTGTTTTGATTAAGAACCATTTCTTACTAGTAAGACCTTACAACAGCAATTGACACATGCACATTTGCTAAGAAATGGGCCCAATAATACCTTTGGTACTGTGCCGAGTGGGCGAGGCAGGGCTGGGGCATGTGTCGGGAGGAAAGGGATGGCTGGTGGCAGTTTCTTAGTGATGTTTAGCTGCCCTGGGAACGGGAGTATACCAAAGACAGAATGCATCACAGCTCTGTCCATAATGCCAAAATTTGGAGCCCACACACGGACAGAACACATAAATCACGGTGTCTTCATCAAACTGGACTGCACACAGGAAGCACTTCCAAACTGCACTGCGGTGATGCCCTTGGGCGC
The DNA here is from genome assembly GCA_004024925.1 of Scalopus aquaticus. Classification (NCBI taxonomy): domain Eukaryota; kingdom Metazoa; phylum Chordata; class Mammalia; order Eulipotyphla; family Talpidae; genus Scalopus; species Scalopus aquaticus. The sequence continues at coordinate 169,364 of PVIJ01001277.1, read as the reverse complement.
TGAGTGGAGAGAAGGCTGTTGGCGAAGGACAAGGTTTAAAGAGGCAAGACTAAGGGCCGGGTAATAGGAGGAGGCTGCCTCTGGGCAGGGGAGTGGGATTTGACAGGAAGGGACACAAACTTGTGGGGGTTGGACGTGTCCTCTCTCTCGGTCAGGCAGGCATGAGGCTTTTTAGCTGCAGGATTTCTGTGAGCTGGTTGTCAAAGCCATTATTCAAAAGTATATAAACTTAAAATTAAGGCAATGAAAAAAGCATTATATGCACAGCTCATCACTATCACCCTTCTGTTATCCATGCTCCCAAGCTTCACATCTGCTGCACCTGCGCAGGTGCTGCCAGCATCTCCCTGGACTTGGTTCAGTGACATCAGCATTAGTAGCTTGAAATCAGCTGTCACAGGCATAGTGACACCACAGAAACTGCCCAGCATGACACACCATCCCGCCAGCTGGTAACCATTCCCAGCACACTCAGGTTTATGGGAAAGGAACACATCTTTGGGGTCATGGGTGCATGTTGTTTCACTTGATAAACATCTTTTCAGCTATGAAACTAACTGTTGAACTCCTTTCCAGGTCTCAAACTTGCAGGTTTAAGTGTGGTTACCTTTTGATTGTCCGCCAGCACTCAAGCCAGCACACCCCGCCAGAGCCCCGTGTGCCGTTACTAAGTCGTCAGGTTCCGCCTGTCACTCTGGGTCCTGGCACACAAGCCCCATCTCTGCTCTGCCAGCAACTCCCTTCCAGCTGCCCTGCTGGGCTGTGGAGGGGCCTGGGGACAGGAGGATGCTCCCCTGAGAGCCGCTTCCTTCAGCGAGTAACCGGGCTGCAGCAGCTGTGAGTACCCTTAGCTTTTCTGGGCCAGCAGCAGCAGCCTGAGGTGCATCCTCATGGGCTGACTTTCAGCCCTATGGGTCCCCTCCGCCAACCTAAGTTGTGACGCTCTTCTCCCTGTTTCCCCACCATCATACTAGATGCTGCTCCCTTTGGTAGGAATGTCCAGTGCTCCTGTCTTGACTTGCAGTTCTTCAATACCTGTTAACAGTTCTTTATACTGAATCTTCTAAGAAAATCCTTGGCCAGTCGCCATCCGCTACGGGCCAGTGGGGCCACGCCGGCCTCACTCAGCCCTTCATCAGCACTCCACACCGCTTCTGCGCCCTGCGGCTGCGCCCCGTGACACCACGCTCCCCTGGGTTTCTCCCTGCTTCTCTAGCCATTCCCCAGCAGGCTGAGGGCAGAGTGGCTGCCAGCAGAGTTGGAACCCAACTGCTGGTTTATATCCCCCCTCTGCTCACAGGTTTTTGACCTTGGGCACCGTAGCCAATTTTGTTTTATTGTTGTTTTTCGCTCCAGTCAATTGGTAATCATAAAATTGCTCTAAGTCGTCCCCTGGGTTAGCAGAGAAGACTGATGTGTAGAGTGCAGATGAAACAGGCTTTCCAGAGAGACTCCTTATCATCAGGCTTCCTTGTCCACTCCCTTACTCTTCACCCACCAGCTTCTAGCAGCTCTCAGGCCACCCTGCCCTCCCCATGTGCTCCCTAGGCGCTCACAGTTGCACTCACCACCGCTGCTACAGCTCCTCATCTGAAGTGCCAACCGCCCTCAACATCTCCAGTCAGGTGCCATAAGCGCATCTCAAAACTGCTGTGTCCAGAATTCCTACAGATGATTGCTCAGCTGGGCTTAGCTCTTTTCCTTTCCTCCACCCAGCTGCCTTCTCACCTCTTACCCTCCAAGGCTGCCCTTACCCCACCCTATCCAAGGGACATCCAACCCTCACCACGCTATTCTCTCACTCTGCTTCTCCTCCCCTTCACACCACCGCTCACTACTAGGCTTAAATATGTACTTGTAGATTTGACAACTGTCATCTTCGTTGACTGCAAATTCCATGAGGGCAGGGACTTGTCCTCTTCCATTCACTGTTCTCCAGAACCTAAAACACCTAGGGTAGGGTAGGGTAGGGACTCAGCCATTGCTTGGTCATTGAGTAAATGACTCCTCTTCTCCCTCCCCAATGACAAGTGAAATGCACAACCTTATAAGTCAGAAATCTGCTGCTGTTCTTGATTTTTTCCATGTTCCTTCTGCCCCAAAATCTGTCACCACAAGCAACAAATCCTAACTCTTAATGGTTACTGAATCTGCCCGCTTCTCCATCCTCAAGGTCTTTACCTGGCTTGGGTAACCTCCTCTCTCCTGGACTAAGGACTACACCGGCCTTCCCCTTTCACTCCCACTGCCCATCCATTCCCTACACTATGGATAGACATCAGGCACCCCCTCAGATGCATTTAAGCCACAGGAAGCAGGACTTCATACTGCATCCAGCACCTTCTGCCTAGGCATACCCTTCCTTGCCTACCCCTTGGCACCCTCTGGGCTCATCTTGTAAGAGGAACAGTGAGGAGCAACCTCCAAGCTAGTGGGTGGTGCTCACAGCCCACTTGATGGTAGAAGGTGGAGCTTTCCAGACTCCACTACCTGACATCCAGAGCTGGGGAATGGGGAGTAGGGAAGTTGAGGGGTAGGGGTGGGGGATAATGAGAAGTAGGGGCAGAGCTGGGTTTAGGGGAGGTCAACCACTGGGTTTTTGCAGTAAAACCTGTGTGGCTAGGCAGTTAAACCTACTGGTGAGAAGGGGTGTCCATGGAGAAGCTGCTAACTTGCTACAGAGTGGTTTAGGCTTGGACCTGGTTTTGACTCAGCAGACACTATGTGGAGTTAAACAAATACCTCGTCACGGGCCATCTGGTAAGCCCTCTTGCCACTCTCTCTTGCTCTTTCTCTTGTCAGTTCTCCCTTTTCTTACTCCCCATGTAAATAAATCCTGTTATTGTCCATTGCCTGCTTTTGAGTCTGCTTTTAAGTCATGTCCTGGACTCAAAAGTGTATGGGTGAGGTCCCACCGACTGGATCACCCCTGGTCCCTCAGGTTTGTCCCATTTCAATCTTAGACTCCCCTCTGGAAGTCTTCCTTCTTCAAGATCTTGCCCAGTTTGGGCTTTCTGGGCTGTCACACTGGATTGTCACTGCACTGCATTTTGTTCTGTGACCCCACACAGTCTGCTGGGTGGAATACTGTGACCAGTCACACCTTAAGCACTAACACACATTTTAGGATTAATAGAAACTTACTGTAGCTCTCTGAACGTGTTCCCTCAACTGTGTGATACATTAACCTGTAGTTAAGTTGTTTTTAAAGCAGCAAGTGCAGCCTACAGCCGGTGCTAATAAAAATGGGAGCTTTACCCATGTCAAGCAAAATAACCTTTAGCATAAAAGAGAAAAGGTGAAAAAAAAAATCATTATGTTCAAGGGTCTTAAATATTTTTTCAACTCGGAGTTACAAAAATAAACCCACCTCGCAGCTGTTCAATGAAAACTGCGGACATGGGTGCAGCCCACAAATCACAGGGTTTGTGTAATATTTTCGGGTCGTACTGAGAATACGACCCGCACCCTGCGGACCAGACTGTGTTTCTGAAACAGAACCTGTTGGAGCGAAGGCGAGAAGGCCCGGACAGGACATCCGTCTCCTACGGGTGCCGGCGCACAGCCCCTGCGCAGAGGTTCCGGGGTCAGGGCGCCGAGGTTCCGGAGCCAGGAGGTGCCAGGGTCTCGGGATCCCGGATGCCAAGGTACCGGGGTGCCGAGGTTCCGCGGCGTAAGGCGACCCGGGCCCCGCCGGGATCCGTGGCCCCAGCGCTGAGGGCCCCGCCCCCGCCCCGAGAGGCTGTGCGGAAGCGCTTTCCGTCAACTAGCTGTCTCCCTGCTCACGTGACGCGGCACGTGACGCCACCCGGAAGTCGGCGATTCTGAGGCTATCGAGTGTGAGCTGCTGGAGCCCGCGGGCTGCGTCTCCCGGCTGCCGCTCCGGCGCGATGTTCACGGCAGGAGCGGAGAGTCTGCTCCACCAGGCCAGGTGCTCCGCACCTTTCCTTTTGGGACGCTTGATGAGGGGTGGGGGACCGGGTCTCAGCGGCACGTGGGGAGGCCACGCCGCCAGGCTAGGGTTAGATGGTCCGGGGACGGTCCAACTGGCCCCTGGAGGAGGTGGCGCCTGAGCAGCGTTTTGAATGAAAGTGAAGATTGAGTGGAAATGAAATGGGGTGGGAGCCCGCGGCTGGCTACGCCCAAGAACCGCACATCTGGCAGGAAGCGGGGTAGATAGAACCTGTCGGTTGCTCCAGGGTTTGCGAGCACAAAACCACAGAGAGGCTAGGGAGGTTGTTGGGAATGAAGCCACGGAGAGTTCATGGAGTGTGCCAATCCCGTCCAGAGGGCTTTGGGGAGCCAGGGGAGGGTTTTGTGATGTAAAAGGTGGGAGTGTATTGGATTGAGAACTTTCCCACTGTTTTCTTCTGGTCCCCTGTTCTGGGTCTGAAGTCCCACTAACTGGTAGCCGTTTCCTCATCAACTAACCTATCAGGGAAGAAAGAAAAATCTATGTTAACACTAAATCCCTCAGTCCGTAGACAGTCTAAGACTTGATGCTCATTATTTAACAGAAGAAAATTCAACCAGAACCACAAGCCTGTGGCAAACTTATAAAAACAAAACAAACAAACAAACAAACAAACAAACAAAAACAGTGACAAAAGATCTTGCCTGCTGATTAGGTTCCTAAGTCAGTGAACAGGGCAAGAAGCTTCTGTGGTCATAACAGTAATCCTTGGAAATCTGTTAGGAATATGCTGTGTGAAATGGTAGCACCGCATCCCAGTAAGTCTAGCACAGTTTGTCTTTGCTTCATTTGGGGCAGATAGACCACTACTCGAGTTTTAATATTCCAACTCAAGTTCTCTTGAACTTAGGAACCAAATTGAATGAAAAAAACAGATATTTTTAAATACTTGTCTCTTAACCCTTGACATATTCACCCAAAGTTCTTCCCAAGAGACACTGAGACCCACTTAGAATTTGACTGCCTTCTACTCAAGATCCTAAAGTCATGGAAGGAAAGGCAGAAGGAACAGCCCTTATTTCTGTCTTAGGAGGATGGGTGGGTTTAGGGTGGCATGTGATTAAATATCCATAAATCTGTGAATTATACAATTGCTCTGTTAGGTTATGAAGAAATTTAGTAACTACCAGATTTTCTTAATTTTCACTGTACATTTGATTTTATTAAGCCTGTGATTTTGAGGAGCACTTGGAAATAGATTTCTGTGGTTTGGAAATTAGTTTTTGGAGTAAGTTTTAGTTTCTCTAAATTTTTCAGAAGTGGAAAGCAAGGGTGGGAAAATTATTAGAACTATCTCTTGTGAGCCCAAGAATAAAGGAGGAAAATAGGACATGAATAAGTGAGAGGAGTAGAGCAAGGCTGGGGAGATTTCCGGAAGGATGAAACAAATCAGAAGCCAACATTCTGATAACTGCTGTGGTTATGGTGGGAGCTGAACAAGATGTTTTTAAGGCACCACATACAACCTATGACAGTTGCTAAGTAAATGGGAGCATATAAAAGAACTTGCAGAAGAAAATAAGTGGTGAGCTAACCACTAGGGGAAGAAATCAAGATTATTTCAGGCAGTGGATCTGGGTGAAGGGAAGAAGCAAGGGAAACAGGTTTTGAAGCTTGTCAGGAAAGGAAAGGATCAGGAGTAATGTTAGCACCTGTAGGAGTTTGTATTTGACAGGTGTTGGGCAGCTTTGAAGGATTTGAGTGGATTGGCCTTTTAGAATCCTGTGATTTGGAGAATATATTGGAAAGGAATAATTGAGGGTGAGGGATACCACCATTTTGGGAAAGAGTCTCCATTAGAAGTGCTAGGCAATCTGGTTGCTTCTGGTTTGACATGTATAGTTCAACATCATCAGTCCAATAGGGTCCTGAATGGGCCTAGTGGACTTCAGCCATGGCTTGGGGGAGGTGGGGAGGGGCCTTTCTCCAACCTACTTCCCTCCACCTACTTCCCTCCCTGCCACCCCAGTCCTCCCTGGTACAGTAACTGGTATATTACCAGTTGCTGGTATATTACCTTATTTTGCTGTTAGGACTGGAATAGAAACCTAAAAACAGGCTTCCATTTTCAGACTTTGTTCAAAATCTTACCTGTTATCAATGCTCAGTAGACATATTTTCTATTAAGCAAATTAAGTTTTAGAGGAAGAAATTATAATAAGTTATCCTTACAATGTGTTATAATATTTACCCTTTAATATATAAGATTTAACTCTTGTTCCCAGCAGTTTGAGGCTGATTGAAGGAGTCTTTTGAAATTCAACTTATTTGAGACTGAATTTCCTGACTTTTGAAGATGACTCCTAAAATCAGTCAGCTTTAGTTCTATGGCTCCAAGAATAAGAGAACCGGAATGCAGGGAGTGTCCAGTACTGAGCTTTGTTGTTGTAGCTTACTGGAGTGATGGACCCGACACCCTGCCTTGTGGTCTCTGAGTCCAGGGACAGGAATCAGTTGAGGTGACCGGTCAGCAGGTTTATCCCAAGATGCATTGTGGCTGGGGGGGTCTTTTCCTTCTGCCACACCTGAGTCATTCTGTTGCAGCTCAGGGCAGCACCTCTGGATCTTTGAGCAGGTCCCTCCATGCCAGAATACCCTCTGTCTCTTCTTTGTTTAGGGAGATCCAGGATGAGGAGCTGAGGAAGTTCTGTTCCCGGATCAGTAAACTGCTGCAGACAGAGGACTGGAGGCCCGAAGCCATTGATGACCTGCGGAGGCTCTTCCTCATCATCTCAGCCACAAAATATCCCAGGAAGTGAGTGTCTTTTTTTTCTTTTTTTAAGATTTATTTATTTATACATACAAGCTGGGGTACAGGCCAGAGGTGTGGGGCGGCGAGAGGGTTCACCAGAGACTGATTGGGGAGCAGAACAGGCGGATCAGAAATACACTGCTGAGGGGAGCAGCGGGCGAGGCAGGAGAGGTCCGCCACGCCATGTGGGATTCTCCCTGGCTGGGCATCCAACTCATATCGCCACTGCCGACAGCTCCACAGCACAGCGCTTAACCACTGCGCCACCAGGGAGGCCCGGAAGTGAGTGTCTTACCTTTGGGCACTGCAGCCTGGGCCAGGCTCCCAATATGGGTGGGTGAACCTGGCCAGCACCCAGCAAGCTGGTACCCATATTCCTTTGGCGTTTGAGCCTTACACTCACCTAAACTAGTGCTAAAGGTTCTCAGATATCACCATTTCTCGCCACCTGTCAGAGGGACTAGGCAACTTCTCAGGGATGACAGGGAGCAACAACTAGGCCCTTGGGTGGGGTGAGGTAAGGCCCGTCTGCCCACTACGTCTTGCTGGCAGGCTGGAGAAGACATGTGTGGGCCTGCTGCAGGCTGCCCTCTGCTCACCCACCTGCCCCGAGCAGCTCCAGGTTCTCTGCGCTGCCATCCTGAGAGAGATGTCGCCCTCCGGCAGCTTGAGCCTGTCCTGTGAGAACATCCGGAACACCCAGCAGCTGAGCCTGGTGGCGTCTGTGCTCCTGGCCCAGGTAACAGTGTGGGCAGCTCGGCTTGGGGCCCCCTTCTGGTCAACAGCTTTAGCACTGCTTTGGGTGCCAGTCCCTCAGACACTTGGGTATATCTAGAACGGGCAGCAACACCTGACTTTCCCCCCCACACAGCTACTTCCTTTCTCCCCCCTCACCTGGAGGAAGGGAGTCAGGACGCTGGGAAGGCTGATTCAGGCTACAGGGCCTGGGCCAATGTAACATTCTTGATGCCTGTAAACGGCAGCATGTAGTAGTGACTCAGAACCTGACGGTCCCCTTTCCAGACGTTTCCAGATGTTTCAGACCACCTGTGAGGAGCTCAGTAGAGATGTTCTTGGTAGAGTGAGCCAGAGAGAAAGGCTGGACTTCTGGCACTGCGCACTGCACCTGTGGGATGTCCTAGAAGGACTGGACACCGTTGACGATGCTGAGCCCCAGCATGTGCACGTCACGGCCAGCAGCCACGTCACGGCCAGCAGCAGTGTGCCAGCCCCTGCCCCCTTCAGAAGTGCATGAAAGTAAAGTAGTCGGGGAGCCTGCATTTCTTTTTTTTTTCCCTAAAGGTTTATTTATTTTTACATACAAGCTGGGGTGCAGGCCAGAGGTGCGGGGTGTTCAGAGGGTTCACCAGAGACAGAGTGGGGAGCAGAACAGGCAGATGGATGGAAATACACTGCTGAGGGGAGCAGCGGGCGAGGCAGGTCTGCCGCACCATGTGGGAATCTCCCCTTCTGGGCATTGAACTCTCCCCGCAGCTGCTGACAGCACCACAGTGCTGCCCTTAACCCATTGTGCCACAAGGGGGCCCAGGACCCTGCATTTCTGTCTCCACCATCACTAGGGCCAGCGTCATTTCAGCTCTGTTCCCTCACTGTCCCCACCCCCTTTTTACTTAGATACGAATTCCAGGTAAGGAGACATCTGTGGCTGCTTGGCGTTCTGAGGGGAGGACTGGCCATCCTTCCCGTGGGGACTAAGGGACAGTGGCCTCTCCATCTGGGCCCAGTGAGGCTCCGCAGGACTGCTAATTTCAGAGACTCAGTCAGATCCTGCTGGGGTGGGCGCCGAGCCGCCACCGTGGGTCTGCATCCTTCCGAGGGAGTCCGCTCCCCTCTGTGGCACCAGCAGCTCTAGACGTGGGGCCCAGCTGTGACCTCAGGCAGGGTTGGGCCCGTGGCCTCACTATCCCCTCGCCTTCTCCGCGCGCTGCGGAGCTGCCTCTCTCAGAGAAGTGCCCCGTCACTGCTCTTCTGGCCCACCGGTGCTGTGCATTTAGGGGGCTCGACATCCCTGGATTTTATCCCTCTGTTTCCAATTTCCAGAGAAATGCTGGTTCCTTGATACCCCTGTGGGCGCTCAGCAGCAGTGGGTTCCTCTCGGCGTTAGGCAGGGGTGGATGTAGACAGCTGGGGTGTCATGACCCACACCTTATCAGAATCCACGTAGCACCTCCACCTTGATCAGTGGTGCCTCCCAAGTCCCCCAAGGTCACCCCAGAAAACTGTGATTGAGAGAGACTCAGGCCCCCCTTGTTCTGGTCCTGGTCAGCCCCTTTTCTTCAGGGACTCCGGATGGTTCAGAACCACCAGGCACCAGCGGGCGTACTGCGCGGCCCTTAGCCATCATTCCCAGAGTGATTTCTGCCCTGAGGTGCGGCCCAGCCTGATCGCCGCTGAGGCGATCTGACCGGCCAGCGTGCCGTCGCCTCAGCCCCGCACACCCTTACCTCCTCCCCCCACCCCTCCCTGCTCACAGGCTGGCCCCACCCCAGGCGCCAGGCATCCTCCAACCCACCTGTGCTGGTGGTGCGGCTCCTGCGGTGGTTCCGAGGCTGCAAAGGAGACCTTTAGGCACCTGGCTTTGTGGAGAAGCCAGCAGCGGGTCACGCTGGTGCTTACCCTGTCACTGGGGTGCCAGTCGCCACTCAACCTCAAGAACCCATCTGATATGTAGAACTAAACTCCCAGGCCCTCGGGGTGCGGCCCGGCTGCTCTTGCCGTCATCTGCCCTCTGCCTCGGTGGGCAGGGACGTCGCTGGCCTGCGCTTGCCCACCCTGGTGTGGCTGCTGTGGCCTCCATCCTGGACCGCCCTCCAGAAGCTTTTTCAGAAAAGACGGGAAGCGCCCAGAAGCGTGGGCCAGACAGCCCTTTGCTACCACCTGTGCTCGACCTGCAGGGTGACCGCGAGGAGGTCAGAGGCGTGGGCCAGCGCGTCTTCAGAGCCCTGGAGAGCCGGCAGCCCGAGGGCTCCAGTCTGAGGCACCTCCTCCCGGTCCTGGGGAAGGTCGCCACCCTGGCCCCAGGCGCCTTCCATGAAGGTACCTGCACCCCTGCCCGAGAGACCTGTCTTGTGCACCCCACCCACCCCACCCCTGCTAGGGCAGTGGGGGAGCTGGTATCAGGAGGCTTCTGTGGGGAGCAGCTGCTTGAGCTCTAGGACTTCAGGCCTGGAATTTGCAGGCCTGAAGCCTCAGTCTGTGGAATTTGCATGCTTCTCAGTGTTTTCCCTCTCCCAGACCAGGTCAACCTGCTCAACAAGAGGCTGGTGGACTGGCTCCGCTACGCCAGCGTCCAGCAGGGGGTGGCACACTCCTCCGGAGGCTTCTTCACCCCCAGAGCCCGGCAGGTGAGGAGGCTGGAGAGACTCTCAGAACTTCGCTGTCCCGGGGTGTCCCTGAACCCCACCCCACCAGCCTTGCCCGAAAGGTTCCTTCTACTCCTCCTGTCTGTCCTTCCATCTGCCCTGGCTCCAGAATGATCCCTTTCCTGCCTCCCCTATGGCGTGGGGCTTTGGGTCACAGCCCCCAGCCCACGCACTCTGCAGTCTGTTGAGGCCTGGGGCCTGTGGACAAGGGGCGCTTGTCTGAAGGAGGCCCGTATCCTTAACTCAGAGCCCGCGTTTGTCTCACGAAGGGTGGGTACTCCTTGTCCTGGAAGTGTAAGCAGCCACACTCGGTGGACAGGCGAAGCAGCGGCTCTTCATGAGAAGCTGTGAGCCCGCCGGCCTTTCCTGGCCTCAGTGCCCCTGCCCCTCCCAGCCTGGGGGCCTGCAGCGTGTCTGTCCTTCCTTGCCTCTGCAGCCGGGACCCATCACCGAGGTGGACGGGGCAGTGGCCACAGACTTCTTCACGGTGCTCTCTACGGGCCAGCGCTTCACGGAGGACCAGTGGCTGAACGTGCAGGCCTTCTCCATGCTGCGGGCCTGGCTTCTGCACAGCGACCCCGAGGGCCCTGAGGCCCCAGATGCAGGTGGGATGAGGGCACAAGGCGACGGGAGGGACCCCACAGGCCCCCAGATGACACCGGCTGCCTGGCCGAGCCCGGCTGGCTCCATGGGGCCCTTCCCAGACCCGTTGGAGGAATCGAGGGGCCTGTTAGCGCAGATGTCACCAGACATCTGACAGTTTCACTGACCTCCGCTGCCATCTGACTAGAATTTAGATAGCGGGAAACCACTGCACTGGGGTCCGGTGAGGGCAAGGGCAGCCAGGTGGGGCATGGACCCCACACCCTGCACCCTGAGATGACGGCTGCCCCTTCACCCTGCAAAGGGCCATTCCCTGCGCGCAGCAGCACCCGTGCCTGAGCCCTTGCATCTCTTCCACAGACGACCGGTCGGAGCTGGAGGGCTCCACCCTGTCCGTGCTCTCTGCTGCCTCCACCGCCAGCGGCCTGCTGCCCCCCCAGGAGCGACTCCGGGAGAAGGCCTTCGAGTACTGCCAGCGCCTCATTGAGCAGAGCAACCGGCGTGAGTCTGCACCCGCCCCCCCACCAGAGGGATGCTAGGGCTGGTCGCGGTGGGGGGCTGGAGCCCCCGGGCAGCGCTGTGTCTTGGAGTGTCCTGTTTCCACAGCTAGTCCAGGGAGCTGGGTGTGTTGGGGCCTGCGGGCTCTCCAGGACTGTGACCCCAGCCCACATGGGGGGTGACTCTCCACCTTCCATCCAGTCCCTCTGCTCCCTGTTGTTGGCTCCCCGTCCTCTGCTCCAGCTTCCAGAGCATGGCCCGCTCTGGCTTGTCTGTGTGGATGCTGATGCAGAGACGGCTGGCTTTCTTGCTCTCCCCCAGGAGCCCTGAGGAAGAGGGACTCCGACCTGCAGAAAGCTGTGAGTCCCCAGCGGGCTGTTGGGGGGTGGAGCCGGCAGGCGCGTCGGTGGGCCCCTCCTGAGGAGCTTGGTCCCGCAGTGCCTGGTGGAAGCTGTGCTGGTGCTGGACGCGCTCTGCAGGCAGGACCCCTCCCTCCTGTACCGCGCCCTGCCCTGCCTGAAGGCCCTGCACGCCCGGCTGTGTGGGGACCCTCCCTGCGTGCGGGCGCTGCTGCCTGTCGCCCAGTTCTTCCTGAACCACGGTGAGCCCCTCCCCTGCCTGAGCCCCAGGGGCCCCACTGCTCGGCGCTGTGGCGGTTCCCTGAGGTCGGGCTCCTTCCCTGCGTTTAGAGCCGTGGTGCTGTGGCGGGCTGTGAGCCCGGAGGGTGGTCGTTTTTAAATGGATTGACACAGTGAATGGAAACGGCATCGGCTCTGCGTTGGCCTCAGGACTCTGCCACGGGCTTCATGAGTGCTCCATGGGCTGCCTTGGGACCCACCGGCGCCTTTCAAAGACTGTTTGGGTGGTTTCCACTCAGAGGGGTTGGTCTGAGGGGTCCTGACCACCACAGAGATGCTCTCGTGCCCTGGTGAGGACACCCTGCCCGGTGCCCGCCCGCCCTGATGTGCCTGCACCTTTCAGGTGAGGCCGCGGCCGTGGACTCGGAAGCCATCTGCCGGCACCTGTTCACCAGGGTCCCTGCCCAGCTCTTCCACAGCCCGGCGCTGGCCTTTGAATTCACCCAGTTCTGCAGGGACAACCTTCACCTGTTTGGCAGAAACCTGGGCATTCTCAGATCAAGCTTCCCCAACCTCTTTAAGGTACGGTCGGCTGTCCCCGGGCCAGAGAGGGTGCTGGGTGCCGGGGCAGGGCTGTGCAGTCCCCGGGCCCCCCCTCCGTGGGGCTCTGCAAGTGCTGGCTGTGACCACAGGGCCTGGGCGCTCGGAGGCCGTGGTCGGCAGCAGTAGAGGGGAGACTCAGGGAGACGGAGATGCCCATTCAGGACATAACAGCATCACGGTCAGGGGAAGACTCACGCCGGCCGCTCGGGAAGGCCTGGCGTTGTGGTCTTGTTCTAGAATGTGTACAGATGTTATCACCTGGGAGCTTGTCTGGCATGATCGCTCCTTTGGAGGCGTTGGCTTTTGCTGTGTCTTTGCGGCATGCCTTGGCAGACTGTTCAGAGTCAGCTGGAGATTTGTCCCTTCATTGGAGAAAAAACATCAGTGACAAGTGGCAGTGACTAATTTAATTGCTGCTACAGAAGCCAAATGAATTGTGAGAGAGAAAAAAGAAACAGGAGTGTTCAGACTCCTGGGCCACAGTGAAGTGGGAGGCTGGGTGGAGACCCCTGCCGGATGGGGGTCTAGGGCCGTGATGGGGTGACAGGTTGCCTGCAGTGGACATTCTGCCTACACACTGCCCGCTCCAGGGCTTCTCCCAGCCACCTGAGCGCCACCCTGTCCCTGCAGTTCCTGGCCTGGAACAGTCCGCCCCTCACCTCCGAGTTCGTGGCCCTGCTGCCAGCACTGGTGGACGCGAGCACGGCCCTGGAGATGCTCCACGCACTGCTTGACCTGCCCTGTCTGACCGCAGCCTTAGACCTGCAGCTCCGGTGAGCGCGCGCACCGCCAGCCGTGTCCCACACCCTCCCCTGCCCACCAGCTCGCTGTCCCCTGGCTGTTCCGGGGCTGGGCAGCGATAGGCCTCCCGAGCAGAGGGCCCCTCCCTGTAGCTCAGGCCCACATGAGGTCGCAGCCCCGGGGCCTCGGGCCCTTCCAAGGCTCCGCCCCACCTCTCAGGCGCAGGGCTTTGAGGGCCCCGCTGGGTCAGTGTGCTGTGGTGTGACGGTGACATCTGCCCATCTCTCTCTGACCACTGTGCCTGAAGGCAGGGGGCTGCGTTGGAGCCCGACCTCAGGCAGCTCTCTGCTCACAGGTCATTGCCAGCCGTGTCAGCAGAGAGGCCACTCTGGGACACCTCCCTTAGGACCCCCAGCTGCCTGGAAGCCCTCCGGGACCCGCAGTTCCAGGGTCTCTTCCAGTACCTGCTGCGAGCCAAGGCCAATGGAACCACAGAGAGGTTGGACCCGTGGGGCCTAGACCCCAGCACGGCACCGTGAGGGGCTGTGTGCAGTCACACGGCGCATGGCGTTGGTGCGTGTCCCAGGAATGGCACGGACACTCAGTGGGCCGTGCTGTGTCCCCAGGTTGGCGCCGCTCCACCACCTGCTGCAGCCCATGGCCAGCTGTGCCCGTGTGGTCCAGTGCGCCGAGGCCGTGCCCATCCTGCTCCAGGTGTTCTTCTCCGCAGTTACCCAGGTGAGCCAGCGTCCAAGGCCTCACAGACCGTGGTAAAGGGGCCTCGGCACGGCCCTTGACCTTGGCAGGGTTTCCGCTTCCACCTGGCAGAAGGGCCACCTCTTCAGGGGTCAAAGGGTAGTCACACACCAACGCCAGTCCTGGGCCTGGCCTTCCCGCCCGCCATCCTCACCCAGAACGCGCGCGTGGCCCCCGGGCCAGCAGAGACTGCGGCAGGAGGCGGGCAGGAGGCGGGGCCAGCGCGTCACTTTCGGCTCCCAGTTCGCTGACAGGTCCCTGACCAACCAGCTGGCGCTGCTGCTCCTGGAGAGAAGTGACTCGCTCTACCAGGTGCCGCAGTATGAGGCTCACGTGCACAGGTGGGTGCCCTGCCAGCCCCGGGAGGCTCCACTGCTGTAGCTCGAGCGCCCCAGCACCCCGGGTTCCACGACCCCTCATGTGGCTGTCGCGGCTTCACTTTCACACTTTGTCCCTTTGGTCACCACAGCGCCGCTCCCCAGGCAGGGCCCTCAGCAGCTTGCATCCTCCCACCCCGAGGTCCCCAGGCCCAGCCTCCTGGGTCACGCCTCAGACGCCAGTCCAGAATGCCCCACGTCCTTCCATCTCCCCGTAAGCCTGCTGTCTTCCGCGCTGCCAAGGTCCCTCTTGCACAGAGCCTTCCAGCCCATCTGTCCCGTGCTGAAGGCCTGACACAGGGGCTTGTTCATCCACTCGTAGCCTCAGGCCCAGGACGGTGGCGGCCCCAGCCCAGCCCCCTCCGCAGTGGGGCACTAGGTTCCTCTAGGACCGGAACTGTCTTCCCTCCCTGAAGGGAGCTGCCTCTGCCGGTGCTTCCCACTGGCACCCAGGCGCTAGGCCCGACTGAGGGGCCGTGGCTGGGCCGGCCGCAGGACCAAGCCCCAGGTCTTCTCCGGGCAGGGTCCTGAGCGCCCAGTTCCTGGCCCTGTGTAAGCTGCAGCCCTCCCTGGTGGTGGAGCTGGCGAGGGAGCTGCTGGAGTTCGTGGGCAGCGCAGGCGGCGTCCGCAGCAAGGGCAGCATGCTCACCTGCGTGGTAAGGCCAGGCCGGGCCCGTCCCTCCCTGGGAGGAGGCCTGGAAGGCACACAGCTGAGGCCTGTCCTGACCAGGTGTGGGCGGTCGGCGAGTACCTGTCGGTGTCCTGGGACCGGCGATGTACCGTGGAGCAGATCAACAAGTTCTTCGAAGCGCTGGAGGCGCTGCTGTTCGAGCTCACCCAGTCCCGCCCCTCTGCCGCCCTGCCCCCGTGTCCGCCCCAGGCGGTCGCCGTGCTCATGACCACGCTGACCAAGCTGGCCTCCCGGAGTCAGGACCTGATCCCTCGGTACTGCTTAGGGGTGGGGGGGCCTCCGGCGACCCCCTCGGGAAAGGGAGATGGGGTCCCCGCCCCCGGTCCCGGGACTCCGTCGGCAGCACAGCGTCTGGCCGGGTGGCTGCGCTGCGCTGGCCCCCCTGAGCCACTCCCCACTAGAGCTACACTGGCTGGGGCTGTGGCCCTGGGCCCCCCACGCAGACCCCTTTCCAGCGAGAAGTGCGTGTCTGACTGCTCGGCCTTCATCCCCAGGGTCTCGCTGTTCTTGTCCAAAATGAGGACCCTGGCCCAGAGCCCGGCCGTGAGCTCCGGGCACAGCGAGGCGGCCGCGGCGGCCGTCCGCACACGGGCCACCGAGCTGCTGAACCTGCTGAAGATGCCCAGCGTGGCCCAGTTTGTGCTCTCGCCCAGCACGGAGGTGTCCGAGCCCCGCTACCACCGCGACGCCAACACGGCGCTGCCCCTGGCGCTGCGTACCGTCAGCCGGCTGGTGGAGAAGGAGGCCGTCTCCTGCCAGGGCGAAGGGGTGGTAACGCCAGCGGGGGGCCCAGTGTGAGGGCCAGGCCAGCTCTGCGATGAGTGGCGGGACGGGGGTGTCGGGGCGGACCCACCTTCCCCAGTGCTGGGGGTGCTGCACCCTCTCGCCACCCCACTGGACTGTGTCCTGAAACAGCCCCTCTGGGCGCTGGACAGGAGGTGCCCCGTCTGCCCTGTGACTCCTGGTTCTGGAGAAAGGAGGAGGCACATAGCAAGTTAAACCTCCCTGTGGAAGCACCTGAAGGTGACCTGCGTCTTCCCTTGCCTTGCCCCGCCCAGCGGCAGCTGCCAGTGCTGGGGACCAACAGGCCACGCCCCGGGGCTGTGCCGCCCCTCAGTTCCGACTGCAAGGCTGAACCCCACTCGACCCCTGTGTCCTAGAGGTCCCAGAAGAACGTCCTCAGTGCAGGCAGGCAGCAGCGCGAGCCCCCAGAGGTGATGGCTGGGCTGGAGGTGCTGCCGCCTTTGCAGGCCTGGGACTGCACCGCTGGGAGAGGCAGGGCTCCCGGGACCAGACCCTGCCTCCTGGAACCTT
Source organism: Scalopus aquaticus (assembly GCA_004024925.1). Lineage (NCBI taxonomy): Eukaryota > Metazoa > Chordata > Mammalia > Eulipotyphla > Talpidae > Scalopus > Scalopus aquaticus. The sequence goes on along the minus strand of PVIJ01001277.1, from coordinate 153,095 downwards.
CCAGAGTCAGCTCCCTTCACCTTGCAGGGGACAGCCCGGCTGCCCCGCGCCAGGGTGTCTTAGCACAGTTCCATGAGCGTTTGAGTCAGAGGCTGCCACTGGGTTTTTTTTTTAAATATATATATTTTTATTGTTTTTTATGTCTTTTACATTTTGTATTCCCCTTGGGTAGCCCACCACCAATTCACCTGTGATCCATCTCCGTGGTCCCTTGTGTTCTTTTCTACTCCATTTTGTGCCCTTATCCTCCCCTCCCCCCGTCCCCCTCCCCACTGAGTGTCTCTCTTCTATTTGGTTTCCTTATAGTCCTGTTATAAGTGAAACCATTCGATATTTTTCATTTTCTTTCTGGCTTATTTCACTGAGTATGATCCCCTCTAATGCCGCTGGGTTTTGATTAATGCCCGTGGCTGCGTCCAAGCTGCACCCCAGCTGCGCCTGGCGCCGGGAGGGGCCCTGGCCACCAGGTGGCGCTGTTGCCCCGCGAGCCTCGAGCCCCAGCCGCCCGCCTTGGGCCACGCCCCCACGCTCGGGCTCTCCCGCCCCCTTCCCAGCCAGGCCCGAGCCGGCCCCCAGGCTCCAGGCTGTCAGACTGCGGGCTCTGCCATCACCCCATAGCCCCCATCCTGCATGGCCCCTGCGATTCGTGCTCATGGTTTGCTTCCAGCCAGCTTGACTTGTGCCCTCATTTCGATTTAGGGGTCTAAGTATTTCTTTTCGTTGGGCTCAACCACACATTTAAAATCACTTTTAAAAATAAATCTCATCCAGCATCTTGTAACTTGGCAGAGGGCGGCAGGTGGAATCGGTGCGGGACCTTCACCGGAGCAAGGTTTGGGGCAACGGCCTGCGCTCCCGCCTGAGCTCACCAGGGGGCAGCGCGGAGCTGCAAGAGGCCTGGTGCTCAGGGCGCACCCAGGACACCGCAGACCAGCACCGGCTGGCCGGGCCCCTGCGCCCCACACCTTCACACCAGAGGGGTCCTTTTGCAGCTGCCTGGTCTGGGTCGTCGTCCCCAGGGTCTCTGTTAAAGAGACGGACCCTGGCCACAAACCGGGTGCGCCAGGAGGACGGTATGTTCAATCCCCGGACCAAGCCCCACTGTCTCCCCTCCATCTGTGTGGCCCCATGCCCTCAGCCACTCTGCAGAAGGAAGCGGGCCTCCTGCCAGGGTCGGACCGAGGCCAAGTGGAAGAGGGCACAGAGTAGGAGCCTGCTGTGAGGGCCAAGTGCAGCTTCAGAGATCCAGGAGGGCAGCTGGTCAACCTTCTGGACTTTCCAGCATGTGGTTACCAAGAGCAAATGACACTGGGATCTCTCCCCCTAACCCTTTTCCTGGGTGTCCCCTGCTCCCGGTTGGGGGGGGGGGAGAAAGCAGTTAAAGCACACAGCCAGCACAGCTGCCCACGCTCTCCCAGGCTCTCCTGTGCCCGCCGGGGGCCCTGGGCAGCCCCCGCGCTGGCCTGGCACCACATTCACTAAGATTATGAAAGATAGTTTATTGAATCTAGACTTCTCCAGTAAAATCTTCAAACATAAAAGCTCTGTAACAAACATCACAACTTAGTGTTATCTGTCATATAAATAAAATATACACTAAGATGTACATTATGCACAGGTGAGGGACGTACCCACATGGGCACAGCCTGGTGGCTCGGCCCCCCCTAGGAAGGGGGCGTGCGGAAGCGGATTTTCTTGGCTGTTTCCACATCAGACTTGGCAACTAGGAAGCGCATCTTCTTTCCCCCATGTCTGATCAGATCCACAGCTCTGAAACGCAGGAAGGGGATGAGAACGGGACACAGGAGTCCTCAGCGAGGCCGGGCAGAGCCTCCTGAGGTGCCTGGGTGGCCTCAGCTTTGACCCAAGGCAGGGTCCCAACCCTGCTACCCCCAGACTGGCCCCTCCTGCCTCCCTGCCTCCCTCCAGGAAGGGGTACAGGCCACATAGAAGCGGGGTGGGGGTCAGCACCCGAGGACCTTGTGCTGAGACAGCGTGAGGGACACAGAGCCAAGAGGTAGAGCCTGAGGGGGCTGGTTGTCCACAGAGGCCGAATGGGGGGTCATGCCTCCATTTCTCCTCTCTAAAATGAGTCACCCACAGGAGGCTTGCCCTGCAGTGCCCTGGCCCTGGGCTTGCCCTGACAGCTTCCCCAGCATAGGCCGAGGCGGGTGCTGGGAGGGGCGTACCTCAGGTAGCTGACGCCTGTCAGGCTGCTGCCGTTCACCTCCAGGATGCGGTCTCCCAGGGAGAGCCGGCCATCGGCCGCAGCTGGGCTTCCCGGAAGCAGTGTCTGGATGTAGAGCCCCGGGGTGCCCAGGGGTGTGTGCTGGGGAGAGGCAGAGGCCTCAGTGCCCGGGATTTGGGGCCTAGCAAGGACCCCCTCCCAAGACCTGGCCTGGCTCAGGCTGGGCTCATGGGTATGGTCACCAAGTGATCTGCAAGAGCAGCACTGTCCCCCAACACTCTCCCCACAGGCCCAGACACCCCAAGGCCTGAGAATGGAGCTGGAAGCAGCTGCCACACAGAGCCCTTCTCTCAGATTCCACAGAGAAGCCCCCGCCTCTCGTCCTAAACCTTGGATGGGCCTCCTCCCTCCCCCGTCGCCTCCCTGTCGACCCCGCAAGCTGTGGGCCCTCCCCGGACAGGAAGGCCACCGGCCGCTTGCGGACTCACCAGCCCATCGATCAGGCCCATGCCCAGCCCGGAGGGGCCTCTCTGCAGCTCCACCACGAAGATGGAGCAGAAGTCCTCGGTGCTCGAGGTGACACTGGCGGGGGCCAGAGGGGCCTCATCCACGGGGGCTGCACGGTCTCCTGGGAGGGGGTGAGAGAGAGGGGTGGTGTCACACCTGAGCCCGGAGTCAAGCACCCAGGGAGTGCTGCCGCCTGCTTCTGCGCCTGCTTCTCCAGCTGGCAAAGTGCTCTGGAGGCTCCAGCAAGACACCCACCCACGACCAGAATTAGGGTGTGACACCCCCAAGTGCCTGGGTGCCCTGTGTGTGTTGCCCAGGATGCCAGGCCTCGGAGGTGCTGGTCCAGTGGGCTGAGGAGTGGGCTCTGTTCAGGCTTCCTCAGTCTCCCGACCAGCCCTAAGCTGCCTGCTCCCTCCGCCCAGACTCCTGTGCCCCTGCCCTCCGCCGCGCCCCTGCCCTCCGCCGCGCCCCTGCCCTCCGCCGCGCCTCTGCACCGGTCCTGCTCGGGATGGCGCCCTGCCCCGCCCCAGTCCAGCATGCGGTCGGCGGGGAGGGGTTCGCACAGGCCACCTGAGCCCCCCCTCCCCTCCCTGTGCAGCCATGTTCAGAACGTCTCCAGGTCTCGACCCCAGAAGGTACTGCCACCGGCCGGGCTGAGCCCCGTGTTGCACCCCACCCCCGTGTCCAGGCCCCGGTGTTTGCGGCAGTGCCGAGCGCCCAGGCCCGGCCTGTCTCCCGGACTGCACGTGGACCCCCCTAAAGGATGCCAGCAGGGGCTGGGCGGGGCCGCTGGCGAGAGCCTGGGGGCCGGTCTCACCTTCCGGACTTGTGCCCCGGGGGCTGTTCCTCCTGCCTTCCAGGAGAGCGCTCCCACAGATGCCGCCAGGTTCCGGCCAGTCGGCGCCGCCCGGCTCCAGGTCGAGGGGAGTGCTGGGAGGCGTGAGCAGGTACGAGGGGTCCGAGTGCAGGGGGCCAGCCTGGGAACCCCCACGGCCTGCGCGGCCAGGTGGCTGTCCTAAAGGACCCTGCGCCCGGGGAGCCCCCAAAAGAGGAAGAGCCCGAGCTGGGGCAGCTTCCCGGGCCTCCAGGGGTCCCTCGGGGATGGAGGACCGGCCCTGGGCAGGGAGAAGGGTGAGCGCAGCTCCCCTGCAGGGAGGGAGGACCCGGCGGGCAGCCTCTGGTGCAAGCGCCCCAGGGTCACGGGCTCCCTCCAGCCGCCCACGCAGCAGCCGGCCCGCCCCGCCCCGCCCTGGGTGGCACTGCCCGAGCCCACCCGGTATAACCGCGGCCACGGCACGGAGCTCGGCCCAGGTACCTCTTGGCACTCGGGCTGGGCAGGCCCACAGGGGCTGGGCTTGCTCCGCAGGCCCCACAGGAAGTGGCGGACATACAGGAGGTGCCGGTAGACGCCGTCGTCCAGGCGGGCCGTGTCCAGGTCCACCTGGAAGCCCTCGCTCGGCAGCACGATGGGGGGCGGGTTCTCGTAGGACTCCAGGACGTCCTCTGCGGGCGGGGCGGGGCCATGACTGGCCTGGCCGGGGTGGGGTCCAGGCCCGGGCGGCCGACCCCAGCCAGGCTCTGATTCCTCCTGAATCCTGTGGCCACTCAGGATGAGGCCCAGGCTCTTTCGCTAAGTGGCCCCTGCTGCCCACCTCAGCCTGACGTCTGCACCTGCAGCCACACCTGTTCCTCAGGGTGCGCCTGTGGCCCAGGCCCTGTGCCCGCATGTGTCACCCAGATGTGCCCACCGGGGACATGAGCACCTTCCAGTGACAGCAGGACAGACTGGCACCCTGTCCGCTCCAGGCACAGAGCCAGCCATGCTGAGGGCCCCGGAAATGGGCAAGGCAATGGGGCGGGGCAGGTGTCCCACGGCGGGCAAGTCCGGGGGCCATGGAGACGGCGCTGGGGGCTCTGCTGCCACCTGGGTCTTCCGTCCTTTTGTTCCCGGGGGTTTGGTCGTGTGACACACTATAATGTAGTGTAATGCAGTGAAGAGATGTGTCTGGTTTATAAAGCACACATACATGTATGCACATGCAGCCACACGCACGGATGAGTGTGCGCACGTGTATCCAGGCGGATATACAGGATGTGGTGCATATCCACATGCACACAGTTCACGTATGAATGTGTGTGCACACGGTGGGCAGATACCCAAGTGTGCAGGTGCGTGTGTTTGTTGCATGCATCTATCTGCATGTGTGAGCGTGGTGTGGCGTGGCATGCTCAGGAATGTTCCAGTCGAGCTTCAAGGTGGGGCCCCAATGGAGACACTGCTCTCTTCCTGGTGGGTCCAGCACCAGGTGAGGCCCCAGCCTGAGGCTCCGTGGGAGCTGCGGGGGACCTCCAGTCTGACCTTGGACCTGGAACTTGGGCATGCACTGTGGGTTCTTTGATCCACAGATATGGAGGTCCCAGATCCCAAGTTGGGGAGCAGGGTGGGGCCCCCAAGGAGGAAGATAGCCCAGGGCAGAGGTGCAGCCTCCAGGGACGTCCCAAGAGGAGGGGTGCCCTTGTCCCCCCCACGGTCCACTGGGCCTTTCCTCCTGCCCAAGGGGTCTCTCACCTGACTTGAAGGCGTCAGGGCTGTCCTGGGCGCCTGGCTCCCAGGCGCTCATGGGGCCCATGGCCGAGGCCAGCTGGTACTGAGTCAGCAGTCGGTGCAGCTGCGCGGGGCTCAGGGCAGGGAACGTGGCACGCAGGTCTGCCCAGCTCATCTGGGTGACAAGAGGGAGCTTGTGTCAGGGGTCCCTGCCGACACCCCGGAAAGATGCCTTCTGAGTGCTCTGGGGCAGGCAGAGTGCAAGGACTCCCTGGTGATGCCCCCAGCACCCGGGACACACAGGGAGGTCAGAAGGGGCTCGCCCACCTCCAGGCCGCAGCCCGGCACCCAGGGCCAGGGCTAGGGCCCGGGGGGAGGGGGGGGGAGCAGCTGCTCCCGGACAGCGCCCCAGCACACCACCCTCATGGCTTGAGAAAGGGGAAGACTAACAGGCAAGTTGGGGGGAAAGGAAACTGTTCCTGCCTCAAACTGTGCAGCGGGAGCCACCTTCAGTCAGCCCAGCAGCCAGGGAAAGGGGGGTCCCTGCACAACGTGAACACTGCGTGTGTGTCCCCCACCCCCGACCTCCGGCTCCTCATTCTGGGACTCCCTCGCCTTTCCTGTTCTCTGGAGTCCCTTTCCCCTGCTCTCTGGGCTGAGCCCCTCACTCTGGGAAGCAGAGCCTCCGGGAGCCCCCGGGAATGGGTGTGGGGCAGTGAGACTGAGCGGGCGTGGGACTCCTGAGGCCTGGTTGGCCAGAGAAGGCGCCGGAATGTGGGAGGCGGCTCCTGTCTGCTCAGAGAGGTCCAGAGGTCCGTTCTGCGGGCTCCAGTTCAGGATGTGGCACGTCACTCTCCGGAAGGCTGCGCTCCCCTCCTCGTCCTGAAACTCTCTGCCGGCTGGGTCAGGCCGCCAGCTGCCGCGCTTTCTCATCCATTGGTTGCATTTTAAGCTAGAAACTCCGGTGGTGCGAGGATGAGGGCTGCCTCCACTTATCTTACTGCGGGCCAGGCTCTGCTGGACGCCTGCTCTTTGATGGACCTGTAAATTGTCCTATCTTTCTTCCCCTTTCTGTTTCCGCTGGCTGGATTTTATGGGCAACACCAAGACCAGGGCTGCGGCTGCAGTGTCCAAAGTGAAAGACCAACAATTCCTGCCCTGGGGCTGGTGGGGGAGGCGGCCCAGCCCAGTCAGACTCCGATTCGCCCTGAGGCAGAGCTGCTGGTTCGCCCTGAGGGGGTTCTTTTTATTATTTCCGGGTCCTAGAAACCCTATTTCCCTCATTTCTGTAGCGGGGCTGGTGTCAGGTTCGCCCTGAGGGGGTTCTTTTTATTATTTCCGGGTCCTAGAAACCCTATTTCCCTCATTTCTGTAGCGGGGCTGGTGTCAGGAGGGAGCTCTGAAACTCTGCAGCCTGGAGGGGCCCCGCTGTGCTTTCTGGGACCTTCCTGACTATCTTCCCAGCCTGCTCAGATCTCTCATCTCTGTGGTCAGGCTTTTAATGTCCAAGAATTCTTTTTGTTCTCTTATTTACAGAATCCTGTTATTTAATGGAGCCTATATCCTCGCTTATCTTTATGACGAAATTGAGTCTTTTAAAAAGCTGCTGCTTCCTGAACTTCCCAGCTGCACTTCCCGTTCCGAGGGGGTTGGCCGGCTGCCGTCTGAGGCCTGCGCTGAGAGGCTCCTCAAGCTAAGCATGACTTTCACCTTTTTAAGAGGTTTTTTTTTATAAAAAGAATTTGGGACAGAGACTATATGTGGCCCTTTACAAAAAAAGTTTGCTGACCCCTGATCTGCAGCCACCAGCTTCACTGCCCCCCGCCTCTCTCGTGTGAGCAGCTTTCTTGGGGCTGGCTGTTCTGGCTCCCCCACAGCAGAGCTGAGAGTCTGCCCTGCAGCTCCCAGCCAGAGGCCGCAGGCCCTGCAGGCCCACTTAGGGGCTGTCTGGCTGGTTCCCTGCAGAGCCCCTCAGCATCCTCTCCCCTGTCTCTGGCAGCCCCCTGGGGCTTTGGGTCCCCCCCCAGCCTGAGTCTTGTGGTGTCAGGCTGAGGCTCTCTTCCTGGGTCGGTGGAGACCCTTTGTTTTACACAGGCTCTAAAAATAACCCCATCTAAGGCAGACAGAGAAGGGGGGTCACCCAGTGGTGTGGGTGGGGGAGAGGCAGGCTGAGAACCCAGAGCTCTTCCCTTTTGCACACATTGAGCACTGACGTACGACAAACACAGAAAACTGTACAACCCACGGACACAGCCCAGCCCGTCTGCCAAGTGCCCTGCCTGCCGCCCAGGTCAGGCCAGAGCGTGCACAGCAGTGCCTCAGAACGCGTGGGGTCCCATGTGTCCCGGTGGCTAGGAGCCGGGGTGGGGGTCCTGGATTTCCCGGCACCTGCTCCCTGCGCTGAGCTCAGCTTAGCCTGTGGCAGCCTGTGGCAGTGGCGGGCTAGTCCCAGCACTGTGCCCACGTCCTGGTAATAAGCGCGCCACACAGACACATTTCTCTCCGGAGAGCTGCCAGGTGCCCAGGGTGCCGCCCGCCCACCCCACGGGCTCTGGCCGCCCCTCCCCGGGCGGGGCGCTTCTCTCATCTCCACCAGCCCAGGGTGTCCGGCGCTGAAGCCCACACTTCTACAGTGATTAATGAAGCTTCTCGGCTTTCACGTGTAACTTTCATTCTTAGACTCTCTCCACATTCTGATGTCAAGGCGGAGCAGGCATTGCAAAACAAGATGAGATTGCTCATTTCTTTGGTTCTGAAAGATTTTTGGTGTGAATGGTGTTCCTTCCTTTAACATAGTTTAACCAGTCAATCCATGTGGACCTTGGGTCTTCTTTGTGGGAAGGTTTTTAGATAATAGATTAGATTTCTTTAAAAGACATTGGATCTCCAGATTTTCTAAATATACTTTTATCAGTTTTAATGTTTGTTTCATCTAAATTGTCAAAGTTATCAGCATAAAGTTGGTTTAATCTCCTCTCATCAATCTCTGCCTTGAGTCTGAGATTATCCGCTGCCTCGTGCCTGATGCTGGCAACCTGTGTCTCCCACTTGCGCTAAGCTTAGCAAAGAGCCAACTCCTGGCTCTACTGCTCTAAGTAAACTTGTATTCAGTTGTTCCAATCAGCTTTTTAAAGAACCAACTCTTGATTTTTTGCTTTCTGTACTATGTGTTCAATATTTTACTGATTTCTGCCCTTCTGATTCCCTTCCTCCCGCTCACTTACTTTTGCCATTCTTCTTGCTTCCCAAGCATCATTCCTACCTAGTCTGCTTTATTTTTTAACATAGTTACTTGAGGTTCTAATTCCTCCTCTTAGCACTACCTTACCTGCACCCCAGCTTTCCATGCATCTTCACGGTCCCTGACCCCCTTGAGCGGGAGGGGCTGAGTAGAGTGGGCGCTGGGTGTTCGGCTTTAAAACTAAGCAAAAAGCTCTGGCAGGCAGAGCAGAATGGACGGTGGTCTCACAGCGCCCGGGAGACAAAGACTAGCAATCGGGACCCCCGAGGGAGTGGACAGAGGCTCTCGGCACAGGCTCTCTGCCCTTCCTATCCCACACTCTGGAACTTCAGGACTGTAGCAAATGCCTTGATGGGAGAAGTTCCATGTGTGTCAGGACCCTCATGTACCTCAAGTTTGTCTCCCTGGCCTGAGATGGCCAGCGTAGTTCTGGTTTCTTGTGCCCCAGCTCTGGATGCTGGGTGGAGCGTGGGTTCTTGGCCTCGTTCTCATCCTGCTCTCAGTGATGCCCACGCCCCATGGAACAGCAGAGCGCGGCAGCCATCTGTGGCGTCATTATAGGGGCGACCTTCGTGCTGCCTGGTTTTGCCACTGGTCTCCCCTGGAGCTACTGCAGCCAAACGGGGCCCAAGCGTAAGGGCTTTTCAAAGCACTTATCATGTTATTTCTCTTTCTTAGCCCCCTCTTTGCCTTGACTTCTGGGGTACCTGGGGTAGCAAGTCCTAAGCCTTTGGGTGGCCTCATGGAAACGGGGCGATTTCTCAGGGATCAGTCTCTTCAGGCCGCAGAGCAGTCACTCTTCACCCCTTGGCCCGTTTCCTCCCAAAATGTTGTTTTATCAACTCTTCAGTTTGTGGGTCCTCGTGTAAAGGATTGCTTTACTCTTGTTGAGTGCTATTTTAGGAGAAAGCAAACTAAATTCACACGTTTAATCTGCTATCCATACAGTCTTCCCCATTTTCTGAATTTTCTCTAGTGAATCCATGTTTCACTTTTATAATAAAAATAACTTTTTTAAAAAGGCACTTGAGTGAGACAGAAGTTCCTGATGCGTGACAATTCCTAATGTCTGCTGAACAATCAGTAGTAGGTTCTCCATATCCTCTGATCGATCAAGGGCCCCTGGAGCTGCGGAGAGTTGTGTGGCCCCAGCGTGGCCACGGCAGGGCAGAGGTTTCACCACGGCTCCCTCAGAGGCGTGCTGGGAGGGCGAAGCGTGCACACCACAGCGCTCCAGCCGCAGCAGCCACTGCCGTCACTAGCGACGGTCACGGGTGCGCCAGGGTTTCTCTTGCGGTCCTTGGCTACGCTGGATTGCTCTGCTCTTGACACCACCCTGTCTGCTCATAAACCTCGTGCCACGCTGGCTGCCATGGAGTCACTCAGGGCTTCTCCTGCAGTCAAGCGAAGTAGCCGCCTTCCCTACTTGTTCAGACAGTCCTGGGCCAGGTGGCAGAGAAAGCAGATCTCATCCTGGGCCGCCCGGGAGTGGTCAGCGTCCCCACTGCCCCTCGCAGCTCACCTGGGCAGGAGGAGATCTCACTGGTAGACCACAGGCGTGATCTCATTGGTCACCTGTGGCAAGTGTCCTCAGGGAAGGTGGTGTATTAGTTCCCTTGCTGCTGCTGTAACAAATCACTCCGAGCTCAGCAGTGAACGTACAGTCGCACAGCTCTAGTCAGAGGCCAGCACAGGCCGCTGCCTTTGGCCAAGTCACGGTGTGAGAGGGCTGTGCTCTCCTGGAGGCTTGCGGGAGGGCAGACTCATTTTCTGCTCTTTTGGGTGGTCAGGATTCGGGTCTTGGCAGCTGCAGAATGGCGGCCCTGTTTCCATGCTGGCTGCCACTGAGCACCAATCCTGGTTTCTAGAGGTCACTATGCTCCTTGGCCCTGACTCCTTCTCCATCTGCGGAGTCAGCAAAGCGGGCCAGTCCCCCTTTACTTCTGTCTTGTCTCCCTGACCTGCTCTTCTGTTTTTAAGGACAAGGGTGGCTCACTGGAAACGGAAGGTCGACCCCTCTGGCCTCATCTTGGGGTCCCTAACCTTAATCACATCTGCAGCGCTCCCTGGCCATGCGGTGTCACACAGAGTTGCAGGTCGGGGACAAGACACATCTCTGGGGTCGTAGCTACCTCCAGGGCAGCGGTCAAACAGCAGCTCTCACGTTCTCTGAGGCCCAGAAGCCAGGGTCACAGCTCGGGCCTGGCTTGTAAGCAGGAGACCCAAGAGCAGCCACGCGTGGGCCCCACCCCCGGGCCCTCCTACCTGGATGAGCTGGGCACTAGGAGTGGCCAGAAGGTTGAGTGTGCAGGAGAGTTTCTGGAAGAAGCACTCTGCAGCGTCCCCACAGCCGGCACTCCTCGTCCACTCCAGGAGCTGCTGCAGGCGCGCACAGGCCTGGACGCCTCGGGGCCAGTGGAAGCAACTCAAGGAGGGGCCTGGTGGGGGCGGGGGGTGGTGCTGTTCAGGCCGCTAGTAGCTGTGCTGCCCGCCCTCCCCCAGGGGAGCCAGATCCCAGCTGCACCGGGGCCTGCCCTCCCCCACTGCAGGCCAAGAGGACAGACAGGAGAGCATGCGTCAGTTTCCAAGGCAACCAGCCAGCTTCTGGGTCCCTCTCTGGGTGAGGTGGGTGGCATGGGCGGTGAGCGGTGGAGGTGGCAGGACAAAGGGATGGGACTGTCACTGAACCCCAAGTGCAAAAGTACTGTTCCAGGTCTGCTTGACACCCCCTTGTTCCCACCCCTCCCTGTGGGCTCCATCCCAGCCCGGGAAACCCACATGAGTGAGATGTGTGCCATGGCCTGTCCCACTCTGCTCTCCCAGTCCTGCACCCCAGTAGCACCCCCAGGCACCGAGGCAGATGGAGAAAGCTGGCAGTGAAGAGGGCGGGCGACAGGCCTGAGGGCCAGGTCGCTTTCCTAAGCCTGCTCCAACCACGTCCAGGGGCCCCTGGGCTGTGGCTGGACACAAGACACCAGCTCATTTCTACAGCACTGAAGGACTGTTCCCACAGGGCCACTTCCTGGGCAGCACTTCCTGCCCCTCTCTGGACATCTCTGGACTCCCTTGGACCAGATGCCCTGGCCAGGGCAGGAGCTGGGTATTTTCCACAGAAGGGAGTCTCAGCCGCGGGCCCTCACCCTTGTCCAGAAGCTGGTTGAAGAGTAGAGTGCTGGAGAAGAAGAAGAGGTAGGCCAGCACCTGGGAGGCGATCTCGGGGTGCACCTGGAACTGCCGCAGGAGGTCCAGAGCCACCTGGTAGATGGACACGACACGGCGCAGCTCCTCGGGCAGCTGGGGGGCTGAGCACCAGCTCTCCCGGAGCTCCATCTGGAAAGGGGGGCACTCCAGCAGGGCCGGGAGGCAGACGTACAGGGACTGTGGGAGGGAGACAGCAGCCATTGCAGGGAGCCCGCTTCAGCCCGATCGCCCAGGCCGGGCGATTCCACATGCGCAGTGCATCCTGGGGGCGGGGCAGCAGGGAAGGGGGGATCCCGGCCCTTCTCCCTCAGGCCATCTCACACCCTGCCTGCCTCTATTCCAGGTATGACCTCTGCTAAGTTCTGAGGCCTAAGGCTCTCTCGATTTCCCAAGGACGGCCAAAGGGAGCCCTGAGAACACACCTGACCCACCGGCGTACCTTGGAGACGTAGTACACGCACTGCTGAAAGGCATACAGGATGACCTCCTCCAGCACCGCCATGGCCTCCTCGCTGGCCGTGAGGGTGCAGGAGAACAGGGACTCCTTTGAGCCTGCAGGAAACAGCGACATGGCCAGTGACTGCGGGCAGGCAGGCCTGGGCATGCAGGCAGGAGCCTTCCGGGCTAGCAGAGCCCTCAAACACCCCCCGCCTAAGCGCCATTGTCTGACACTCCCATCTTGCATTTGGAAAACGTGATAACTCACAGTCACAGAGCAGCCTGGGCAACCCCAGCCTGCCTACCACACCTCGCCCAGGGGTCCCGAGATGCTGGATGAAGTGCCACGAGCAGGGAGCTTCCAGGCTTTTCCAAGCACAGGGCTCTGGATATGTATTCTCAGAACCAGCTGCCCCAGCTCTTCCCACTCGGGATGCAGGTCGAGGAGCCCGTCACTTGTGGCATCATGGCGTGTTTCCAAGAAGGGAGAAGCCAAAACACCTACGCCCCATTCCCCTCCCAGCACCGTGTCAGCACAGAGCAGAAACCCAGGCTCCCGGCAGCTGCACGGAGGACGCCCTGCTCGATGCAGCGCGCTGGGAACAAGAGGCCTGGTGGGTGGTCTCCCCAGGCTGGGGGGAGCAGCCCAGCAGCAGAGACTGGGGGCGGGGGTGCACCTGCTCAGGGGTGGGGAGGAGGGACAGATGTCAGCGGACCCCAGGTGATTCCTTGCCTCTGGGAGGGTATGCCGTAAAGAAGACAGGCCAAACCAGCAACATGGTTCCTGAGGCCAGAGGCCCCCAACAGGGTGCAATCATTGCCAGTGGGCCTTCCAGAAAGTGGGCGCATCTGCTGTCACAGTAACTTAGGGAAGGAAGGCACACAGGACACCCCGCCTTTGTCCTTCTCTAAAATCCTCATCTCTCCTTACAAGGAGCTGAAGGCAGCTGGCCACGGCACGATGGTCCAGTGCAGTCAGACATGGCCTTGGCCTGAGCTATGTCTCAGGCCCTCCTGCTGCAGCCTCTTGAAGGAGCCACTTGGGCCACAATGTTAGGGCTGGAGGGTGGCACAGGATGGGCCGGCTCGCTGAGCACTAAGCTGGCCCCCAGGAGCACAGGGGCCCCAGCGCCAGCGGCCTGCAGACACTGACAGGATGCACCCCCACGTGTAAGCGCCGGACACGCCGTCCGCCTCCGCGCGTCTGGCTGCTCACGATGCGTCTCCTCCAAGGGCTCGGGGCTCTCCTGCCTCTCAGCCCGGAGCCTGCCAAGGGTTCACTCCCCAGGAACCCACCTACACTGGTAGCCAGAGGCCTCCCCAACCACCCTGGTGTCCTCCCCAGGTATGTGGGTGTCATTTGGGGGTGGGGTGGGGATTTGGGTGCTCCCTCTCCCTGCAGCCTCACTTTGGGGGAGAAGAAATCAGGCGCTTGAGGGGCCCTGGGTCTGGGGGTAACGAGGCATCTGACAGGCTGCTAGGAGTGGGCTGGCTGTTCCCTTGCCAGCTGCAATACCCCTTACTTATGGAAGGCTCGAGGCCTACAGAGAAATCAAGACTGGCCTCACAAACAATAGAAGCCAGTGGGAACGGGACAAGAAACTGGCTCCAAAGCCTTTCAGTGGGATGTGGCCTTCAGGCTGCCCATGTGCCGGCTTGTCTGAGAAAGCAGACCTATACCCTCCTCTGTGGGGGAGGGAGGGAGGAAGGTTTCCTGTTCAAGACGGGGAGTGGCAGAAAGAGGAGGTCGCAGGGTTTCACAAAGCAAAACCACAGCAGGCTCCCTGCATATGCCACATGGATTTCCAAGATGCCATTTCCAAACCACATGGAAAACTTCTACTGGCAGTTGAGCTCTGCGGAGGCGCTCACACTGGCCTCCCGGAGGGTTACGGGCCTGCAGCCACCAACACCCCCTCCGCCTCCCTGCATGCTCTGGGGCCTCCAGGGCCGAGGCTGCCCCATGGCACCTGAGGGCCCTCCCTGAGATCCACAGGCACGGCACAGAGCTGCCAAGACTCACAGGACAATCTTAAATGGATTAAGCACCCCCCTCCCCCAACACACACCCACATGCGCACAGGCACCCACCACCGTCCTGGGCTGAATGTCCCTCTGCCCGTGTGAATCAGACCTCTTGGATAAGAGGTTCGGATAAAAAAGATTGTTTGGGGAATGAAAACAGCAGTTTTTCCAGCTTTCAGGACATGACATCTCTGCTTTTAGAATTCTTCCCACAGATATTTCCTGCCGAAGGTCAGGAGGCCGGGACGCTGATGTGACCTTGCCTTCGCCCTCTGCTCGGTATTATTTTTCCTCCACATCTCCAGCACTAGGGACATTGTTTCGGAGGCTCAGATCCTGTGGTGTCCCCACTGCGGGGTCCCCACGCGAGGAGTGAGCTCTCCCTGCACCAGCACCAAGCGGCCAAGCCCCAGAACTCCCCAGACAAAAACAAACTTCCTCTAAGACCAGGCAGCAGCAAAAAAGCAGACCCTCCCACCCCATCCCAGCCCCACCCCAAGCAGCTTTTCTCATGAAAATCAGCCCAACAAGGTGCCCTCCTGGACACAGCCGGCAGACCAGGAGGCAGCGGCACAGGACTGTGGGAAGCCCCCCACAGCAGTCTGAACAAGGTCTAACGAGGAGGCCAGGACTCGCAAACGCTTCGTGCAGTGGCCACGTGGGGGCAGTCTCTGGCTGACTGCTGTCCTCTGAGCAGAAGGGTCTCCCCGCAACACCAACACCTGACATCTCGCTCGGAAGGAAGACAAGGCTGAGACCGGCAGGGACAGGAGCGGCTCCGCCACTCAGGACCTGCTGAGCTGGCTGCCAGGTCGGCCCTGGGAGCTGTCGGCCTTGAGAAACAAGTGGGGCTGGAGGCCTGGCAGGGAGGGAACGTGGGGCCGCAAGCACTGGACTCCAGGAGCTCCCGGCAGAAGGCCCTGGGCTGCGGGAACAAGGTGCTTTGGAAACTGACTCCGGAGCCAAACTCTGCACATGTGGGGAGACAGCGGGGAGCGGGTCTGCTTCAGACCCAGCATTGGGGACAGAGAGTAGTGTACCAACCTGGAAAATACAACTAATGCCTTTCACAGTGTCTAGCCAGGGAACAAAGGACCAGAATGCCCACTGGGCCACAGCAGACCCCAGCACCTCAGGCTGACAGTCACCTCTGGGGACATGGCTGGGCAGAGATGCTGGGCGGCCTCTGCAGACCCGGCGCACAGGGAGCCTCGGCTGCGCCCCGCCCTGCCTGCCCAGCGCCTCTCCAGCTCTGAGGGTGCCTCCCAGCGCCATCGGAACCTCCACTGGCAGGACGGCCAAGAGACGCTGCTCAGGATCCCCGATGGCTCCGGGGACAGGCTGGGACCAAGCTGAAGTCCCAGAGAAAGGAAGGAAATAAATGAGGGCTGTGTTTCTGCACACAACAAGACTGTGGGGGGCCTAGACCAAGCTCAACCACCCAGCGCTGGGCAACCAGCTGTCACGTCCTGACCCACCACGGAGAGTTCTGCTACTCCCGCCTGGCTCAGTCCAGGGCAGACCAGGCCTCTCCTGCCCCACACAGCCCTCAGCAGAAACATACCAGCTAAAACCCCAGTGGGGCCCTGGGGCCTGGCAAATGCCACTTTCTCCACGAAGCCCTCCCAGTCTGCCCCTGTCAGAATCACTCTCCCCCTTAGAGTTTTCCGCACTTTATACTGTATTTCATAATTCTAAGATGCACAAGGACACTGAAGCCACATGGACTGTACATACATGCTTAAGTTTTTCAGCTCTCAGCACTTTATCTCCTCTGTGAAATAGTGGAGCATCTCGTGAGGGATGGGGGCTGACACACCCCCAGGCCTCCCCCAGGCAGAACACACCTTTCCCTCGGGGAAGCCCCATCGAAACTTCGCCCCGTCCAGCTCCACCCCACCCAGCTCCGCGCTGAGACAGCAAGGAGACGCCGCTCGCGGGCACCAGCCGTACCTGTGACATCCAGCTCCTCCTCCAGGCTCTGCATGTAGAGCGGGCACTTCTGCTGGATGAAGTACAGGAGCTCCACGGAGTTAGCCATCCAGAAGAGGATGTGCTGCAGGTCGGGCACCAGCGCAGCCATGCTAACGCTGGCCAGGGAGATGGGCTCCTGGCTACCGAGACAGAAAGACCGAGTGACCCGGGAACGACCGCCCTGCTTACCTCAGTGCACACTGCAAGACCGCCGCCAGCCCACCGCGTCGGGCCGGGGCGTCAAACACAGAGACAGAACCCGCCAGAGCCTGAGAGGCTGACAGGGAGCGGAGCCGGCTCCCGCAGAGCTCAGCAGCAAGGAGCCACAGCCAGCGCAGACGGTAAGTCAGCTCCCTTCTCTAAGGGGTCAAACGGTAAAGTAGCTGTGAACGGTAAGGACAGCTGTATCCTAGCGTGTGCCGCAAGGAAGCGGGTACCTGAGTTGTCGGAACAAGAAATATGAATTTAATGTATATTTACAATGAATAGGCGATGGGAGTTTCAGTGTATTCAGACATGATTAACAGAGGAACTAAAGGAACAGCAACACAACTATCTGGGAGGAGCCCAGGCAGGACCAGCTAAGTAGCACCGAAAGCAGCAGGAGGTCAGAAGATAATGTCCAAAGTCCAGGAATCAAAGGCTGGCCATCAAGGCCTGTTATTTGAAGATTTAGAGGTAGTTCTAAGAAAAATCAAAAACGGTCAGAGTGACTGGAAGTTGCTTCTGAGTTCCGCCTGCAGTAAGGTTTCCATTGCAAATTTTCTTCACTGTTTTTTTTTTTTCTTCACTGTTTGAGTCATTCACCAAGGAAGAACAGGTGTCACCCAGGTTGTCAGAAAGAGCCTCCAGGCGTTGGCACAGAGCTGGGCCCTCCCCTCCCTCCCGGGCCAGGGCTCTTCCGGGCACCATGGTAGAGTCAGGGCCGTCTGCTCCCTGACGGCAGCCTCCGAGGGCCCACTCTCCTGCCTCCCGCGCAGCAGTCTCTGAGATCCAGGATCAAGTGTCTGTGCGTCACCAGCGTGCATGAAGCTCCCTGGCATGGCCCCAAACCCGCTCCTGAGAAGTTGTGGTGGATATGGCAGGACTGGGCCACACCACAGAAAATTCCTCTATTTAAAACGCCATCATGCTCCTCTGGCCAAGGCCACCCACAGGCAGTCAGCTCTTGAGCAGGACCTGTTGGAGTGTTTGGGCCCCGGGGCTCCGGCAGCCCAGGGTGTCCTCAGGTGGACACTGATGGCTGGTAGCAGAGATCCATTTTGAAACAAATCAAACCACCAGATGTGCCTTGGGGGTGTCATCCAGCTGGCTGTGCCAGGGAGCCCTCACCGCCTGTGCTTCTCACTGGGGATTCTGAGAGTGTGCCCGCGGCAGCGCCACTCCCAGGCTGGCAGGAGCAGACTCTTTAATCCCTCCCAGCAGCCCAGGAAGCCGACCTCACAGTGTCACCGTACCAGAGGTTGTGGGGGGTCAGGCCTACTGGGGCCATACAGGTGGGGGGCTTGTGAGGAAGCCCCTGGGAGGGCTGAGGCCCCCGCAGGCTCCCTTCCTCTTTGGGGCCTGTAGTTGTGTTGTTCTCACTGATGGGATTCACTTTTGTGGACGGTGTGACCCCACTGGCTACCTGCTCGAGGGGAGGAAGCACGGTCAGACCCCGCCTCCTTGCTCTACCTCGAAGCAGGCTTGCAGCCCCACCTCCACCCCACTTCCCCACTCCCCTGCTCATGTTCCAGGGCTCCAATGCTGTTCTCCGTACTGGTTTGAATGACACAGACATGCGCACAAGCATAAAGTTTATATCATTAAAAAAGGATTAATCTGGCTCTTCAGAGCTTCCTTCTATTTTGTTTTCAACATGCATTCTCCATTTCAGACAGACAGACTTTTCCTGAAAAATAAACAGCCAGCTGGAGTGTCGGTGTCAAATCCAGTGGGGCCAGCAGCAAGGACAGACCCCTGCCAGCCCCTACCAAGCAGTGGGCCACAGACAAAGTGCATGGCCTGGCCCACCTTCAGGCAAGCACCGAGTGGGGGTGACAATTTCATGGCTATGACACCAAAGGCAAAGCTTACACAGCAAGGAAACCATCAGCAGAGTGAAGAGGCAATGGACCGAACAGGAGGAAATATTTGCAAACCATTCTTTAGATAAGGAATTCATTCCAAAATATGTAAGGAACTCCTACAACTCAAAAGCAAAACTCTGATAACCCAGTTTAAACACAAGCTGAGGACCTGAAGACAGTTTTCCAAAGAAGACACACAAATGGCCAACAGATACACGTTCAACATCACTGATCGGCAGGGAGAGGCAAACCCAAAGGGCAGTGAGCATTTGTCACACCTTCAGGATGGCTATTATTAAAAAGACGAAAGTCAAAAGGTGCTGGCAGGAAAAATTGTGGAAAAATTGAACCCCAAATTGCACTACTGGGAATGCAAAATAGTGCAGTCGCCGTGGAAAACAGTACAGAGGGGCCTAAAATATAAAAAGTGGAACTGCCACATGATCCAGCCACTCCACTTGTGGTATTTATCCCACAGAATTGAAAGCAGGGTTGCCAGGAGATGGCTGCACCCCATGTTCACCACAGAGCTACCCACAACAGCCAGGAGAGGAAACAAACTAAATGTCCATCAACAGGCGAATGGTAGGAGATGAGCATCGTGCAGCTTTTAAAAAGGAATTTCTGCAGTCTGCAGCCACAGGCCAGCTGCACAGGACATGGGGTCCTGCTTATGTGAGATCCTCACACAGTCAAACTCATGGAATCAGAGGTTACTATGGACTGGGGGGAGGGAGATGGGGAATTGTAATCAATGGGCATAACGTTTTAACTGTGCAGGATGAACAACTTCTGGAGATCTACTGTGTGATGTGCCTGTGGTTACACCATACTGGGCACTTAACACAAGGTGGCTCTCATGGTAAATGTTCTTACCACAGTAAAATAAAAATAAACCAAATCAGTGAAGGCCTGATACAAAGTTCCTTTCATGAAAGTCCATTAAGGAAGCAATAGAAATTTACTAAAAACAAAGTTGATGTATTTTTAAAGCTAATGACAATGAAAAGAAATTCAAAATATTCTCAAAATAATTCATGAATCAAAGAGGAAATTAAAATAGAAATTTTGCAAGAATAAGGAAGTAATAAAGAGGTAAGTGGAATAAGAATCGAAGAAAAGGAAAAAGAAACAGTAAATCTTTTAAACAAGTAATAATCAACAAATTCCCGGGAAGATTAGTCAAAGGGGAGTGAAAAAGAGAAGCACAATAGCAATTGAACAGGGGGTGTCACTGCAAATATATTAGAGATGAAAAAAGACATAGAGGATATAACAAACAATTTTATTCCAGTAACTTTGAAACTCTGTGTAATAGATGATTTCCTAGAATGTAAAAAGCACCACAATCAACCCAAGAGGAAACAGAAAGCTAAATAAACCAAAGCTCTTTAAAGAAATGGAGGCGGCTGAGGCGCCCCTGCCCACTCGCAGAGGGCTTTCCACAGGTGACCCGAGCGAGTCCCTGAGGTCCAGGGTCCAGGTGATCTAGACAACGAAAACGGACCAGGCTGCTCAATTCCTTTTCTGTGAACCTTGTCAATCGAATCAGACCAAACAATCGATAGCAAAAATATTAACACAAAACCAATTTTACTTAAGTATTTAGATGGGGGCCTCCCTGTGGCCTACGGGTCAAATGTCAGTGCAGTCACCAATACAGCCAGAGTCTGATCCCCGGCCAGGGAGCTGACCCCTATGGCGCAGCAGCCCTCTCCTGTCTCCCTGCTGTTCCCCTCAGCAGTGTATTTCAGTAGATCCATCTGTTCTGCTCTGGTGAATCCTCTCATCCCCCACATCTCTGGCCTACACCCCAGTTCTTCTACTAAAAAAAGAGATTATTTAAAGAAAAAAAGAATCAGATGAGAAATCCTAATTAAAATGTCGACAAGCATGCCTTATCATGCTGGAAAAAAATGGCCACGAACAGCTCCATTTCAGGAAGTCAATCATGGCTCAGAAGACCTACTAACATGGCGCTCACATCCACAGACTCACAGGAAAAGCACTTAATCAAATTCCATGGCCACTCGAAACTGAAAAAGAGCCACACAGCAGGAAGATCTGAAGTAAGTTCGAAAAAGTGTTGAAGTTAAATTCAGGTGTGGGTTCATGGGTGACTGATAGATTTTGTAATTATCTGTATTTTGGAAGAGATTCATATGTTAAAACAAAAGAACATTTGGAGGGAAGGACACGGGGCTTTTTTAGGCCCCAACAACGCAAGTTCTGGAAAGCAGATGGAGCCTACAGCTACCGAAAGGGAGGCCTGGGGTCTTCGTGTCTGCCAGCATGGGCTTGGGGCAGATAGAGAGGCTGGCAGGAGCCCCCAGCTGTCTGCACCTCACGCTGGGGGAGCCAGGCTGGGCCTCCCACCTGCCACTTCCTCTCAGCCCAGCTGCCCGGGTCATTCCTGGCTTCCTGGAGGGAGCTGGGGGTCAGGCGCAGACTGCTGTGAGAGGAGGGCTCTGCGGCCCACTTGCAGCCTGGGGGGACAATCAGAGATGCTCAGCTCCCGCTCCACGCCGGGCTCCTGTTCTCTGTGCCTCTAGTTCCAATCGTTAAAGCAGGAGGAGAACAACACTTCCTCCTGTTTCCCTTACAGCAACCGCGACGATGACAACAACGACACACTTGCCCCATGTGCATCTGCGGGTGAGGCGCGGGCCGGGATGAAGGAGCCGCCGCGGACCACGTGTGACTAAGGCCGTGCGCCTCCCTCAAAAGGGGCAGCGACCCCCGCCTTCAACTTGGCTCTCCCTTGGAGCGTCGCACCTTTGGGTGTGCCTTAAATGGGATGGCTTAGCTGCACGCGCCTGTCTCCCTCCACTTCGCTGCCACTCTGTCCCGATAAACCCATCACACACTGAAAACATTGACGTCGAAAATGCACTCAGTACACCTAAGCTACGAAGCCCACAGGAAGAGCGGATCATTTCAAGCCGCTGTGAGTCAGACCAGCCTAAGTGGAACCACGGCGAGCCCCGGCTGTCCGGGCAGCTTGTAGGCGGCTTTCCGGATGCTCTCCTGGCTCTGGACTCTGGACACAGCGACCGTGATGACCAGCCACAGCGGTCCGTTCCCTTCCACGCACGGCGGCTTCCAGCTCTTCTGTCTGTGGGAGGCGTCTCCCCAAAGGGTCTCCCCTGAGTGGGAGTCTTCAGTGGCAAGCCAGGGCATTAAGGGTGGAAATGGTGCTTTTTATGAAACAGATGTCTGGGAGCAGAAACTCTGCACTCCCTCTACCAGGACTTGGACGTCTTCCTAAAGAAGCAGGTGCGGATTCACAGGATTTGTGGGGGAGGGACAAAAGGAGGAGACTGTAGAGGGGCTCTCACCCTCACTCTCAAGGATGCTCTGGAGAGACCCCCAAACACCGAGCTTCCCAGAGTGCTGACTACAGAAGAGGAAAAGGCCACACTGCGAGGAGAGGACAGTTTGGCGGATGCCAGAGCTGCCCCCATTCTGGCTCCGCAGGGAGGCCCTAGTGGGAACTGCCGCCTAAGGGGAGGTACGAGGACAGCATACTCACAGGTGTGCCTGCTTCTCCGCTAGCTCTTTGGTTTTCTCCTACAATCAGAAAGGGGGGGAAGCAAACATGAGAAAAACAGGATACCACCAGGTGTGTTCAATGAGAACACTGTCAAGTTCATGTCACACCATCCCCATGAAAACAAGGCCCTTAGCTGCAGACATCCTGTGCTCTCGGACTAGTTACTCTAAGCTGTGCTGGAAAGAACAGTTTTCCATTCGCTACAGCTATCTTCCCGTGCCATTTCTGAGGGTGAGCCACATATTTCCGACAACAGAACTATTTCACAACCATCTAGCTTACATAACAACCAGGCATTTAAGAACTAGGGCAGGTCAAACAGCTTGTAAACGCCAGCATGAAGACCCTACTAGCACGCATTGTTATGCTGGACAGACACATGGTCAAAGGCCCAGCGATAATGATTTGCTGAATATGTGCTTGAATATTTATAAATACAGTTAAATGTCGCAACAGACTCAGGGCTAGCCAACATTTTCTGTCACTTTTAATCAAGAAATGATGCCTGCTTTAGTAGCAAGGTGTTCTCGGCTAAGTGCGGCCTGACAGCGGCTCTGCTACTTGTTCTGAGAGGCGCACGATTGCCCACACATCTGACGAGACATCCGAGGGTGGGGAGTGGAGAGAATGCTCTGTGGACGCCCAGGATCACTTACGGGGGCCCTCGAGGATCTGGCTGGGGGGTGTTCGTCCACCAAGAGGGAAGCACAGACTTGACCTTAGGTAAGGTAGTCAACCCCACAAGCCTCAGTTTCCATGCCTGAAAATAGGGCACAAGGCCAATCCCAGGGGGGCTCTCTGGGAAAGCTACTCTGGCTGGAACCTGGTTCTCCATCTCCCCTTCCCCCTCCACCACCATGCTTCTCAGCCCCCCTTTCCTCAGTTTCCTCAACTGTGATGTGGGACATAGTACCGACATCGGTGGTGGCGGGGTGAGAAATCAGACAGTGTGTGATTCACTGGAGTCTGGCACAGAGCAGCCTTGGAAAAGGATGATTCGTGTGGAAATTCACAACCTCCAGCATCAGGCCACCACTGGCCGTCTCATCAGCACGGACCTCACCTGCCTCACACACACAGACAGGAAGTGAGCACCCTGGCAACGGCACTAACATCTAGCTCCACTCAGGGCCCCACGGTGGGCCGCACAGGTGGCCCATGCAAACCTCTGGAGGTGGCAGCCCATGCTGGCTTTTGCCTTTAAACTTGCAAACATTTTAAATGGAGATTGTAACAGATGCATCTGTGCAGTTTCTAAACAGCCAACCGGTCCTTTCTCCATGTCTGCCCCTGGGAGGCACGACCAAGATGAATGGGGTCTCTGAAGGACTGTGTGGCTACCAGCCACCCCAGGGGCCGCTGGGGCTCCAGCCAGCAGAGGGGCAGGAAGGGACGAGGGCCCTGAGCGCTGGCCCGGGCGGCCTGCCATTGTGCTCATCCAGGCCCGGCCCTGCGGGGCAGGCTGCCCATGCACGTCTGCTCTGCCCCAGAGGACGGCTGCCAGTGCCTGCAGCCATTTCTGGGAGGGGAGGGAGCTTCTGGCAGGGAGGCAGGGGTGCTTTCAACCCCTACCCTGCACTGGTCAGCCCCACAGCAGGGAATTCCACCCAAATGTTCATGGTGTCTCTGCCTGGAGACCCTGTCTTTGAGGAAAGCTTTCAATGTGCAAACATCACAGATCTGTGCCCCCACTATCAAGCTGACAAGGGCAGAGGCGCCCAGGTCAGATGGGGCTCGGGCTCTTGGCACCTCCTACTGGGCACATGACCCCTGAGGTCGAAGCGTCTCAGTGGGTGCCATGGACTCCCTGTGGTCCTGCTTCTCCTGTGCGCGACGGGCAGGGACGGCTGGCCCTCTGCTAGAGGCGGCGCTCACACATCCCCCGACCAGTCAGAGCTCCCGCCTTGCTCCTCCCACAGCCCACGGACAGACCCTGGACAGCAAAACGGCCCTGCCCACGACTGACCCAGACTGTCTCCCGTATCGCCTTGGCAATCTTGAGCAGGAGCTGCCCGAAGGAGCCTGGCTCGAGGCGGGTGGCGGAGTGCTGGATGCAGAGGCAGAGCAGGAAGGCGGGGGTCAGCTTGTGGTCGTCCCCACTCGGCTCAATCAGCGTCAGGATCCGCTGCAGCAGCATGTCCTCCATGTCGGGCTCAAACTCCAGGTGCAGCTGCCGAGGCCGGGGGAGGGCCCTCGTGGAGGTGCCCCGGGCCCGCAGCACAGCCCCGCACATCCTGCAGCTCTGCGGCACGGCCCGGAGGCGGGCCAAAGCCTGCGCGGGCAGCACCGGGGCCTGTGCCGGGTCCTTGAACAGCAGCAGGTAGTAGAGGCCCAGGGACAGCAAGTCCCCATGGTGCAGCGCCACGGCCCGCCCCCCCACCTCCGAGAAGTTGACAGAGATGGGCGCCCCGGGGATGGGCTCCAGGACCAGCCAGGCCCCTGAGTCTCTGCCTGAGGGCTGGCACCTGCGGATGGTGCAATGCAGGGGCAAGATGTCGGGGGCCGACAGGCTGATGCTGGGCTTGCTGGATGGGGTCCTCTGGCCCACTGTGTGCCGCTCCCGGTTGAGCACGTACACCAGGCTGTCCTGAAACAAAAGCACAGGTCTCAGAGGCAGGAAGCCACCTCGAGCAACTCGATCCCCGGAAGAGGGAAACTGTGTCCTGGTGCCAGGTCTCCTAAGCCACGCCGTCCTGGGGCACCCACCCAGAGCCCTCTGTAACCTGCTGCATGCTCCCAGTCTGCCAGAGCTGGGCACCCAGCCTGTCTCTGGGGGAGCAGGCGGCCCCCCTGAGCAGCCTGGGCGTCCCCTCAGACACTGAGGGTCAACTCTGGAATGGACACACGAGAAGCCAGACAAGGACTGGCCCGGGGGCAGACGCTGGGGACAAAGGCCAAGCGCCCCAAATTCCACCCAGGTGACAGGTGCATGGACATGCCCACCCTGACGACTGCAGCTGAGCCAGGGAAGAGCCCTCCTGAGACCAGAGTCCTCCTGTCACAGTGCGCCCGAGACCGGGTGGGGTTGGCAGGACACTGCGTGGGCGAGGCACACAAGGCGGGGGAGCAGGCTTCTGCAGAAAGGGCCTCATGGAGTTCGGAAGGACTAGACCCTAAAAGCCGAGACACTTCCAACCCAAAAGTGGGAGGAAAGGTTGGCTCTCGGGGAGACGACAAGGGGGCCTCTTTTCTGCGCCTCTCAGAGAGAGCTGTTCTGTAGTCTGCTGTGTGGAAGCTGTGCGAGACCTTCACCGAGTAACCTCAACATGTGGGGAAGACTCTGGTGGCCCAGCGAGCCCCTCCCCAAGGCCTGAGGGAGCCTGGAGCACAGTGGACACTCCTCTGTTCAGGGGCCTGGTACCCGACGTAGACCGTCGCTGAGGTCAGTGCCAGAGGAGGCGCTGTGGAGATTGTCCTACCCTGAGACCTTCTATGTGGTCTGGACATAGAGAATGCTCTGGAAGCAAAAGTTTGGAAGCCCCAGCTCCTCCAGAGTCTAGGATGGGCCAACCACTGCCGTTTTCTACAGCTCTCATCTCCAGAGTGACCGTAGCCACATGAGCTCAGACTGCCTTAGTTAACAGCAACAGGAAGCGTCTACTCTGAGGACTTCCTGCTGGCCCTCCTGGGCAGTGCTCTGGGCAACGGCTCAGGGAAGGTGGCTCACGTGCTGCTGGCTGTAGCCCTGCAGGAGGAGCAGGTGGGGCGACTCGTAGAGGGAGTAGCGCATGGTGTCCTGGCCGGGCTCCTCGGGGCCCTGGGCAGCGTCAGGCAGGGCAGTGGCTGGGCTCAGGCTGGTCTCGCTGACTGTGCGTCGCAGCCGGGGCTGAGGAGAACTCTGGGTGCCCCCTGAGGCCAGGGCTGAGGTTCCCTTGGCGCGGCTCCGCTGCAGCTTCCGGGCTTGGGCGTTTATCCCTAAGGGGTAGGAAGCAACACGGGGAAACAGTCAGAGCCCGGCTGGGCCCTTCTGAATTCACCTCTGATCTCAAGAAGCCATTTCTCCTAACTCCAGGCACTTTCGGTTAAGCAGGTATGCAGGAGGACGCAAGACTCCCAGATTGCAGCCTCAAAAGGTGGGGGCATCTCGGGGCTCCCCCTGAACAGCCAGGCAGGGGCCCTCCAGGAGCCACTGGCACACCCCGATCACCCAAACGCGCCAGCACCACAGCCCTCCCCTCACCCCGGATGCCAACCCCCTTCTGCGGGTCCCTTTGCCAGGGGTTCCACATGAGGCCACGAAAGCCCAAAGCCCTGCCCATGCACCTGTCCCGGCCTGTCAGCGCACTCCCGCGTGCACAGGGCCACCTGTGGGTGCTGAGACCAGCTGAGCCAGAGCTGGTCCTCTTCCTCCTCTCCTTTTACAAGGAGGAAGAGGTCAGCTTGCTCACGTCTCCCCGGCCCCAGCCCCAGCCACGGCTGCCCTCCTTCCAGGACAGTATGGCTGCCTCCTCCCAGAGGCTGTGCCAGCACTGCCAGGTCAGAGCACCACACACATGCACACACACGCATGCACGCACATGCATGTACATGCGCACACAAACATAAACCCATTTGTGCACACACATACACACTCAAAGCCATGCACGTATATGTACATGCAAACATAAACACACCCATGAAAGACTCAGTCGCATATAGCCGGGAAAGCAGAGAAAACACAGGGACGCCGTGAGCGCCGTCTCCCGTCACGTCACTGTTCCCCCAGGGCTTTCCTTCTGAGTCCTCTGTGCGTCCCCTCCACACAGCCTCCATCCGTCTCCATCCGCAGCCTCCCTTCCTACAATCATTCCAGACAAAGCCAGAGGAAGCAAGGCGGGGCAAGGTGCTACCTTACCGGCGAGCTGGCGGCAAAGCCGGCGTGAAGACCACCTGCCCTTCCAGAAGGAAGCCTGCTCTTCCGCAGCCCACAGGGGGCCGGGCTGCGGGAGCAGAGGGGCCAGCCGCAGTGCGAAGCTCTCCGTTTGGCGGCGCCCACTGCTCCCGCATGCTGCAGAGTCGGGCCAGTGACTGGCAGGCAGGAACTGGCAGGCAGGGAGCAGACCAGGGCAGGGGGGCAGAGGGGAGCAGGCGGAGCAGCGAGAGCACAGATGGGAGATGAGCAGGTGGGGACGGGAGGGACAGGCAGGGCAAGGAGAGCCGGCAGGAGGGGTAGGGAGAAGCTAGCCCCACCCCCACACGCACCCCCACTTTCCCTATTTTACTTGCCACTCTAAGAACAGCTGACCCCTCGGCTGTGGAATCATCTAACAACCTTGGGGCCATCCCTGAAAGAACAATTTAGAGACCTGCCCAAAATGCTGATAGCGTCCCCCAGCTCTTCTCTCCACAGAAAGTGCACCTTCAGGAAAGAATGCACCTCAGAACCACCTTCCAGAAGTCCTGGGGCAGCAGGAGAGCCCCAGAAGATGGTCCTTTTCTCCTAGGTTCCCAGGGACCCCCAGAGGGGTTGTCGCAGTGGAGGCAGGTGGCACAGTGGAGGCAGGTGTCCAGTGTCCCCTGGGTTGGACCCCACGAGGGAGTGCACAGCAGACTGGGCCCCACTCTTCTAGTTAGGGTCCCACACCTCTCCCAGGGTGCCCAGGGCTGGTTCTCTGACCCCATTGTCTAAAGCGGTGGTTCTGGTTCCTGCCTGGGCGCAGAACCACCTGGGGAGTTTTAAATGTTGCTGCCGGGTCTTCTGAGTGGGTTGCAGGGTGCCTGCCGAAGTGCGGAAGGGCCCAGGTGAAGAGTGCTGGCTCTGAGCACTGTCAGCGGTCACTAGCAAGGGTGACGGCAGCTTTCACTGCACCGAGGACCCCAGGCTGTGTGAGCTCACCCAAAGGCAGGAGGAGGCGTGAAGCAGGTGCGGCTGCTGGACGCCGACACTGGCAAAGTCTGCACAGCCAGCGTGTGGCGCGGTCACGGCGCCCGGCGGCCAGCACCCGGTGTGTGCCTGTGTGGGCAGCCGGGAGGACCGCAGCCCGCTGGCCGGGCCACATGACCCCGCGGAGGGCCAGTCTTTCACAGGGGCCAGGGTGCCCAGGAGCGGCGTGGAAAGGCAAGATGGAGGCGTGTTCACAGCCTCAAGGAAGCGCATGCACACCACTGCGCGTTGCCCCAGGCTTGCAACCTGCAAGCCTGCAGTTTGCACCCAGGAATTCAAGCTATGGCTGCCTTCCAGGTAAGGAGGCACACGGTGCACTGCCCCGTCTCACGGACGCAGGCAGCCCATCTCCTGCAGGGAAGAGGATGTATGTTTATGCCTAACTCTACTTACATAATGTCTTACTCGTTTATTTAAAAAAAAAAACCCTCTAAATAAATATGATAAAAAATTTTATGTCAGTTAGGAAGACAGGCACCCAGGTGTCAATTATGTTATTCTTTACATTTTATCTAAAAAAACCCCACATTTTGAAGCCCTATCACTGGCATGTGACTTTGCGGCTCCCCCATCCCAATGAACCCCAGCACCGGTGCCTAGAGGCGCTCCGGGGAGCCTCTTGGCTCCCAGGGCCTGGGGCAGGGCGTGGCCACCCCGTCTGACAGCTGATTTCACCTCAGGGGCTCCATCAGAAGAGCCCTGCAGATGAGCCTCATTTCCTGCTGAGGTCCTGAAAATGGCCGCCCTGGGCAGGCCTCAGGACTCGTGCTGCTCTGAAGGCTCCTGGGGCACATTCTGTGAGTGATTCTGCCCACACATCCACCTCCTGGCATCCTCCAGCCCGGAGCTCAGTGAGAGGCTCTGGAACCTGCCAAGCACAGGAACCAGCACCCAGGTAGCCCCCTTTCCTCAAAGGCCTCCTTACCCAGAGAAATCCTGAGAGCGCTTGGATAACTTATCACACGCCTACCCTGTTTCTTTGCATTTTGGATACCTAACCCCAGATAGAAGTTCCTAGAATTTCTAGTTGCCAGGAAGGTAACGTATACAGGGCTCCTCTTCCCCCCGGTAGGGACTGTCGAAAAGCAGAAACACAACGCAGCAGCGGAACGAAAGGAGGGGCCCAGGTAACTGGGTCCTGGGGCTACTATGCTTCCCCACAACAGACACGAGCACCTGCCTCATTCTCCCAACATTTGGAGATACTTGGGGCCCCAGACTCAGAAGCAGAATGATCACTTTCAGTGTTTTAAGAGGATAACACAAGGACAGACCCTGAAACAACTCTTGCAGCCTCTTAAGGGAATTATGGGTGAATCACCAGGCCCTGACCTGGGGTGTTAAGGGCCTGCCCTGCAGCTCCTGAGCTATATGCCTGTGATGGAGAACTAGGAAAGGGGCTCTCAGCTTGCTGAAAGGGCAAGGGTGATAGAGATGGTGAGATGGTCAGTGCCTCCTCACATGGACGTGCTTGAAGACAGGAGCCCTGAGCTTGCTTTCCCGGGCAGCAGGTTCTGGAGAGCTTCTCTACCTGCCAGAATTAAACCTACCAAGCAGGCGGCTCTGCGGGGCAGGGGTCCATGGTTCCTTATCTCCCTGGATCAGACACTCCCGGCCTGGCAGCCGTCTGGGCCAGCTGCAGGGGCGGGGGGGGGGGGGGGGGGGGGGGGGGGGGGGGGGGGGGGGGGGGAGGGTGAGGAGGGTGAGGAGGGCCTGGGGGAATGGCATCCAGACCGATGGCTCTTTATATGCACCTTCTCTCTCCTCCATAAAAGGCTGGTGCAGCTGTACCCTCTGCTGGTGGGGAGAAGAGGACTCTATGCCAGGGTGGCAAAATCAAGTGTGAAAACATCTGGTAGCTGTCATTAGAGCACAGTCACGGGCTCTAGGCTGGTCCCGGTCAGCCCTGGAAAGACAAACACAGTTCTTTTCCTGAACGTCACCAAGCTCAGGACTACTTAGTCAACCTGCAGGTCTCCCGTGGATCCTGTTTTCTCTTCTCTACCTGGATTCTAAAGGTTTGAAATAATATATACAACTGGAAGTTTCTGTTGCTTACACCCTTTACAGGGCTGAAGAGGTCTCTGAGGTGATTATGGCTGATGATTGATGGGGCCTTGTTGGGGAATTTTACTAAAGTTGGGGAACGAGACCATTATAAAGTTATCCTCAGTAACAATAACACCGCTGAGATAAGTGCTGCAGTAGCGGCTGCCAAATGCAGAGGTCAGACTGGCCTTAAACAAGTTTTTGTGGTTTTTTTTTTAACTGGAATGCCCTTTTCTAGGTTAGCAAGGGACATGCGGCTCTAAGTTAGCCAAGCAATCTGCGGAGTAAATTTGAATTTTTTTGTACTTGAGATGTAGCACAAAAAGAACTATTTAAAGATAAGCTGGTAAGCACCTATCTACTACATGGCCAGATGTATTCTGAATATTTTGTATTTAACTGCTTTTTATTCTCATAATAAACCTGATGACGAAAATAGGCGAGCCTAGTTTTATAGGAAGGATCCTAAAAAGCATTTTGCAAATTCCAACACCATTTCCTGATAAAACAGTGACCTCACTGTGTTGAGTAGAAGGGCTAGAAGGGGAAGGCCTCGTGCCGACAGAGGCCCTCCACACAAACCCACAGCTAAGGTCAGACTTCACCGTGAAAGGCTGAGCCCATTCCTCAAAAGATGCGGAAGAGACAAAGAGATCTGCTCTTGTCACTTCCAATCCGCATTGTGTTGGGGTTTCTAGTCAGGGCAATCAGGCAAGAAAAAGACATAAAAGGCAAGAAAATTAGAAAGGAAGAAGTAAAACTGTATTTGCAGATGATACAATTTCATAGGTAAAGTCCAAAAGAATCCACTAATAAATGAACTCAGCAAAGCTGCAAGATAAAAGGTCTACACTCAAAAATCAGTTGTTTTTCTACACATTAGCAAAGAATAATACAAAAGTGAATTTAAGAAAATAATTCCATTATAATAGCAACAAAAAGAATGAAACATTTAATTTAACCAAGAAGGTGTACATAGGCTGATTTAAGTTATATAAGAAAACAAATGCATATACTAAGAAAGGACTATAGTGAAAAGCACCAAAATGTTAAAATCACTTCTCTCTAGGAGGTGATTATATAGGTGATTCTTACTCTTTTCTTTATATTTTCCCAAGTTTCAACAATGGGTACCTCTTTTTTTTTTTTAAGTGGGAAGAAATAACAGTTTAAAGTATAGAATAGCAGTGTTTCTATGGGGAAAACCTGGACCTTCTCAGGCTAGTGAGGTTCTCAATCAGGGAATAATATCCCCTCTCTAGAAGCAACTAATAACCTAATTAAGATAATGGGTAACTGAGTAGATAAAATGCTTAAGCCATTTGTTAGTCACAGATGAAAACAGAGCCTCCCAGAACCGTGCCAAGGAAAGAGCAGTGTGGCGAAACAGGAACTTGCTTGCGCTGAAACCGGAGGCTGTATCTGCGCCCCCCGTGAAGCCTGCGACCCCCTTCTCGAGGACCGCGGAAAACACAGGGACCTCCACTGGCAGCACATCCGCCCCCCACGGGCATCGACAGTCCGTTACAGGGGCCGTTATCCCCTGCACCGCCAGGTGTTTGTTCCTTGGGTCTACTGGGGACCTTGGGCCCCAAGCTGAACAGCCTCCTGCTCCCGTCTTTTAGCTTCACAAGAGGGGAGCCCCCACACCCAGCATGTGCATGCACCCCACGGGGCTGACAGAGCAGCCCTGAGCAGGGCTGAGATGAGCACGTGGCTCTCATCTCAGGTTGGAAGACAGCGAGGAGGAAACTGCTTTGACAGTGGCGCAAAAACACGGAAGAAAAACTAGGAAAGGAAAGATAAGAAAAGCACATGTACTTACAGGAGATCCAGAACCTAGAATATCAGAAGAGTCAGAAGAAATCATGGAAGGAATAATATCTCACAGGATGGAAAACTGGAGTGTGAAGACAGTGGTCCATTAAAAGTCTAACATATAACAGAGGTTAAAAAAACGCACAAAGGGTTAAAATACACCAATGATAGCTTCATCATAATAAAGGGATAAGAGTTATGGATGACCTAAAATGATGACAGATATGACCATAATCAAGAGTAAATAAATGTAAGTCTGACACAAAGGGTGAGACACACCTTTCCCAAGATACACACTGAATTTTCAGGGTGAGGCTGGAGAGGCCATGTCCTCCAAAGGGAGAAGGAGATTAAGTGGGATGGACCAGCAATCAGAATTGAGACAACTTCTCACAGAGGCGCTGAAGTAAGAAGGAAACGGACCAAGGCCTTCAGAATTCTAGGCAAGGAAATGGTTTTAATTCTAACACTTGGCTTAACTATTAATGAAACATTAAAGTGGAATAAAATCCTTTTAGACATAAGAATATTCTAGTCAATTTTAACTCTTGTGTATACTTCCTCAAAAAGCCACTGGAGGAGACACCTCACTGAAACAACGGGAACAGGAAGGAAAACGGCGCTCCTTCTCCGGGGAGACACCTGGGGACACAGCCAAGAGCACGGACGAAGGAAAGCAGAAGGCTCCAAAATGCTGAAACTGATTAAAACGCACCACAGAGCTGAGCATCTTGCAAAGATGTCAGGTCACTGGCAGAAAGTTGGGAATACTGAATTAGTGAAAAGTACCCCAAAAGGGTGAGCAAACAATAGTGACAATAATTATTTCAAAGTTGTATATACCAACCTTCAGTATAAGACAAATATATGTGGAAAACGATCCACGGCTATTAACTGTAAACCCTCATTACTAATCTAACCAAAACGAAGATTCTGTTGAGAGGGTGCTGTGACTGGAAAGAGGGGGTGAAAGAGCTGACTTCCCATCTTCCCTGGAGGCAACATTAGATAGTGCCTGACACTTAAAAATCAAGTAATAGAATAAATTTGCCATTCAAAGACGCAGAAGTCAATGCCCCAAAAAGAAATCATTCACAGCTCCGAGTGGTTTCCTATGGGGAACGCAAATTGAGAGATGGGGAGGCTAGGGCAGAAGCTTTTTATATACATATAAAACTTTGGTGAAAATAAGTAAAGGTTTTTAAATGTACATACTTTTCAACCTGCTGAACTAATGAATGCACATTTACCGTATGTACTTCAGCAATTCTTAAACAAGCTTTCTTGACATTTTAACATCTCTGAAAGTGGACAGCATCCCACATTCTTGTGGAATGTCCACTAGATAACAGTGAGGTGTAAGAACCTGGTTGTTCTTCCTGGGATTCTACATTTCCATCATTTAAGGACCATTTGAAGCACGAATATGAGTCTCAGCTATTGTCTACAAATGTGCAGAATAGCGCCAGGGGCATGGAAGAAACCCCCTGACACACTAGAGGGCTCCTAAGACATGGGCATCACAAGGAGTCTTGGGGGCACAGACAAGATGGGGTGTGGACACTTGCACAAGGATGTTCTCAGCTGACCAGTTAAACTGAACTCATTTCGCTCACACTAATCTTGTTACGTACGCACAGAACTGATGCCAATCAAAATCCATGTTTAAATAAATCTTTAGGTTTATTAGGGCTAAAACTAAGACTTCTAAGGAATAATTAAGCATCCTATGTTAGTTTGACATATATTTTTTTATTTTGGTAACAGGTAAATATTTGTGGTCTTATAAAATAGATAACATCTTTCATTTGGTATATACAGTATGTATGGGAATGTGCATTGCAAAACTATTCTTAATGATCCCTAAATACATGAAGTGCTCCATCCATACCATGGTATATTCCATAATCTCTAAAAAGAATGAGTAAGAGTTATAATGATGTGGGAAATTCCCAAAAGGGGTTGGTTGGTAAGAAAAGCAAGATACAGGGCCTCCCTGGTGGTGTAGAGGTTAAGCGCTGCACTGTGGAGTTGTCGACAGCGGTGGTGCGAGTTCAACGACCGGCCAGGGAGCTTCCCACATGGCGCGGCAGACCTCTCCTGCTTCACCCGCTGCTCCCCTCAGCAGTGTGTTTCCATCAATCTGCCTGTTCTGCTCCCCACTCTGTCTCTAGTGAACCCTCTTGCCACCCCACGCCTCTGGCTTGTACCCAGCTTGTATGCAAAAATAAATAAGCCTTTAAAAAAAAAAAGAAAAGCAAGATACAAAGAAGTATGTGATTCCATTTAAAAAACAGAACACTGTGACAGAAAGCATGTGTGTGTTTAACAGAACTGCACAGGATGATATAAGCACAGAAGAATCATGGTCACCGTGGAGGGCAGAGTTCTAAGGCGGCCCCTCAATCCCTGGCTCCTGGGTTTACTCCTGTGATTATGTTTCTGGGCGAAACAGATTTTGCAGATGTGATTAAACATGATCTTAAAATACAGGGATTATCCAGTGGGCCCAACCTAATCACAAGTCTTCAGAGCAGACTTTTCTCCAGCTGGTCACAGAAGACCACAGAAGTGTGAGAGGGTCTGGTACGAGGTGCGCTCTCCACTGCTATCACAGCACGGAAGGGGGGGTGAGGGGTCACAGGGCAAGGAGCCCCTGATCAGCAGTTACGGGAAAAAGAAAGAAGTGAAGACAAAAGATAGACACTTTAGTCCCACAACCCTGAGGAAACAAATTCTGCCAGCAACTGGTAAGCTTGAAAGAAGTCCTGAGCTCCAGTCAGGATGACAGGAAGCCAACTACACCCCTTGTGAGGATCCAGCCACCTCAGGGCCAGGCTCCTGACGGTGGAAACTGTGAGATGGGAACAGGGTGCTGCTCCAAGCCCCTAAACTGCTAGTCGTATCACAGCACTAGAAAGCAGTGCAGATTTTAGTGGTGGAAGTGAGGGTCTGCTGTAACAAACACCTAGAATATGGAAGAGGCTGTGGCAATGGTGGAGGCTGGAATTCTGAGAAGTATGGTAGGAAAAGCCTAGAATGTCTTAAAGGGGCTATTAATAGAAATGTGAGCAGAGAAGACATTGCTGTAAATGTAAGGGCTCAGAGGGCAGAGAGCAGCGCTTTCCTGAGTTGCTTAGAGAAAGTCAAACCTGCTGTGACCAGCATGCTGGCAGAAACCCAGACTTTGAGAATACTGCCAGAAGGCTCAGAAGGAAGTGAGGGATGTGTGACTGGCGCCGGGAGGGAGGAGGGTCCTTGCTGTGGGACAGACACTCAGGTGTAGGGGATGCACCTGAATACACAGTGGCGGAGATTCCCAAGCAGAGAATGGAAAGAGAGACCCGATGTCTTCATGCTGCTTATAGTGAGAGGAAAGGGAAAGAGGACATTGACAGAGGAACTGGTAAGCAAAAAAGGAACAGAGCCAGGACTGGACAACTGAAAATCCTCAGCCTTTCCAGATGACAAAAGATGCCCAAAGCTAGAAATGGCTGCAAAAGCAGCATCGTGAGGTCTCCCTAGTCGCGCAGGGGGTTAAGTCTCAGCACTGTGAAGCTATCTGCAACCACTGCAGCATGAGTTCGGTACCCAGTCAGGGTGATTCCCTCATGGTGCACCAGACCTCTCTTGCCTCACTTGCTGCTCCCCTCAGCAGTGTATTTCAGTAGATCTGCCTATTCTGCTACCCACTCTGTCTCTGGTGTATCCTCTCACCTCCCCACACCTCTGGCCTACACCCCAGTTCTTGTATGAATAAATAAATCTTTTTTTAAAAAAAGTAGCATCGTGAAAGGTGTGCCTGAACAACCCTTCCCTGAAAGCCGGGATGGGGGACAAGGTCAGAGTGCTCAGTCACACAAAAGACTCTGGAGATGAAGGGGCTCTGCATCGGTTTTCTCTGTTAAAGCAGAGGAGGTATAAGAGTGTATCCTCCCACCATTCTCAGCAGAATTAGAAGGGTTATCTCCGAGATAGCCATGGTTTCATCTAATGGAGTGAGTTACCCTGAAATTCACCAGTAGTCTACAAGATTCTTGAGAAAATTGCATCAGTAGAAGCCATGAGCAGCTTAGACCAAGCGGGACAGAGCACAAAGTGGAAGGAGACGCTGACAGGAAGCAGGTTGGTAAGAAGCTCCCAATGGTGGACATGCACCGCTTTTCACGAAGCCAGAGGACAGCTCAGCACCCACAGGGCAGAGCTCCTAGATCATCTCCAGGCCTGAAAATGTAACCAAGGACACCAGTTGCAGCTGGCCTGGCTGAATTTCAAAACTGCTTTGGACCAGAGACTCCTCACCACCCACCTCCCCTTTTGACCCTAAGGCCTATACAGTTGTCCACTGCCTGCCCCGGACTATTTGCAGGGAGTGGGAGCAAAGCCAGTTCTGGTGCCACAGGTGCTACAGGAGAAGGACTGTGCCTCCACCTGGGGAGCTATACTTCATGGTGATGCCCAGGAGCCTCCTCCACCCCAACTTAGAGTATATAAATGATAAGATTTTGGACTTGAACTGATATTATAATGGATGAGACTTCGGGTGACCTTCAGACAAGGTGAATGCCTTTTGCATATGGATGCAGGTCAGCATAATGGGGTTAGAGGGCAGACTGTGGTAGCCAGAATTCTAGGATGACCCCCTTATATAATCATCCCTAAATGTGGGTGGGAGCTGGTAGTGATTATGTCTTGTTACATGGCAAATAGGTTTTTGCAGATGTAATTAATTTTACTAATCAGTTCGCTTTGGGTTCATCAACAGAGAGATGATCCAGGTGGGCCTAACCTAAACACACGAACCTTTCAAAGTGGAGAGGAGGTCAAAGATTCAAAGGACAAGCGCTGGGGCCTGAAGGCGCAAGGAGCTGGCGGGAGGGAGGAGCAGTAGCCCAGGGGTGGGGGTGGGGGGCAGCCAGCAAGGAAATGGGATCCCAAGTCCTTTAACCACCAAGAACGGGCTCCTCCCCAGAGTCTCCTGACAGACACAGCCTGGCCGACTTCTCCACTCCCACCTTGTGATACTGAGATCCAGCCACAGCACGCCAAGCTTCCGACCTACAGAACCGTGAGTTAATAGAGGTTGTTTTCAGCTGCTAAATTTACAGTAATTTACTATATAATTCCAGCATTATAATACCAATACAGGCACATATGAGGTTGTTAATATATCAGGAGAAATCGAAATAGGGGAGGCACTAGCCAGAGAAAGCAGAAGAATTTCGTGACTTAAAAAAGTTTGTCATTTATGTAAAATGCAATATAAATGTGTTTGTTAGCATGAGAGAGGTTTCGTTTCCTACAATACAGTGGTCTAATCAGGAGTGATCAGTTGACTTTGGACAAGGGCAACGTTACCCCCGGGACAACTAAAGCTGGGAGGGTGGTGCACAAACACAGAGAAAGAGTGCCAGGTCCAACTCGGACACAGACAAGGCAATGGGCTCTGTGGCCAGTTTCTGGGGGAGAGAAGAGCAGTGTTGATAGACATCAAAGCCCTGGGCTCACCGCTTGGGAGAGCCTGTAAGAGACCCTCCCCATTTATGAGGAAGAGAAAGTGAGTCAGCTGTAAGCCCCCACTGGCCCCAGGGGACTATGGGAAGAGCCGCTTGGCACTAATCAAAATGGGTAGGAAGGGAGAAGAAAAAGGAAAGGAGTCATTAAAAAGCACCCCCAAAACTGGACAACCCAAGACCTGAAACAACCAAAACAGCCAACAGAAGAGAGGAAACAGCGTTATGTTCATATAAGGTGACAGGCCCCAGCAATGAAAGTAAATGATAGGGACAGGCAATGACATGAATGAATTACACGTACATTGAGAGAGAAAAGGCACACATACACACAATACACAGCATTTGATGTGTTTCATTCATGTAAAGTTCAAAATTGGGCAAAACAAAACTCTATTGTTCTGACTATACCCATACATGGTGTGTAGAAAAGCAAGACGTTATTATTACCAAGTGAGTATATCAGCTTATACTGATAGAAGAGTGAGACGGGTGGCTAAAGAGGGGCTTCTGGAAAGCTTAAGCATTGCTGTTTGTGATCTATTTCTTGGCCCAGGGAGATTATCAGGTGTCAGCTTTATAACTCTGTCATGCTGGTATATGTTTCATGCACTTTTCTGTAAACGGGGAAATGGTTCACAGTGGTCTAATGGGACAGGACTTCGGCAAACTTTCTTCTCTCTTTCTGTGTGTAGTTCAAATTCTTTATGACGGACATAAATTACATGTATATTCGGGGGAAGGTGAGAACACACGCCCTGACCAGGTGGGCCTACTCACCCTGGCTGCCCAGTGCAGTGGCTCTCCAAAGGCACCCCAGAGAGCTCCAGTTTCCCCAGCCCTGCCTCCCCCACGTCCATAAGCTTACAACCCCTTCCTTCCCCTCCACTCGACAGCCAAAAAGTCATCTATCCACATGCTTCTGACTCCCTTTTCTGCTCTCACC
Organism: Scalopus aquaticus; assembly: GCA_004024925.1. Taxonomy (NCBI): domain Eukaryota; kingdom Metazoa; phylum Chordata; class Mammalia; order Eulipotyphla; family Talpidae; genus Scalopus; species Scalopus aquaticus. Next base: position 115,165 of record PVIJ01001277.1, on the reverse strand, counting down.
TTCCTATAGAGCTAGGAAACATCTCAGGCATCCAAAAAAAAAAAAAAAAAGGACAAAATAATGAGTATGAATGTACCTAATACCCAGACTAAAGAAAAGCAAACATGAGTGAGTCTTTGCTCTTCTACCCAGAAGTAACAAGATTCCCATGTGTGTATTTACAATTTATATTTTAATCATATGTTAAGTATGGCAGAGATATTAAGCTTCCTAAAAAACATATTTTTCATTTTGTGTTTTTTTTAAACTTTGAAGAAACAGCATCACGTGGTATGCAGCCTTACCCGGTGTTTTTCACTCAGCATCCTGTTAGTAGAATCGATCCCTTTGCCCTGTGTATCTCCAGTTCACCCTCCACATTGCAAGATAGCAGCCCATTGTAATATATTAAAACGTGCCCCTCTGGCCTGCTGATCAAAGCGGAAGTCAGTCTCCAAAATGGTCCCTAAGGACCCCTGAATGCTGGTATTCCGGCCCTTTGGTTTTTCCCTCCCACCGTAAATAGAGGTGGGAATGTGACTTCCTGGGGAGGTTGTGTAAGACCTGTGGTATGTGCCTTGCTCTCTCAGACCCCTGGCTGAGAAACTGCAGGCTATACTGGCTGCCATGTTGTGAGGACAGTCACTCAGCCCTGGGAGAGGAGCTGAGGCCCCTGCCAACTGCCAGCATTTCAAATGTTAAATCATCTAGCACAACAGACTCGTCCAACTGGGCCATGATGTCTTCTATACATTTTTGGTTTGAGTTCGATTTTCATATCCATATTCGTAAAGGTATCTGGCCGATAATTTTTATACTTCTCTGGTTTTGGTATGTTAGTTTCATAGAATGTTTCTTTTTCTCTTCTCTGGAATAATCTGATGCATAATATTGGAGTGATCTTGTCCTTGAATATTTGGAAGGGTTGGTCTGTACTGCCTTCTGGGTCTTAGGTTTTTGCAGTTATGTATTTTGCTTTAGTTTGGTTTTGATGGGCACATTTTCAAAAACTCATGCAATTTTTTCAAGAAAAGTCTATTCAGGCTTTCTATTTCTCTTGAGTTTTTGTTATCTTTTACTAAAGACTGTCTACGTCATCGAAGTTTTCAAATTTACTGGTATGAGGATAAGGTTTTTTTTTCTTAATATCTACTGCCTTTGTAGCTATATCCCTTTTAAAATTTCCAAGATTGCTCATGTACACCATCTTTATTTTGCTTCTGAATCTTTTCAGTTTTGACTGTTTTATTAGTTTTTTCAAAGAGTCTACTTTTTACTTTATTGATCCTCTCCATGGCATGTTTATTTTCTATTTCTTTACCTCCTGTTCTATGTCTTCTCTCATTGGATTTATTATATTGTCTTTTTTTACCTAATTATGTGAGCAGGAAGCTCATCAATTTCAGCCTTTATTATTTTCTATTATTTTAAGTATTCGTGGATATGACCCTCCTTAAATACTACAGCAGTTCCATCTCAAATTGCATTTTTCATTACTTCAGTTCTGATTCACATTAGTGTATCTTTATGAACACGAATCCCATATAAAAGACTCTACCACTGCCTTTCAATACCCATTCTCCCCTTCTTCCTAATAGTATAGTGATTAGAAATGATACAGTAACATGTTCAGCTAATAAAAACATTCCCAGTGCCCCTTGCAGGGGGACATGGCCGTGTGACTGACAGTCAGTGAAAGATGAAGGAATGTTACTGTTGGGACTTGCAGGAAAGCTTCACAAAGAGAGGATATAGTTTGCCTCTCCTTCCTTCTCTCTGCCCCGCCCTCCCTGCCTTAAGTGACGATGTGATGGCAGTGGCCCTGCCATCATCCTGCACAGTGAGGTGACTTTAAGATGCACAGTGTGAACTAGAATAGTGAGGCTGAGAGTGGAAGGCCACCCCATCAGCCCCGGACTTCCTGTTATGTGGAAGAAAATAAGCCTCAATTATCTTTAGCTAGCATTATCTGGACAAATGCAGTTCCTAACTGGTAAGCAAATTTTGAGTGTTGGTGTTTTAAATATAAAATATTTCACACCTAGGAAAGCACTTATAACTTTAACAGTAAAGTGGACACTATTCCATCAACCACCTCACCTAGTCATGGAACATCACCCGTCTCACTGGGTGCTCCGCTCAGTTGCATCACCCTGCCTTCTCCCCACTTCTCACTCACCTCTTACCCACAATCTTAGGCATTTTTAATCCCAGCCATGTTTCTGAATTCTGTGTTTAGCAACCCTTATTTTTCTTTATAATTATAGCACACATTTTTGTAAGCCTAAATTATACTGCCCTCTTTTGCTTGTTTTCAATTCTGATATAAATTGTATCATTCTGTATTTCTCTGCAGTTTTCTTTTCTCCTCAACACAGTGACACATCTACATCAATGCATGTGGCTGTTTCATTCAGTCTCACTGCTTTATATTGTTCATTGCACGGATACACCATTATCGATCCATTCCTGCATTTGGGGGTGAGTTATTTCAAGCATTAGACAATTGCAAAATACTACAACATCCCTAAACTCATCTCCTGGTTACCCATGCAGCAGAGTCTCTAGGATTGTGCTTCCTGACTTTTTTTTACACCATAGCATATATAGAAAATATGGATTTACAGGGCCCACTAGAGGAAACCTAGTGGCTATCCAGAATTGTGGACACAGCTGCAGAGATGGCCAACAATCTGGCCACCAGGAGAGCTAAGGGGACCAGTAAAGGAGACACATCAGTGTCCCCCAGCATGCTGTGGGCCCCGTGAGAAGAATGAAAGAAATGCAGGGAATGAGCACGTCAGCCACGCTGTGTGTGTGCTATGCCCGAGCTGTCTCCCAGCAGGGCCAAAACAATCTGCTCTCTCGTGGGCACTGAATTCAAGTTCCCACTGCTCCTCATCCTTGCCAGGGCTGAGTGTTCAGACTTTATTTTTGTAAAAATTATCTCTGGTCTTAATTCATAGTCCTTACTACTAAAAAGGTTGCACAGGTTTGTTGGCAATTCCTACTCCTCTGTTGTAAACTATGCATTTCTTTTGTCTGTTTATTAGATTCACTTTTTATTTTTTATTATTTTTTATTTTTTTAAAGATTTATTTTTTTTATTTATACATACAAGCTGGGGTACAGGCCAGAGGCGTGGGGCGGTGAGAGGGTTCACCAGAGGCGGAGTGGGTAGCAGAACAGGCAGATCAGAAATACACTGCTGAGGGGAGCAGGGGGCAAGGCAGGAGAGGTCTGCTGCACCATGTGGTATTCTCCCCGGCCGGGCGTCGATCTCGCGTCGCCGCTGCCGACAGCTCCACAGCGCAGCGCTTAACCGCTGCACCACCGGGGAGGCCCTAGATTCACTTTTTAAGACTTTTTTTTGGCATCCTTAATATATTCTGGATAGCAATCATTTGTCAGCTTTGTTATTAGGAAACCTTTCTGCGTGTGGCTTGTTTCCCATTGTTTATTATTTGGTATGATTAAGAGATTTTATTCATCAATATCTTTTATGGTTTGAGTTTTGTGTTTTCTTTAGTAAATTCCTTCTAAGCTGTTTGTTACTGATTTCTTGCTGTTTAGTTGGAACATGTTCTACAAATCAGATACTTTGAAATATTATCTTACTTTGTGACATAGCTTGAGGCCATTGTTTGTATATGCCCAATGCTTATTTGGGAATATGCATTTTACAGATGTTGGATGGTGGGTCCAATAGACCAGGAATGGTAAACAATGGCTCCAGGGGATGGGTGACAAATCCAGCCTGGCCATCTGGTTACTTATTGTCTAGGGCTGCTTTCCCTCCATAAAGACAGCGTTAAGTCATTGAGATGCAGACCGTATGGCCTCACCAAACTGAAAATACTCTGGCCCAACCACTGCTGTATTCAAACTGTTTCCCTTCTAGTTTTTGTCTGCTTGATATTGTTGAAGAGCTGTTTTAAAATCTATGATAATGATACTTCTGGCAATTTCTGTTAATCTTTGCTTTGTTATTTTATGTTGACACCAATTTATTAGGTGCAAAAAAGTGTTAAATTGTTCATTTTCTGGCACATTATTTAATGTGCAATGTTCCTTTTGTTCTTGGTAATTATTTTTGTTTTGAAATGTTTGGATGATATTACTTTAACAGCTTCTTTTTGTCAGCATATCTTTTTCCCATTTTTTATGTCTTACATTTTGGGTGTGTCTCTCATAAATAAAATAGCAAACAGCTATACTTAATTTTTCCACGGAATCTGACAATCTCTTTCAGTCAGGAAGTTTGGTCCGTTATATATAGTGAGATACGTATTTGGTTTCATTTTTGCCAGCTTTCTGTACTTTCTTACTCAATTTTCGTTTCTCCTTTCCTGTCTTTCCAGATTAAGAATTTTTAACTCCATTTTTAAAGTTTATTTTATTTTTTAACCTTTTCACAATCCTAACATGATTATAATGTGAATTCTAGACTTAATAAAACCAAAATACATCAGCATCTTTAGCCTCTGCAATGTGAGAATACCTGAACTCTCATCATCAGATTTAAACCCTTTTGCTTACATCTTTGCTGTTTATTGTGTATTTAATGGAGAAATACATCATCTGTTTTCCAAACAGCATTTGAAAAATACAGAGTACAGACACTATAAAACAAAGCAAACTCCAGTCACGAGACACTACATACAGCATATGAAAAGACATACAGCATATGAAAAGAAGACTGATATTCAGGTAATGAAAACTAGAACTAAAAAGGTCCAAGTTTCCAGTTTGACAAAACAAGTAGTTACACAAAACATTTAATAAACTATTTCTTCCCAATGTGTAGACAAAATGGTAAGACTAAGTTTGTGCCTGGCAATTTCAATCTGACACCACAGCTATTCAAAATACACAGTTACTGTGCACACTTCAGCTGATTTATTATTGTGGTGGAAGGGTAAGGTGACTACACAAGGCAAAAGTGTGGGCAATGGGAACTTGTGTACCAGACATCAGAAAGTAATGGTGAAAAGAAAGCCTCAATTACTATATAGCCTAAATGGAAAAAGACTGTATTGCAACTTTAGAAAATTAATCTAGAAAGACAGGATAAGGTTTAAGGACTCACACTTAAACATGAAAAACACACATAGTAGAAAGGAACACCACTGGGGGAGGGAGGAATCAAAACCAGGCTAAGTGGAAAGCCTACTAGGTTTGTTGTGTCCAGATTAAGAAAGACGATCTTCATTCATCTAAAACTGTTGTCACTTATGTTTCCTAAACATGGATGTTCTGCTTAATTACGAGCAGTCATTTTTTTTTTAATTTGAAGAAAAATATCCCTGATCTTTTTGTAGGACAAAAGCTGACTAAATAGCAAATGCTTGCAGAAATTATTTTTTATGTTTCTATATGTTAAGTTTTAGTGATGAATTTTGGTAATTTCATCATTCAAATGATGTCATTTAAATATAAAATTTGGCTTAAAATTCTTAGAGAAAAAATCTTTTGTTTAGATGTTTACATTGGAAACTCCACCACAGTACAAGCAGACTGTGAAACATACAGAATTTCTCTATGTGGAGATCTAAGACTGATAATATATTTCACAGTCATTAATTTTGGTAAATTTTTACTGAAATATTAGCTATGGAAGCAAAATGTAATGTTTTGTGCCATGTGGCCACAGGATTGCTAGTGTCACATCATGGTTAAGAAAACACCAGCATTCTGGGTTTTTGCTTTTTTTTTTTCTTTTAACAAAACTACATCTAAGCATACTGTGTGCATACAAGCAAAAAGAGGGAGCTGCAACACACCTTTTTGCTTCATGACAAATGATTGAAGACAGGAGAACATGAAGCTTTGTATGTGGTTCTACAGCTGACTGTATGCACTCTAAGATAATTTTACAGATAAAACCAATATATCACTTTCTGATCATGTCCAGCTAAACCAGACTACTTTTTTTTCAATGTCAAATACACAACCTCAGACTTGACATTTCATTTTAAAGGGCTACAACTACCTCACACGACCGAGTTAGATGTACTTTCATGCGTTCTCTGAGTACCACTGCCCAACAGTATCCAATTTAAAGATTAAAAATGAAAATCTTCTAGAAAATAACTAAAATTCATCAAGCTGAGAAACCTAAAATTAGCTCTACTGTTTAAGAAAAATCTACATAAAGTGCTTCATCAGTGTAAGGAATTCTCATACCAGTTTGATTGCAAATTTTCCCCAACAATGCATCAAACATAAATCCAGTGTAGATGTCAGTCATGGGCACAGTACAGCTGGAGGATTTTTCTCTTTTAAGAGCACTAGTTCTTTGATATAGTTAATAAACCGTTGCTGACACCTCAATAATCTGATACATTAATAAAAACACTTCTGGCTTCACATATTAACCTGGACTTTTGATCAAGACTAGCCCAGTAAAGGAAGTTAGCAAGTAAGTCTAAAATCTGCTTTTAGTCTTATCTAGTCTGGTACCCTTCATTCTCCTCCTTTAGCATCTGAAGACAATAGGCCAAGTTGGCAGATATTGTTTATGGACCCTTGAGGATGGTTTATCGGTTCAATCTGTTTTATTGAATTCTTGATAACAGGAATAGGATTTTCAGGGAGAGCAGGGACACTGGAAAGGTCTGCCTTGGATGTTTCTTGTGAGGCCAACAGAGAAGTCACTGTCTGAATAGTTCCTAATTGAGCCGTACTTGTCTGTGAGACTGTTTCCTCTTCTGTTTGGTTTCCTCCGTCCCCTCTTCTTTATGAGGTTAAGACTATCCTCTAGATGCCTACTATAGTATTAGCTATGTTTGTTGCTGTGCTCCCTGAAGGCCTGGGTGGATGGTTTACCAGACGTGTTGCAGAAACAACTCTGGTGACTGTGGGCTTTGGTGGTGGAGAAATGACCAGTTGTGAGGCAGTTTGAGGAATGCTTTCACTCAGCGTATCCCCAGAGATTTCACAGGGATTCGCTTGTTGCAAGGAAATTTCAGTAGATTGTATGTTGGTCACAGATGCTGCCATTAATGTCGGGGCAGGACTGTTTCTGCCCAGAGAGCTGTCAGTCATTGGGCCGGTCTTTATAGTGCCAGAAGGTGAAGGTACAGACATGCTGTTTTCACTGTCTACAGACAAGTTGAGGCTGCTGTCATTCAAAGCTGTCAATCTGACACCTTCCATTAAATGCGTTTTCTTTTTCTGAAGCACATGATTGGGTAGTAATTGATGAAGTTCTTTTCTTTTTAAATGCATTGCAGCAATTTTCATATCCATCTCAAACATCTTACTGTTTATCGCTTGCCTATAAACTGTATCTGTGAAAGACTGGATATCATAAGTGAGATCAATACTGAGAACTGCTGAGTTTTCTGGCTTTTTTAACACTAAACCAATCACCCACATTGTACGAAACTCTTCCTTGTCAGGACTTTCCTTGGGTGCTGGAAATGACTGAGGATTCACATGTGCCAATGTGATAAATTCATTCTTCTCCAAGCTTCCAACCAGTATTCGGATTTTTGATTCCACCAAGCCCACCCATTCCAGATGCTGTTTCTCTGTTGGTGCACTTGCTAGAAGTACAATATAATGCTTGTACTTTTGAAAAAAGCTTGGAGCTTCAAAAAGCTTGGACCACTCTGCCTTACTCAGCAAAATTTCATGTGTAATCGCCAGCCCTTGCTTAAACTCCTCAATCATGACCATCCTCGTTGACACAGACACATTGTATGTGGAGTTCTGCTGCGGGTATGCTGGTGTAATTATAGGCATAAGATGGTACCTATCACTGGGATTTACTCTTGGGTCCCATACAGGCAAATTGAGATTCCTCTCTTCAGGTTCTTTCAGTAGTACTGGGTTTGGCCATTCCCATTCAGAAAACACCAAGAAAAATTTGCGTACAAGAGTTGATGCAACTGCATTTGGGTAAAGCTGGCAAGTTCTTGCTACGAGCATAGCCCACGAAACACCTCCTAGGAAACCTAATATATTGGAATAGATATTGTGGCATTTGGCCCACAGTTTGATAGCTCTCAGAGTTAACCTGAAGTTGTCAATGTTTGGTACTAGATGTAAAATTTCATCAGTTACTCGGCAACCATTAAGGCTTCTTATGCATCTAATATCTAAATTTTTAAGCAGACTGTCATCTCTTAGGTCCAAATCTTCTGGAATAGTCTGCAGTGCTAATCTTGCAAACAAAATATCGATCTCTATCCCATCAAAACACAGTTTGATAACTGGTACAAATGCCTCTTCAACTGCCCTTAAATCTTTCACTTCTTCATGTAGTTTTAATTTATCATAGAAGGAGGTAAAAAAGTCGTTCCGATCAACATGTCTTGGTGCAACACACAACGCATCGATATCAGCACCTTTTGTATGTACCCCTAATCTGTAAGAACCAAATGTAAAGATTTTCCCTCCAACATTTTCAATAACAGCTTGTGGAAGACTCTTGCTTTCACTGATTTCTCGTATCCATTCCTTTACCAGATTATTTAATTTTTCCAAAATTAAAATCCTGCGCTGCAGTTCCTCTTCCTCTTCAAAAACCCCAAAGGGCTTCAGGGTTTCAATTAATTTCTGGGTAAGTATGCAGTCAGTCTCCTTGGGGGCTGCTAAACTGATGGGGGAGGAGATGCCATAGTGCTTGGGCGGTGGCGGGGTCTGTTGTGGTCCCTGGGGTGTCACCGGAAACGGCATCATCTCTAGCGCCGGCCCCGCCACGCCACGTCCCCCGCCACCGCGACCTCCGTGGCCTCTGCCTGGGTCATGATCCACTGAGGCGGGAGGGGCGGGTCTCCTACCAGCCCAGGTCCGCCCCGCTCCAGCTCCGCTCCCGCCGCTTCAAGCGCTTCTCTGCCGTCCCTTCGGCCCCAACATGGCGCCAGACCTCTTGCCGCGGCGTTCTAGAACTGCCGCGCACGGCACGCACGGCACGCACATGGGGGCCTGCGTGCCACGCAGGGCCTCACGGGAGTTGTAGTTTCCAGGGATTGCCGCTGTCTTCAGGCGGGTGGAAATCAGTGGAGGAGCGACTTGGTTTGTAATCTGTCTTGCAATTACTTTTTTTTATACATTACCCAGCTCCACCTATTTACTTCTTTGCTCGCCACTTCTTTTTTTTAAAAAGATTCATTTTTTATTTTTGCATACAAGCTGGGGTACAGGCCAGAGGTATGAGGCAGTGAGAGGGTTCTACCAGAGACAGAGTGGGGAGCAGAACAGGCAGATCGTGGGAAACACACTGCTGAGGGGAGCAGCGGGCGAGGAAGGAGCGGTCTGCCCCTCCATGTGGGATTCTCCCTGCTGTGCATCCAACTCTCTGCGCAGCCACCGACAGCTCCACAGCGCTGAGCTAACCAGTTGCGCCACCAGGGAGGCCCTTTTGCTCTCCATTTCTTACAGCTCACATCTACTTCCCTTCCAGTGGCATCTTCATTGGCCTTTGCCCCTGAGGCACAGCCTTTAGAAACCCCTTTACCGTGAGGCTCCTGCTGGGCTTTCTGGCAGGGTTCCTGGGTGAGGTTTAGGTAGGAATGCATTCTGGGTGACTGGGCCTTAAAGCATGGAAAGAACATGTCTGCTGTGATCTGGTTTCTATGTCTGTATGGAGAAGTCTGTAGTCAGGCTAACTAACCTGCTGCTCACCTACCTTCTTTTTGCCAGCTGCAAAAATCTTCTGTTCTTGGTGTCCTGAATATTACCACTAGGTGTCAAGAGGTAAATAAATTGCTTTTACTTATATTACACAGGATACACTGTGATTCCTAAATTGGAATATTTGTGCTTTTCATTCCTTGACTTTCAGAAGATTCTCAGGTATTGTTGGAATATGTTCTCTCCACCAGCTTCTTGATTCTCTTCATGTAGATAGGTAATAGACCTTCTGATTTCCATGTTTCTCAAGCCAAGGTTCTTTCTGGATTATGCCAGGTCTATCTCTATAGTTAGCTCTTCAGTTGTATTTAGTCTACTATTTAAGCCACAGTTTGAGTATCCACTTATATTTTTATTACTAGAATTATTATCTTGTTCTTTTCTAAATCTGATAAGCACTGTTTCTTCGTACTTCTTTCTACCACTTATTTTATTAAAACATTTTAAACATACTTATCCTATAACTAATGGTTCTAATTCCTAATGTTCTGAGAATCTGATTCTATCGTTTCTTGTGTTCTACTGACTCATTCAAACTGGTATCATATGATGTGTAATTCTGGATTGTGAACTCACATCTGGTGAGGCTTGGGATGACTCTCCAAAGAGGATTTACTTTGTTTCTACCAGTTGTCTTTATATACTATCAATCTGTGTACACTATAATTTCTTATCCAGGGATTATCCAGGAAATAGAAGTAGTGCAATTTTGAACCCCAAACACATGTGAGAGGAATTGTGGTTTCCAGTTCTAGAGAAGAGTCTAGTTTCCTAATCAGGACCTCAGTGAAGAATAATGCTGTCATTTCATTTTATTGGGTTCAGATTCTTTCTATTCCATCTTTTCACTCAAGGTATCACCCTTTATGGGTTCCAAATTTATTTGGGAATTTTACTGCCATCTCCCTAACTCTTTAGCTTCCAGGATTCTATGTCTCTTTTTTGAGCAGTTAAAACTTAAATTTCAGGTTGTGAAAATGGCCAATACCTCCAGGGCAATTATAGCTCCAGAATCAGCTAAGATTCTGAGGTTTCAAGGTACATCTTTTGGTGGTGTTTCGAAATGATTCACTCTGGTTCCCCTTTCCCCACACCCAAGGATTTCCTTTATTTTCTAAGGTACTCAGCTATGCATCTTAAAAGATTTGTTAGATTTCACCTAGCACATATGAGTGCTTTATATAAAAAATATTTTCCAGGATAGTTAATCCCACATATTGCTAGAAACAGAAGTACCTGTTTCCAACCCATTTTAATACAGCTTGCATGCTTACCATCCCAGCCACACAGCTATCAATAGATCTTTGGTGACACCCATGCTGTTCAAGCCAAAGGGTCCAATGGTCTATATCTTTTGACCTACAGCAGCCTCCTCTTGGCCTCCACGGCACCACGTTCTGTGTCGTCTGGGCCTTTCTTCAGATTGCTACACATTTTTACATCAGACTCTCTTCTGAGCTCCAGACCCCTAACATCTGACTTCCTATCTCCCTCCATTTGGATGACTTACACTTAACATGATCTAAAGAGAAACCTTACTCTTCCCCTCCCTAACTTGTTTCTTTCTTAGTAGTCCCCATTTTAGCAAATGGCATCTCAGTCCACCCATTCACTTGTATCAGAAACCTGTGGGTCATTCTTGATAACTCCTACTTTCTCCTCCTTAACATCCATTTCATTTACAAACACTGTTGACTCCACCTATAGAATATATTTGGTTTTCATCCACTTCTCTCCACTTGTTCTCTATAACTCCAGTTTAAGCCACCATTAACTCTTATCTACATTCCTACAATAGCCTAATTAATCTCCTATTATTGCCCTTTCTGAAGTATTCTCTACCCAGTAACCTAAAGAGTCTTAATCCCTGCAGTGGTCTCTTATTAAACTCAGTCTAAAATACCTAACAAACCAAATTGATCTTTCCCTGGCGATATCTCCAGCCTCCTTCCCAGAACGTCTCCTCACCCTGCTACTATGCTCCAGCTAAAATGGTTTCTCTCAGTGCCTTAAATTTGTTTGATTCTCTCTCATCCCTGGGTGTTTGCACAGTTTTCTTCCCTCTGCTCAGAAAACTCCTCTTGTCCCACCATTTGCTACTCTTCACCAGTTAGTGTTTTATCATCTTTGATATTGGTTTAAATTCATCTCTTCAGCGAGCTCTCCCCTAACTCTCGTGCTAAATTAGCACCTGTAATCTTCTTTCATAGCACATATCACAATTTGTAATTGTGATTACAATTAAACTCTTAGCTCCATGAACACATCATCTATTTGTTTTGTCAACTGCTATATAACCGGCACCTAGTCAAGTAATAACATATCATACTCAACAAATGTTTGCTACAAATAAATAAATGAATAAGAAAAAGAAAATTCTCTCTCTTTCAAGTCAATGACAAATCAGTCTCCAGAAGACCCCTTTCTTAGTGTTGATGACATAGAGGGACAAACCTATAGGTTGTGACCTTTGGGAACTGAGTCATGTCAGTTCACAGCTACTTGTTCCATTGGCTACAGAGCATTTCTACTCTAGTGGCTCGAGCGCTCCCTCACACTGCAACATCTTTTGACTTTAAAGTGTTTCCAAGGGAGATTTTCATGGGGTGTGGGACTCATACTCAGTGCCCAAGGAGGTGGAAGGGCCACACTAGGAAGCACAGCGTTGTCAGGGAGCCTTCCAGAGGGGCTTCTGTCTGGCAGTGCTTATCAGGAAATAAAGCAGATAGCTATAATCCAGCATCTCCTCTCCTGGGAGAAAACCCCAGAGAAATCTGCTCTCAAGAGGGTCATTGTATCCCTATTTATAGTAGAGAGAAGCTGGGTACTACCTGAGTGCCCATGAATAAGGATAATGTAATAGACAGACAGAGAGACAGATAGATAGTGCAAAACTGCCTCAGATAAAAGCAAGGAACTGGATTTACATACAGCACTATGGGTAGATCTTAAAAACATAATGTGAGTTACCACAAAGAAAATGAGTATTATAGCACAATCCCATTTACTTAAACTAAAAAAACACAGAAAACAACACCATCTATGTCAAGGATATATGCATACCCACATGGATTCATTATTACACTGCACAGAGTTGGTGCCTGGGCAGGGAAGGGCAATGGAACAGAGGAAATGATGCTTTCACCCACCAGGGCATGTGCCAAAATTTTTTAAAAAACAAAAACAAAGCAGAAATAAGCTGGTGTCAAGCTTTCTCTGCTCTAACCTCTCACCCATATCGATGAGATGGTTGGTCCAACTAGGTGAAAGAATCCGGTGAAACTGACTCTCATAACCTTGACTTTGACATGAGTCTGCTACTCTGGGGAAATGCACTGTGGCCCTTTAAATAACGTACATGTGCTAGAGTGTGGATTGGCCAACCCAGACTGTTCACAACTCCCTCTTTGCCTTCTAGGGTGGCTGGAAAGTTAAAATATCTGATACCCAAACTTCCGCAACAGCTAGAGCTGGCACACAGTTGGTTATTAGTGGGGCCAGGATCCCTTCTTCTGCTCGCTGGCCCCTCGGCTTCATCGTGTGCAAACTGCCCACTTGTATAGGTTCATTTTTTCTCTTGGGTGTTTTGCATTTTTCTTGATGATCTTTGGACATTTGTTACTTTATGTTAGCTATTCATCATGTCCGATTTAGCTATCACAAACATTTTCTTCACCTTTCAGTCTTATCTATATAGTTTCCTCCTTAGTTAAACAGAAAGTTTACACTTTGATATAGTAAAAAATATCTACCTCTCCCCCTTATTGTTTGTGATTTTTAATTTTTCTTTATGAAATCTTTCTTTTAGATCTATTATTTTACCTTTGGTCTCTAATGCACTTGGAGTAGGGACCCATTTTTTTTATATATATGTAGCTGAAGCCAACTATTCCAATACTTTTACAAAGTTCTATCCTCATAATTTGTGATCTGCTCACTATTCCACCAAATTCCCATCAGCATATGTTTGCTTCTGCCCTCTCTACGTTTCCTTCCATTTACTTGGACATTCCTGACCCCTGACCACATGGCTTCAATACCATGGCTCTATAACATGTCTCTGAGATAAGGCGGCCAGTCTCTCCTACCCTTTATCCCCTTGATCAAACCTGTCTTTGGCAGTGGAGGATCAGTATCTTTTCATAGAGCTGAATTCAATCTGTGCAAGGACAGCACAGAAAAGAAGGTGGACTTGGGCCTCATTTACTACCTTTACTCTATACATATTTGAAGGTGTGTTCAAGACCTCTGGAATCTTCTGGAAATATGGCTTTAACCTTCAGGGAAAAGAAAGATACTTGGCTAGCATTTGCTACATGAGTATATTATCTAAAGCCATGAGAGATCCTACTCACTGTGATTAAACACACTGCCCAAAATCCTTTAACCAGCTTTATAAGTCAATTCTGGAAACCAACCAATACCAGCATGACTTAAGTATCATCATTCATCATGCAATAATTTTTAGAAATTCTTCAAATTTTGATTTAACCAAATTTAAAATCTTGTATTTATGCCTGCCTGTTTCAAAGCAACTTTGACAAGGGTGATTCATTTTACTGAAATTTGGTACCACACAAAAAGGCCTTAAGAAAGGGGTCAATTTGTTGAAATAGCCAGACAGCAAGTGCTGATCAATAACTTTTAAAAATATACTTCTAGAATGTTAAGTTGATCTCAGTAAAAATGTGAAAAGTTTCAGAAAATATGACTTTAAAATGCTACATAGTTTATAAAACCACTTGTTATTCGTGGCAACCATAAATGTGCTGGCTCACATTTTGATCCTCCCAGTTTGGGGTGAAATGCTAAAGAAAATTGAGAATTGTAACTTGGGATTATAGAAGTTGAGGGGTGAGAGTCACCTTGTATTCTTGTTCTTCCCTTCAACCCGACACCCAGCCCCTTCTGTGACAGTCTCCCCAACACCAGCACTCAGACACCAGGAGTGACCTGCGCCCCTGCAGGCATCCGCTTCCTTTGATGGCTAGTCCTTCACTCCAGTGCCCGTCCACCCTGGCCAGACTGCTGCCAGTTCCTCTCCCAATCCATGTCTTTTAAATACTTTCTGCCAGTTCGCTCTCCTCCTGCTCTTTCTGTTAAGCACTGAGCACCTCCCTTAGACAATGTGGCTAAAGTCTGGGGTGGGCGGGGTGCAGCGGGGGAGAGGGACTCTGCTGCCAGGCCCAGCTGGCTACCACCTGGCGGTGGGTGGGCTGAGGCCTCCTTCTGACACTAAGCATCCCTGTGAAACGGAAGGTCATGATTTGTTTTGTTTTTTAATCTAAGCAGTGAACTGAAGGATGAAACTGGTGTGGGCAACCAATCATTCAATTTTATGTTCTCTTTGAATTAAACCCCCCCCAAAATGTCTTCCATTTTCGATTACTCTTCTAGTTTTAGACTGGTGAAAAAGTTTAAGGTTGTTTTGCTTTTTACCAAACCACATAAAATAAACACTCACCACCATGAGCTCTAGCTTTGAAAATACACTCAAAAGGAAGTCTCACTCCAGGGGCAGTCACCCCTAAATAAAAGGAGGAAAAATCCAGATAGCCTCCTCCATCCTGAGATAAGAGACATTAAAAATCAGATTCACAGTGGAAGAAAAAAATTTCAAAGGAAAACGACTTCAGACAGGTCAGGGATGTGTGAAGACAGTTCATGGAACATATTTAGTACGAGGACAGCAGAGGTTTCACCTGGAGCCTGCATGTCCCTGTCCATTGCCAGGGGTAGTCTCGGAATGACAAGGTGCGATGAGAAAGGCACACCCAGAAGCAGCACTCAGACACAAGTCATCTGCCACCTCTGGTCACTCTGGTTGGAAATGGAGGAGAGGAGAGGCGGTAGGCCGTGCTGGCAGATGCCAAAGCAGTGAGTTCTCCTGTCTCAAGCACAAAGGGCACAGTGGGGCCTCCCTGGTGGCCCAGGGGTAAGTCTCAGCACTACCACTGCGATGGCCTGAGTTCAACACTCCGGCCAGGGAGCTGACCACATGATGCAACAGACCTCGCCTGGCTCTCCTCGAGTCATAGTGGCTTTAGAAATACTCAAAACTGCCTCTACCAAGAGAGCCCCCAAAGCAAAGAAGGAGGAACAAAACAGCTCAGATCTCTGGGGTCAAGAAGCCCACACAGAAAGCTGTGGAAAGGCACAGCAAGCTCCTCAAGTCACCCTTCTGAAAACAGTGAACTTCCAAGACACCCCATGTTCCCCAGAGTAGCCCAGGAGAGATCGACAGCCCTGATGGTCACAGGAGGACACACAGCCACCAGCCCACGGTGCGGCCGACAAACAGTCCATCCACACCGAGTGCGAGCGGCTGGGTTCCAAACCAGCGGCTGCCCATTGAGAGCAAGTTTGCTCCGTGGGACGCCCGGCAGTGCCAGAGACATTTTTGGTTGCTACAACTGGAAGGGATTCTATTGGCATCTAGTCGGTAGAGGACAAGGACGCTGCTAAACAGCTTACAATGCATGGGGAAGCCCCCTCAGCAATGAACTAGCTGGCCCAAAATGCCAGTGGGACAAAGGTTGAACAATTCAATCTAAATCCACTTGGGGGGGGGGTGGCATGGGAGAATGGGGAGGAGAGAGGGGATGGGAAGGGAGGAAAGAAAGAAAGAAGGGATGGAAGAGAGGAAGGTAAGGAAGAGGAGAAAGGAAGGAAGAGAGGAAGGGAGGTAGGAAGGGAAGGAGAGAAGGAGGGAAGAAGAGAGAAGAGATGGAAGAAAAAAGGGAGAGGAGGGAAGGAAGGAAGGAAGGAGGGAGGGAGGGAAGAAAGGAGAGATGTGAAAGAAGGAAGGAGAGAAGAAGGAAGTAAGGAAAGGAAGGAAGGAAGGAAGGGAGGGAGGGAGGGAGGGAGGAAGGAAGGAAGGAAGGAAGGTGAGATGGGAAGGAAGGAAGGAGAGATGGGAAGGAAGGAAGGCGAGATGGGAAGGAAGGAAGGAAGGAAGGAAGGAAGGAGAGATGGGAAGGAAGGAAGGACGGAAGGAAGGAGAGATGGGAAGGAAGGAAGGAAGGAGAGATGAGAAGGAAAGAAGGGGGAAAGAAGAAGGAGAGGAAGACCTCCCTAAGCTTTATTCTGGTTTAAGGCCAGCTCCTCCTGGGAACACAAATAAACCCTTCTCTCTCTCACCCTTCCCAAGTCAGTGACGAAAACCACATGGCCAGCCGTCGCCCCTCCCCAGAGTGAGAGTAAGTGATTATTGTCTTTATCTCAGTGACAGGACCCAGAGCCCTCTCTGCATGGCACGGTCCTAAAGACTGAAGACCTGTCTTCTGGGAAGAGGCAGCGGGAGTACTCTGCCGCCCTGCCTCCCCCAGAACTGATACAAGCCTTGTTTTCATACTCTGGAAATCAGAGGGAATCTGGCAGCTACGTGAAGCAATATTTATGGGGAAAAAAACCCAGAGCGCATTACAGAGAACATAACAATGGCCAGATGATTAAAGAGAGCCGGGACTCTTATTTCAGCCCCCTGGGGAAGTGTCTGGCAGACACTCACCCTGGATTCTGGGCTCCAGTTAACCTGCAGTAACACGGCCTGTGGTGAGCAACCCCCCACACACTTCCCCCCACCCACACTCCCACCCTCCCCCCACAGACACTGCTCCCAGCCACTGCTCAGCTGTAGAGAGCAAGGAGGTGTGCGCTGTGGACTCTGCCTAAAGGGCTCCTCCGAAGCCAGTACAACCAGCAGGCCCCAGCCCGTGACCAGGGTGACTCCCTGACCGTGGAGACAAGAACTGGAATTCCTGTGACCGTGTTCAGTAGACCCTCGCCCAAAGAGCGCGTCAGCTCACGTACACACAAACTCATGCGTGCAGAGACCTGCATATGTGCGCACAAGCACACGCACGAGCACACAGACACCGGGCACGTGCACAGGCGGTCCCTTCCCTTTCCTACCACCTTTTCCAGATGAGGTAAGCTACTTGCACACCTGGTGATAAGGTGTGCCCCCCCCCGTGTCTCCAGGGGAGGAATGAAGAAGTTGAGGTGACTGGATCCCTGCTTCACAGTGGCACACACCACCCTTTCAAACACCACAGCCACCTCTGTGGGTGCAGACATCACCACAGCAAAGGCCACAGCTCAGCTTCACAGCAACACACAGGTCCAGGGCCAGGCAGGCACTGCACCCCAACAGCACCTTGGAGCCTCTTCATGAGCGGCGCCCAAGAGGTAGGACACTCCATTTCCCCAGAGGCACGTCACAAGAGGACCAGCCATGTGTTAGGAATGCTGGGGAAAGTCCCCCTTCTTTCTTGTGACCAAACTGAACACACAATTGCCACCAGGAGACCACTGAACACGCCTCTTGAGCCCCCCTGGCCATCACCATCCCACACCCACCCTCTACTGTCCCTACCTTTGAAGACTGCACCAGATTCTTCTACAGGGAACAATTCTGTGTGTACTTGCACTCAGGGCACACTTTTATGTCCCTGTATCCCTGTGTCATCAGAACACAGAGGAAGACTAACTCAGAAGGCGCCGGAGTTTGGGTCAAGCCCTGCCTGCCAGGCCCAGTGTGGAGGAGGGCCTTGACCCTGGGGGTGTCTCTGGGTCCTCAGGAACCCCGAGGGGCTCCACGGCAGTTTCTAGCTAGGACGACCTCAGCCCTCTCAGGCCTCACTGTCGCTGGCCAAGAGAGGCCTGGCAGGGGCACAGGAGTGTCCCAGAACGGCAGGTTCTGGGGAAGGATGACTCCCTGGGGTCTGTGAGGCCTGCTCGGCAGGTAACACAACCTGCTTTTGGCCTGGAGAAGTGTGTCAGTGAGAGTGGGCCGATTCAATGGACTGTTTCTTTGAAAGGTTCTGACCAGCCTGTGGGCATAGCGCTCCCTGCCTCAACTGCTGGAAAGGGGCTGGGGAACCAAAGCAGACGATGTCTTGCTTCCCACAGGTGGTGTCAGGCTCCGAGCCCCCCCACCCAATCACCTGTGAGGTACAGAGGGCTTTCCGAGGCCCAGGGCACTGTGCCCTCAGGACAGGCAGGGCTGGCAGAGGAAACACCAGGCAGGGAATGACCGAGAGCTGACATGGTGCCCTTGACAATATCACAGTGTCCCCTCAGCAGGTGTTTTAGTCAGAAAAGGAGAAGGGGCCAATCAAGGCAGGGTGAGGACAGAAATCCCACCCCTGAGGCCAGGCCTGTGGAGTTGGGGAGGGGTCCAGGGAGGCACTTGACATGTGATATGAGGAGCATGTCATGCTGATATAAAAACAAAATCAATTACAAGTTGCCTGTTTTTTATACCACCATGTACCAGCAGCTCTGAATGTCAGTGATAAAGTGTTCCTCCTTGCCCGTGGTGCACAGGTGTCTGCCAGCACAACCACCCAAGGCAACAGGAGCACTGCTGCCCAGGGCCTGCCAAGGTGCTCCAGAGCCCATGACACCCCCAGAGCTGCGTGACACCCTGGCTGTGCCACAAGTGGTCCCTGGTCAGGCCCAAGTGACTCTGGCTGCTGGGACTCCAACTGTCCAACTTCACAAACCAAAGATGTGTGGCCGACTCCACACCGGAAGTAGGACTAGACAAGGGGCATTATAACACCTTGGGGACACACAAAGTGATCCAGAGCTCAGGGCCCTGAAATCCAGTCACAAGTCTCAGGAGGCCATTAAAGGTCCCTCCACTGAACTACTTAAGACAAGTCGACTGCACCATGGACACCATAATTTTCTACGGAAACTAAGAAAAATCGGATATGATCTGAGCTATATCCAAGAATCTTCTGGCATTTAAAAATTATTTTTTATGGAACTTACCTATTAAGATAACCAGCTTCCAAATGGATAGGGATAATAGCTAAACACAGGTCAGTGGCCCCTAGGCCGCAGGACACCCTAGCTCTGCAACTGGGACACCTCAGGTGACCAGGAACCAACTACCCCCAGGCTGGCCTTCCTCCAGCACACTTCCCACTGCTCCAGGTCGCCACAGGACCGTGCACACCCAGATGTCCCCTGTCACCTTTCAGACCTAGCTTCCTTCCTATTTGCACTGAATTGCCCCAAAGGTTCACCCAGTGCCTCTGGCACTAAGGGACTTTCTCTAATGCTTCTGCCACCAGCGTGAGCTAAGGTGTGCATGGTTCTCTGCAGCTAATGATGTGACTGCCAGAGACCTGGACAACAACCTTTAAAGAAAAGGAGGAATCTGCCCTATAATACTGCCAGACCACGCCAGAAGCCAAGTCCGGTGGTCTCGACAAACTGCAATCCCCAAGAGCGCACGCAAAAGGGCGAGTGTCAGAGGGAGGGTTCACACATCAGACGGAGGTTCCAGTCGTCCCCCAACTTGCCTGCCTTCCTTCCCCTGTTTCTGAATCTCCCCTCCTTACCTGCTGTCATGGTGTCCACATCCTTGGCTGCCAGCTCTTCCACGTCTGACCTCTTTCTCAGCTCAAACCTCCGGGACAGGCCTTCTCGGGGTTTCCATAATTCCTGGATCAAGAGGGGCTTCTCATTATCCCCAAAGACCCGGAAGCACTCAGCCCGCCACTGGCGCCCAGAGTCACCAGCCTGGCCCACCACATCACACAGCACATACTGGCTGGCACGGTCGGGGCTCAGGGAATAACGCTCCAGGGCCTCTTTTACCAGCTCCTGGGCACTGGACATGCCAGTGGCCAGGACACTCTTGTAGTGGGTGCCTGTGCAGACACTGTCCCCAAACACCTTCAGGACCCCGGGAGCTGAGAGCTGGGTAGACAGCTCTGCTGGGTCGTCGCTGGCCCCCAGGCTGCAGAAGGTGGCATCAAGGTCACGATACTTGTAGCTCAGTGTCCGGGACAGCATGCTGGACAGCAGCTGGCTCTGCCGCTTCAGCTTGCTCTTGGTGGGTGGAGACATGATGAAGTGGGTCCCATAGAACATGGTGGGCCAGTCTCTGTGGGCCAGGTCTTAGGGTTCCAGGCAACCGTAGGGAAAAACTATGTCCTGAAAGGAAAACATACGGTGGGTTAACAACAGCAAATGGGGCTTGGGTGAGTTTTAATGGACCTGAGAGACCATCCAGGGCCTGCATCCCAGCAGAAGCAGCAGGCATGCCACCCTCTGCCAAGTTCCCACAGGGCACCTGAGCAAGGATGTGGCTGAAGCCCATGGGGTGCCAAGTTCCCATAGGGCACCTGAGTAAGGACGTGGCTGAAGCCCGTGGGGCCACAAGGGACAAAGCAGGTGTGAATGGGCTGAAGCGCCCTTCAAGGAACGCTGCTACTAGGAAGCAGGATGAGGTCACCGAAAGGTTAGATACCTTCCACTGCAGGACTGTGACTTCTGCGAAGTGCTGGGTACAAGCATGATAGGCGAGCTAGGTGGCCAAGAAGCAGTGTGGGGCCAGGGGAACCCACTGTGCCTCAGCGTGGCCGATCTCATCTGTCACCGTGGCCCCCAAAGAAAAGTCATGAATGACTCAGTATAAATGCCTTATCTCCGTAAACTGAGCTTCTCCTTCCACACAGTCAATAATATGGACAACTCAGACACAAACAGAACTAGAAAAACAGTCACAGCCACATTCCCAAAGTAATAAGAGATCAGAATTTCAAAACACAAACCCCCCAAACACTGCTCCTCTATGGCCAGCCCAGGCTTGGAGGAGCAGCTGCTCTGGAATGGCAGCACTAGAATGTCACACAACTGCAGTGGACACAAAAGGGCTCTTCCAGAATGGTGGAGGAATGGCTGGAATGTGTGCGTTCCACCCACCGCATCCAACCCGGAGTTCTGGCCTGTCCGGGCCAGAGACTCAGTCTTGCTGGAGAAATGAGAAGACAGCTCTGGGGAGCTTTGGTGTGGCATAAAGTCATAATTCTAATATACTTAGTGCTCCAAGGGCCTAGTGTTCTAAAGAGAGAGCTGCTCAGGCCCCACCAAGGCTCATTGGAGGCAAGAGGGGATGATTCAAGGAAGATGGGTTTTGCTTCATAAGAATAAGGCTTTGCCACATGTCAAGGGAACACAAACATTGCCCACATCTCCTGGTTACTGCACACCACTTCTATGGTTGTGTCCTCACCAAAGACAAAAGCAGACAGACTAAGAAGAGAAGTACATGTTCTAAAAGGATCTGGAAACATTGGCAACTGGAACCTGCCACTGCGACCAACGTCAGTCTTTAGTCCTGACTCACTCTCATGGCTCCTGGGTGTGGAAAAGGCTTTTGGGAACTTAAGGTGACTTCTTAGGGCAGAAGAAAGTAAACGGGAATCGCTCCCTGCCCAAAACAGAACTGCAGATCCTGAGGGGAACTAAACAGTGAACCTGCAGCCTCCAAGCCCCAGGCCCTGGGGACTGGGTTTCGATCCCACTGTCCCCCTAGGCTGTGGTCATGTTCTCTGAAGTCTCTCACTCCCCGCAGAGCTGTCATAAATGAAGTTTGACCAGCAGACCCTTCCCCCATTCAAGGCCTCTAGAACCAGGCCCCGTTTGTCAGCCACCATACATCGCCAAGGACCCTGAACTCTTTAAAATGCTTCTCATAGCTCCACCAACCAGACCGGGCTCCAAACACTAATCCTGTGGGGGTGGGTGGAGGATATTTATGTTCCTATAGCTTACTGCTTATTACTGCAAATCCTTTTATTACGTACTGGCTTTCTGAAAACCTGAACTTACTTAAAGCAGTCAAGTGTCCTAAGCAGAATGAGTATAGGACGTTATCTCTGGCCTCAGTGAGTCAAGCTACAGGGGAGTAAATGAGTCAAACGCTTGGTTCCTCCTTCGCTGAGGAATGTGCTGGACTCCTAAGGTCAAATCCTAAGGTGCCCAGGACTGGCCATGACATTCCCTCAGGGACCGGTCAATGGTCTCAAACTTAATTTACAACAAAAGCCTTTTCAGATGGCACACACAAGTATATGGCGTTGCCCTTGCACACCACACCAGCCCACAGCTTTAAAACTCCACCAAATCTAACCCGAACCTTCTGCAAGTCACACGACCCTGCCTTTGAAATTTCCAAGACTTATATCTCAAGACCACCACACATTCTCAGAGGCCCTGACCCTGCACAGACACTTCACTTACCTGGCCTCCTTCAAGCATAGTCTATGTCTCTGACCCAAACTCAGAGTGGCCCAAGGTGGCCTCTGTTCCCAGGCAGCTCACGGCGTGGAAGCCTCTGCCTTTAGAGATGATGTCTGAATGTAAATTTAAACACGGTGCCAAAAACTGGAGACCATGTCGAATCAGAAAAAGCCCATATCATAGAAAATTCATGATGTAAACCCAGGAGTTAACAGGCCCAGGAGCAATGGAGAAGTGATATTTTGTGCCCCAGGGTGGATCCAGTTCAGTGAGCCTGGAGCTTATACAATCATTTTAATAAAACAGAAACAGATGACAGAAATGCACAGCAGCGAGATCCCTCCCAGGGCCTTGGAAGAGGACCCCACCCTTTGCATCAGTCTCTTGTGCTGGCATCTAAGGCAAAGCTGTTAATATCATGAAGAGAATGAGAAAATGTGACTCCCTTTTAAGTCCCAAGAAATCCCAGGAAACACAGACCCTGATCTACTTGTCCTCTTTTCTCAGGAAGGTTTTTCTCCTCAGAGGCATTCTCTCTGTGGCCATTTTCAGCAAATACCTACTGGCATGGCCATTTGCCCTCCCTCCCCTCCTTCAGAATCACAGAATGCAGAGCACAACCTTTTGTCCAAATGTAATGGCTCATTTTTAAAAAGGGCAGGAGGAGAGCAGGAAAATCCCACTGAGTGGAGACGCCCTGGGTAACCAGATCTGCTCTTTGGAAGCATGACCTGTCTTTTCCTTTTCTGCTCAATGCAGTCCTCTTTCACACAAACACTTGGGAAACCCGGGCCCAGGGCACCAGGCTGTAGGGCGCTTGCTGCTGCTTCCCTTGGAGAATGTTTTTCTCTTGTTCTCAAGGAAAAGCCCAATTTCTGATGAAAACAAACCCACGTCACACACACTACCGAGTATAGTGAGCGAGGTCAGTGCCGGGGTGACAGAATGGGTGGAGGGAAGTGGCCGGTCCAGCACTGCAATGTGGAATCCATTAGAGTTTCCACCAGGACAGAAAGGGAGAGGGGAGACGGCCGCTTTATCCCCACCTTCTGTAAATCCTCTCTGACAGCTCCAACCTGGGCAGTGCTTTTAAATACAAAAATAATTTAATCAGATTTAATTCTGACACACTAGCCTGCCTCTTGAAAGGGGACTGACTTTTTCCACCAATGGGAGTGAGCACTGGCTCCTCTCTGGAATGCATGAGTGGCCAGCTATCTGGAGACACCTGTAATCACGGTGACTTGGAAAATTCTTTTTGGCAATTCAGACTAACCAAACACTTGATAGGGTGCTGGGAGCTAGCAAGTGAGTGCGTCTGCAGCTCCTCCACGGGCCCACCAACCCAATCTCTGACAGGAAATAAGCAGGTTTCTTCTGCCGGGCGCCAAGGAGCTCCAGCTCAGCATCTGTCTTCTTAGATGCAGTATTCGTGGAGGGGCTGGTGATGGTACAGAAATAGCTGGGAGACAATGCTTTCAGCTGGCACAGGAGTGGGAAACGTGCTGCTGTGTGAACAGGAAAACCAGCATGGGCTGTGGGTGGGGGTTTCAAGCAGACCCTTGAGGGAGGGTCCGGACACGCGAGTGTCCCCTCCCTCCAAGGGAACCACCAGGGAGACAGAGGACCAGGGATGACCTGTAGTTGGGGGACCAGATTCAGAGGTGGCAGGGGATGGAAGCACACAGTCCCCTGGAATCCCGTAGTCTCGGCCGCCCTCACCCGCTCTAGCCAATATTTTGGGTCCTGCCCCTCCCTCCAGGGACTGCGCCGGAGCCCCGAGAGCAGCTGGTTTCCGTGGCAACTGAACAAGCCTGGCCGTCCGGGAATAAGCCCCGTGCGGGCCCCACCACCCCGAGCGCGCGCCCCGCGGGCGCCCCTCCGACCTCGGGGCACCCCGGAGCCCCGGCCCCCGCCTAGAGGCCCCCACCGTCTCCCCTCGTGCACCCCGGACTCACCTCCAGTACAGCCCGCCGCCCTCGCCGCCGCGTCGCGCGCGGCTCCCACACCCGCAGTTAGCCGGAGCTCGCGCCCCCAACCCGCGAGCGACGCGGCGCCTCCTGCCGGCCGCCCAACGGACGGGGCGGGACCTCTGGTGGGTGGGGTACTGAAGGGGTGGAACTTCTGGGCGGGGCTAGCATAAGGAGCGGACTGACCGTGGGTGCCTCCCGCAGGCCACCCAAAGGACCGGGAAGCGGCCTCTAGGGGGCGTGGCTTTTGCGTCGCGGGCGTGGTCTCAAGGACAGGGGCGGGGCTGGTAGCGGAGAGGCGGGGCTGTGCTATGCACAGTCTGCGGCTATTGAGTGGGGCCTCTCCATCAGGGCCAGCGCTGGACGAGGGTGCCAAGTGCTGATCTCAAGCTCTGGCGGACAGGTGTGTAGTCCACAGCTAGTTCTCCTGTGGAAAAGCCCAAGAAAAGGAGGGGGCAGGCTAAAAAAAGCTGTGGGAAGGGAGAGTGTCCCAACATATGAATATCTAAGCTATTCAAAGTGGACTTGGATGACAGTTTCATCACCCCGACAATTTATTCCCCACTCAGCAGCCAGTTTCAAATGACAAATCAGATCGTGGGACTCTTCTGCTTAAGACAATGTAAAGCAGGTCAGGTCAGCTCCAGGGCTCTGATCCAGCCGTCTTCCTTGGAGTCTTCCTTGGAGTCTTCCTCAGAGTTCACTTTGGCACCAGTACTCCTGCCCCCAAATTTCACCTTGGAGAAAAGCTTCTCATAGACAGGCTCTTTTCTATCATACTGCTATGGTCTAGACTTGGAGACTCACATGACCTTGGACATTAAGATGCAGAATCTTGATCCTGCAAATAAACCTTTACAAACTCAGATCAGGCAGCTAGAGGTAAAGGCAAGAACTGAGCCCAGGATTAGTGGTTAAATAATATCCTTTATAGGACTTCCCACATACACAGGAGCCTTCCCAGGGCTCCCCACATGCATATACAGCCTCTCCGCACCTCTCTGCTGAAGAAGCAAATATCAGGGCTGGAAGGAGAACCCGGGTAAAGGCCTGGGTTTTCCTCCTAGCATAGTCTCACCACCAGCCGGGGCCCCCGCTCCTCCCCACATCCCTGTTCAGCAGGGGTTGGCAAAATACAGCCTGTGGGCCAATCTGGGCTGCTATTTATGTAAATGAAGTTTTATTGGAACACAACTGCACTCATTTGTTCAATTATCTGTAGTTGTTTTCATACCACAGACTTCACAGCTCAAACATCTAAAATATTTACTATCCAGTTTTTACAGAAAAAGTCTGCTAATCCCTCCTCTTCAGGATATAGTAATGTCTGCTACCACTATTACTGTAGCTACTCCTACTCTGTCTCACACCTCTATCTTTGCTCAGGGTATTCCCTTTGCCTTGGGACACCTTTCCCAATTGTGTTAATCTGCTTGACTGTCCTAACAAAATATCCCAGACTGTGCATTTTAAACAATGGGAATTACTTTTCTCATAGTCCTGGATGTTAGATGTCGAAGACTGGGGTGTCAGCAGGGTTGGTGTCTCCTGAAGCTTTTCTCCGTGGCCTGCCTGTGTCCTAATCTCCTTATAAGGATGCTGTCAGATTAGGGCCCACCCTAATAACCTTATTTTAACTCAGTCACCTCTTTAAGTACCCTATCTCCAAATAGAGTCACATTCAAAGGTTTGGGGGTTTAAGACTATACATATGCATTTTAACCAGTAGATACAGTTCAGCTTATAACATCAAATTCACCATCCGGCCAATTATACGCATTAAGACTCAGATTAGGTGTCACTTTTGTAGAAGACAGCTCCAAGCTGTCCCCCTATCTCTTTTGCTGATTCCCATGCCCCTGAGTCATTCCCTCCCATGTTGAATAGGTCTGACCTGTGTAATCAGTGTTTCCAAAGTGGCAGCCTGTCTTTTGGAGCTAAATGATAAAAGGTATAGATTCTGCTCTTGCTCTCTCAGAGCATCACTTTCTCTGGGGGAAGGTGGTTGCCATGTGGGAAGGACACTCAAGCAGCAGTTCACATGGCAGGAACCCTGAGCCCTCCCACCGCATGTCTCACCAACTTGCCCTTCATGCGAGTGAGTCCTCTCACTGCATTTGATGAGGGGCCACAAACTGGACCTACCCAGCCAAGTTGCTCCCAAATTCCTACCCCACTGAAACCAAGTGAGATGACAAACACTTATTATTGATTTAAGTCACTGAGTTTGGGAGCAGTGTGGCACACACCAGTAGATAACGAATACCCCTTACGCAGGAGCGCCTTCCTGACGCCCAGGCTTGGTTACATGCCCCTCCTCTGTGCTCCCACAGCCTTTTATCTTTTTCTTTTTTTTTATTATATATTTTTATTGTTTTTTATGTCTTTTACATTTTGTATTCCCCTTGGGTAGCCCACCACCAATTCACCTGTGATCCATCTCCATGGTCCCTTGTGTTCTTTTCTATTCCATTTTGTGCCCTTATCCTCCCCTCCCCCCCCC